>VZTN01021042.1:309690-353767 GCA_013400515.1 Erpornis zantholeuca
GGGCAGCGGGGGCAGCGGCCGCCGCTCCCCCGACCCGAGCGCTCCGCAGGCCCGGCCCCTCCCTGTGCCCGGTTCCGTACGGAGACACAGGGACAGGCCATGGGGAAGGTTCGTCATGGGGAACCGGACTGGCTCTTCCCTCCCACACAGACCTTCCCGCCTTGGCGCGGCCCCGAGCACGGCCCTGGTACCGCCCCGGGACCGCCCGGTGTGGTGCTGGTGTGGTTTAGGCCAAGGGCCGCCCAACCCTCCCGCCGTGCCCTGGGGCAGCGCCCTGGGTAATGCAGGTGGCCTTGCAGTGTATAACAACCCGTGGTGGGCGAAGGTGGTTGAAACAAAGTTTCTGTGGTGTGTCCAATTAGGTGCTTGAAAGGCACTGTACCGAGCTTTAGGACGGCAGCTTCCTGCAAGCAGGTTACTGCAAGCTTCACGCTGAAGTTAAAAGTCTTTGCCTCTTTGGTATTTGCTGCGGTAAAGTCTTAGTTCAGCGTTGAGTTCCTTTAGCTTCCTGTTCTGGTACTCACTGAGCCTCGTATGTCTATAAGTGACCTGGAGGCACAGGCACTGGCCTGTTCAGATGGTTTTCATTCCTATTGGTTGTGCTAAAAGAAATAGAGTCTAGGAAGAATACAGTTAAAGATCAGGATGAAAACTTCTTTAGACAGGTGTTTAGATCTAAAATTTAGGTATTTAGAGATAAAATTTTTGACAGTGGCTTAGTGCTCAAATAACACATTCCCATAGTTTCAAAATAACCCTACAGCAGCAGTATTATGTGTGTGAGGACAAGTGCAAAAATCCTGTAGGACTCGTGTACATCATTTGTCATAGAAGTAGTGTCCTGAAAGGCCTGTACTTAGTTGTGTGTGGGCATAGGAGAACAATGAGCAGATTTCCCATCGAGCAAGTAGACAAGCATTCTCTTAAACTGGTTTTCTTTCTCATGTTAAGTTTTATTCTTTTTTGCAGTCAGTCATTGTCATAGTGCTTTGATTTGCTCCATGCTCAGTGCATTGAATTTTCCTCTGCCTGGGTTGGGTGGCAGAGCTGGGTCAGAGTGAGGAGCTGAGCTGAGCTGAGCTGGGCTGGGCTCAGCTCAGTTTGGGGCCAGCTCCTGGGAGAACCCTGTGTACTGGCTTAAGCCCAGCTGGCAGCTAAGCAGAACACAGCTGCTCTCTAACCTCTACCCAGTGGAATGGGGAGAAGAATAAAAAATTAAACTTGTAGGTTGAGGTATAAGAACAGTTTAATAATTGAAAACCAGGTAAGATATAATGGTAATAGTAAATAAGAATGGTAAGAAAAAGGGAAAGAAAGAAAAGGGATGCACGATAGAATTGCTCACCGTCCATTGACTGATGCCAGACTTCATTCCTGGACCCAGATCAGTCCTTTTTATGGGTAACTCCCCCAGTTTATATACTGGCCAAGACATGCTTTGGTGTGGAATATCCCTTTGGCCAGTTTGGGTCACCTGCCCAGGCTGTGCTCCCTCCCAGCCTTTTTTTGTACCTACTCACTGGCAGAGCATGAGACACAAAAAAATAGTCCTTGGCTTAGGATAAACAGGACTTAGCAAAAACCAAAACATCAGCATCTTATCAACATAATTCCCATTCTTAATCCAAAACACAGAACTGTAGCAGCTACTGAGAATAAATGAACTCTTACCCTTGCTGAGACCAGAACACTTTCCTGTGGGTGTCCTCTGTGGTACCCTGGGGCACCTGAGTACAAGGAGCATTTATCAGATGTGTTTTGAGCCAATACAGAATACAGGAATTGTAAATCAAACTCAAACAATTCTTCCAGTGAAATTTGTCCCATTACTGATAGAAAAATTATAAATATATTTGGTGCATTTTACTACTTCATGTACAAGTGGATGGCAGCTTGATTTTGCAAAGAAGTTTTCTCCTTCAGCTTCTGGGGAGGAGCACACTTTGATCAGCTTAAATTTCCAAATGGTTTCACAGAAAACCAGTTACCATAATAAATATTAAAACAGGCCTAGCACAAGTGAGCACACTAATCAAAACAAATCCAAGAGTAAGGGGAAAAAAAGTAATTTATTCAGGTGAATAACTGCATACCCACTGCCTACTAAAGCATATGCAGCATAAATTGGAAGGGAAACAAAAGTCTGGAATTGTGCCTAGGTGTTCTTTGGCAAATGATGGAGAATTAGGCTGGCTCTCAATTTTAAATCCATTCCATTCCGTTGGATGTGCTTTGCTGCTTACACCTTACTGAGGGTGATGAGAAGATGTCAGCTGCTCCTTTTCCTTTAGTAAATGCTCTTCTTGCTTTCCTCAAACACATAAAATCAAACCATCATGCTTTGGAAACACCAGTTAAAATCAATATTTCCTTCAGAAAGAGATAAAAAGTAATGCAATGCAGCACAAGGTCTTTGAACAGGATATTAGGGTTTTGGTTATCTCGTTTAATTTATTTTCTTATGCCCATTGTCTTACTTTAAGACGGTTGTGAAATACTTTTGCACTCTTCCTCTTGTTTCTTTGAACACAGATTTTAGTGTTGAAGAACAAGATAAGATTTTTGTTCCCCCCTCAACCAAAAGAGATCCATTTAATGGATATAAACCAATACCTAAAATGCAGAATTTTTAATGTTCATATTAAGGCTTTTCATCATTCTGTTTACTTGTTACAGATACATGGTCGATACCAGTATAAGTAAGTTCTTTATTTGTGCCAATACAACTTTTCAGTCCAGGCACTACTTAATCTGAAGAAGTTGTGTATTCTGAGAAGAGTTTTGAAGTTGACATGAGCTAAATTAGGAAGAGTCTTTTTCATGATGTGTAAAATAATCAAATGAATTATTATGTATCATATTTATGGTGTTTACTACATGAAACTAATGTAACTTTTTGTATAAGCAGACGATTTGCCCAAGTTCTTTAATGCAACATTGTTTTGATATTAAAAAAAATCATACTTTTAGCACATTATTTATAGCTTCTTTCTGATGCTGTCAGATTTGGGTTCTGAGTTTTCATGACGTTTTTTCCTTTTTTAGCCTTCCCCTAAATGAGCAGTTGAATGGGATTGTAACTGAGAGAGCTGTGTGAGACAAGGAGCTTATGTGCTGAGACTGTTCTTAAATACCTTCTGTTTTCAAAGTGCTTTATTTGGATTTAGCTTCTCCCACTGGAGTGATAGCATCCTGTGTTTCTTTATGGTTAACTGGATTTCATGCAGGAGGGTGTATCATGGTTTAGGGGATTGGTGTGCAGAACCGAGAGAACACGGAAGTCTTAAAGCAGCATCTGCCATTTGGGCCTTGCAAAACTGGGAGTGAGATGTGTTTTGGTGGCTGGGAGGTGTTTTGCTTTCACTCAGGACAGAGCAGTGGAGAGAGGCACGTCAGTTCCATCTCCTAAAAGTAAATTTAGGGAGCATGAGTCCTACTTGTTTGTTTGCTTTTTTTTTTTTCTCCTGTATTTCTCTAAATCACTTAGTCCTTAGAATTCAACCTCTTATTTTAAAGTATATTCAAACACTTCCAGAGTTACCCTATGCAAAACCACTTAGAAGAGCTTTCTTTCCCTGCCTAAGAGAAAATTGTTTTCATATGTATTTTGGAAAAACCTTAACATTTCCCCAACTCCTACCCCATCATCAGTTATTTTGAAAAGTAGATATTCAGGTAGAATGATGAAATATAGAGGAGACATAAACCTTTGGCAGTCAGGTTTTAAATGTGATGTGTTTGGCAACTTCAGATGTGCTGGCCACCTACAGGAGAACAGCCAAGAGAGGTCATGTTCATTCATCCATCCAATGTTAGTGTCTTCTTGCAGTAATGTTTTTCTCAAATAAAAGTTGCTAAAAATTGTTGACTTTTCCCTGTTCTCCTTTGGGTTTAGGTTATCCAACTTCTGAAAGCTGGGAAAGCAAAGGAAGTTTCTTACAATGCACTGGCCTCACATATTATTTCAGAAGATGGGGACAATCCAGAAGTTGGGGAATCTCGAGAAGTTTTTGATCTCCCTGTGGTAAAGGTGAGTGGCTCATCCATGATATTGTTGAAGTACTGATACAGATTTTTCAGTGTTACAACAAAATATTCTTGTTTGGATGATGACCAAATAAAACATGTCTTTAAAAATCTTACATTCTTGTTACACAAACTTTTATCCCCACTTGCAGACTTCTGTTACAATTCTGTTCTCACCTTTTTCTTGTTGTTCTTTATTTATCAGTGTTGTGGGATTTTTTTTAGTTTTCTGCTTTGGTTTTTTTTTCATATTTTTCTTTCTGTCATCTGTGAGATGATGTTCTGTTAGCTTTACTTTAGAAATATTTCTGATGGGAAAGTTTTTGCAAGCTTCTGGCAACGGAAGACCTCAATTTAGTAGATTGCTGAGGGTTTTTTTTAAACATGTATATTATTGGCAAGGTGCAAAATGATTTTGTTGATTCTGCATATGCGTACTATGCTAATTAAGGACTATAGGAACTTGCAGAAAATTAGGGTTTTTTTCCTCTTTAGTTTTTTAAGGGATTTTTTAGTCTTTTAGTCTTTTTTTAGTCTTTTTTAGTCTTTTTTTTTCTTTCTTAAAATGGAATTACTAATATTTTGTTACTACCTTTCAATAGTGGGGTATTTTTCCAGTGAAAAATTATGGGCTTTGTCTTTGAAAATGTGAGCTTGTCACTCTGGCAGTCATGAGAGAGATTGGAAGAAATAACACTAGAATTTCACTGCTGATACCTTTGGATTTATGATTTTGGGTTATTTTTTCCATATGGATACAGGTGGCAGTAAATAATTTTGATAGGTTTTGTCATGAGAGTTCACCTGACAGTGAAAAACTGTGAATTAATTCTAAAAAATGAAAGGTGCTTGGCTAGGGACCCTTATGGTTATGGGCATGCTGGATAATTTTTAGTTCCTTTTTCTGAAGTGTTTTTTTTGGTGTAATTTTAACTTCATAAACAAGGAAACTGCTGCCATTTTCATGAGAAGGAGGGACATCAACGTCGTAGAGAGCACTTCCTGCTTTCTGATGCCACTCACTTAAATAATTTAATTTGCTTCATAACTGCCAACTCATCTGCCAGATGAGAGCAAATCTTTCACTGATGTAACTTAGTTGATCTGAAAAATATCACAGCATGATCTGTAATCAAGATCAGACTAAGTATTAAGGGACTGGAAGTCAGAGGCAAAGGTAGCAGGTTATAGGGAAAAAGGAAGATAAAAGTTTAAGGGAGGAAAATATCCTTTTTTTCCTTTTCCCTGAGGATCAAAGAGTTAGAATTTACCTGTTTTTAGCTATTTTTTGTATTATCCCTTAAAAGAAAAAGAGAATAACAAGAACTGGGACACCATAAACATAGTTGCCACCATATATTTTTTTGGCTTGTCATTGACGAAAAGTAATTTCATACTGAATGTGATGTCACTCTTTGCCCATTCTTCCTTATCTGCTGCATTGGGACCAGTGTCCTACATCTCCTTCTTTTGCTGCTACCTCCTTGTGTCCCTTTGAGCCCTTCTGTCCCAGAATACTGCTGGGCAGGGGCCATCACTGCTCAGCAGCCAGCATTGTTCTGTCTTTAGAAAATTCTTTCTGTGTAAGGTTGTGGTTCTCCACTCCTTGGTGATGAGTGTAGTATGGGATTATCTGAATTATTTTTTCTTGCAAGCAAGGATAACACGCAGAAAAGGAGAGGATAAATAAATACTGCAAATGGCCTGAGGGAAGGGGGTTGCTGCACAACCTTTGAGTTGTCTTTATGTGAACTCTTGTAAATAAAGGAAAAGTCTTTTTTATAGACTAAGTGCATGTCTGTGAAACACTTAGACTTCCAAAGCTGGAAAATATATATTAAAACTAGCTATAGCATGAGCTTGGAAGGTAATTAATATTTTGTGCATGTAGACCAAGGTTTTTAATGTCTTGGGTTGGTTTTTTTTTTTTCAGCCTTCCTGGGTGATCTTGTCTGTTCGCTGTGGAGCTCTTCTGCCGTATCCTTTTAAGTTCAAAATTCAGTAGAAAACATGTTAAAATGGATACCATTGAAGGATTCAAGATTGTTTCAAATAGGTACAGTTTAAACTTCTAAAATAATGGCATGTGTTTTGCCTGCCAGGATTGCAGTGTTCTTGGAGCTTCTTTGTCTTCAGTTTTCCTGTCCCTTCGCCTATTTTGTGCTTCACAGGCACTTAGAGGACAGTTGTTATCAACTGGAAAACAAGAGGTGGTAGGTGCAAGAATCCAGGTGTTGATATTAGGAATTCAGGCCTTACTGTGCTTCAGGGTTCAGAATTCCTGTTTTATACCCAGCAGTTAAAAGGTGTGTGCCTTTGCTTCTCACTGTGTTTCTGTGGTGTGGTCTAGGCTAGTGATCTTGGTCATTTGTGTCTGGACATAATAAATGTGTTTATTGTCCTTTCATCATCAGGATGAGAGTGTTTAGTTGTTTATGTCACGTCTCTAAACCTTCTCCCTGTCCATGAGTAGTGTTGACAAAAAACCGTCTTGGAATTAGCTACATTTTCAGGCATGAGTAACCTAACATTTCATTATTGACATTCTTTCACATGAAGAAGTTGCACTATTAAAAAATTTGTCTTCCATCTGCAACCAGGATTTTTTAAAAGGGTACTTTTAAGAGCTGATGTTACTGGATACCCAGAAGAGAAATAAACAGATGAAACAACAGAGTGATGCAGTCTGTAACAAAATTGTACCAATAAATGTGGTAATGTAGCCCTCAATGGCTATTGCTTAGGAAGTCTTTATTGTAGGAACATTGGAATGGCCAAATGAAAAGACCAGGTCTCAGTAGGGTCTTGTTCTTCAGTTGCATGGAAGAAGGAAGTTTGTACACCTGTCAGCAATAAATGTGTCCTTGGACCTTTGATTTTCTAGCACTGCATGTCCTTAGAACATGGTGGGTTTACGTTTTACTCTGAGCCTTATTGTGCTCACTAAAACGAGTTGTTAAGTCTTAACTTTGCTTTTTCTCATTTGGGCCTCTTTATGACTTCTAGTGCAGTGACATCTGGCCTTTCATTAGGGATTTGGTACTGCCATAATGAAAAAAATACAGTCATTAATAGGAATAGCTTAATTTTTCTAGTTGATTGCTTTTGGGCCCAGTTTAGGCAGAAGTTTGAGATTCTGCATTTTTGTCTTTTGTTATGTTTTAATTTGGTAATGCTCAAAGTGGTCATTGAATTTCTGAAGAACCAAGTCCTAGAAACATCTCAAGTCAGTTAGACATATGGATCTAATAAGAGCCTTAAGGATTTTATGTTGCCTACCAATTCCGGTGCTTATTTGATGGGCATTTGCTTGTCAGTTGCTAAAGGTAAAGTTTAATATAGAAAGATTTAATACAATGTAAAAGCAAAGTAATTTTGACTGTTTCTTTGTGGAAGTTGTTTTCATCAGAGGGAACTTAGGAAGGCAGAGTGTTCTCCTGTGCCCTGCCACTGACATTTGCTAAGTTTGACTAACCTGCAGTGGAAGGGAAGAAGCAGAAAAGTGAAGCTGGGAGCAGACTTGGGGAAGAAGGAAAAAGAGTTTCACATGTGAAAACCTTTATATAATGCCATAAAGAGAGCTGGCGATTTTCACAGCAGAAGCAACAGTGAGGAGCATGTGTTTTTCAATGGTCTCGTACAGATAAAAGAGAGTCAGAGCACTTCTGAAGTTATGTTGATGGCAGGTAAAAAGTGAGGGTTTTTTTCCCTCTTTTTTGTTTTATTGTTATGCTACTCCTGTTTTAAGATAGTCTGTTTCACTTCTGTACTTCAGGGAGTGCAAGCTCCAGGCAAACTGATGGACCTCTTAAAAGTTAAATATTGACTTTCTCCTTTATATGCTAGCAGTCGGTACTCAGGCTGGGGGTAGACACATGTACACTTATGAAAGATCCAGTATTGAATTTCTGCCTTGGATGAAATGGAGAACAATTTAGGATGTTCATCAGGCTTGAACTTCTTGAGGTATTCTGGGTAATGGCAGTAATTTGTTCTGAAGTTTTTAAAGTGCCCTGGGCTTTGTCATCAGCTTGTTGTGTGCTGTCTCTTCTGGGCCTCAACTTGAGTGTTGCTGGTGCATCTGTCAACATCACGGAGAGAATAATTTTGTTTCATTAAAAAGATCTCAGCGTCTGCTTGTGACACAATATACACCTGTCTCTAGTGGTTTTTTTCTGACAAATGTGCGTGGATCTTAGACACACAATCATATGACAGCGTGGAAAAGGGAGGGAAGTTGGGGAAGTCCAATGGTCTGTCTGTCTTTCCCAGGTCAGTTCTGGTTTTAGAGTGTTACCAGAATTGATCATAATATGTGTCCTGATTCAGTTTGTACATCAGGTTTTTTCTTGATGCATACAACTTTATTGCAAGCAGACAATCTGCTTTCAAAGATGAAAGTTTTTGAATGGTCAGATACTTGCTATTATCTGAGAAGTTCTGCATAGACTGTTTAATTTCATTCTAATGTCCCTCAGGAAACTATCTAATTATTTTGCATCCTTGACACCTGCTTTCCAGTGTAAATGGCTTTTCTCCAGAATCATGTCAGATCTTTTTTGGAGTCACTGCTTGTCTTTCTCAGGTAAGAAGTGAACCATATTTCAGTCTACTCCAATGTGCATTATATGTGTGATGATTCACTATTTTAAGGAGAGATACCAGTTTTTCTGTTGTACTATGACTTCTTTTTCTCTTTGTTTTCTCTGTCTCTGTGCAGATTAAAAATTTACTCTTTAGTGGTTTTTCTTGTTGTGTGTCTTTGTCACCTTTTTTTCTCTCAAACTTTCATGCTAATTTGGTATTTAAAAGTGAAAGGTAATATATTAGCCAGCCTTGTAAATGGTATGTTGTGGATTACTAACACTCTTCCAACTGTAGACAGCTGGGTGCTCAGAACTAAAAGGCTTTTCTACCTTCCTTTTTAGGTTTCATCTGAAGACCGAAGTACGCTGTGGGCTTTGATTACTTTTTATGGAGGGAATTGCCAGCTGAGCCTCAATAAAAAGTGTACTCATTTGATTGTGCCTGAGCCAAAGGGGGTAAGAGTTTATTACATGTACAATTCTTCTTCTCGTAGCTCTCATTTGCTTTCAAATAGTCAAAAATTTTCCGTGTCCCTGAAGTTAGAATTCTTAAGACTGTTCATTAACAGCCAAATTCAGCAAAATTATGCACTGCAGCTATTCAATTTGTACTTATTTTCTGCATGGCTTTAAGCCTGATTAATTCAAAAGATGTCCAATTTCACACTGGTATTTGAATTCCTGTTTGAATGAAGAATTTTATTATTTATCTTGTTTGTCTTAGCCTAGTTTTGGAATGTCACAGTCATTAGTGATTGTGATTTGTACCACAGATACAGAATAAGTGAAGAAAAATGAAGGACAATATTGGAAGAATAAAACATGGGCTGGCACTGGGAGAAGAGAAAATGTGGCTATGGGAAATAAAAGTTTTTCCTTCTTTAAAATATAGGAACTTTTGTAGGGCTGGGTTGTTTTTGGTGAATATGTGTCTGTGTTGATTTTGATTTTTTCTTTTTATTAAGTGCTTGATCTTTCTTCTGGTGGCTATTTAGAAGGGTGTATTGAACACCATTCTAGTTGTCCCTTTCATCACAATAAAATATAATGCTTGGACAAAGCTTTTTACCTAAAATTTTGTTTGTAGGAGGTAATGAAAAATGTTAAGAATCATACTTTAATAACTTACTTAAAAGCTTGAATAATAAGCTTTTTAGAACAAAGGATGTTGTTTTTAGCTTGCCAGTCAAGAAACTTAAAAAGGTATTAGCATTTCCTGTCTGTATGGTACAAATATTTTAATGCACATAGTCATTGAATGGGAACAATTTTATGGGATTATTACTTATTGATTCTAGTCCTGCTGCTCTGATACACTACGAGGGAAACTGCAGCAGTTTGTAACAAGAACAATTCTGTCACTAGGAAAACTTATATAATTGCTCTGACTAGACACAGGATGATAAAACAAGACTGTTAATAATTCTCACTAGAAATAAAAAAAAAGAATAAAAACTTGTGTTGGCAAATAAACTTGATTTCATCTCCAATCTCTTTATTGTGTATGAACGACAGCTTCATTGTAGGAAATAACTCCAGAGAATCACTAAATTAATTTCCTCTGAATGTGCTTGTTGTTAATTTATGTTGTTTGACAGAAAATGAAGTACAAGCTCAATCACTTCTAAGTATTAGATCCTGAAAAAAGTTTAAAATTTTCTAAAGAAAGGGTTTTTTCTGTACTGTTTTAATGTTGTGAGGGGTTTCCATCAAAGAGGATAGTTGAATAAATAGAACACTGATTCTGTGTCTATTCTGTTTATTAGTAAAGGAAACAGTGAAGCTTTTAAGATTTAAGCTGTATTTCTGCTGAAATGCTTTTTTTCAGTGATCAACTTCTAAATATTTGTCTCTGCTTTATTATGAAATTCTGACTTTTTCCCCAAATGGATTTTCATAGTGGGGTTGGGTTTTTTTACTTTTTTTTTTTTTCATTCTGGACAAAACATAATCTGTATTTAACTTCCCTTAACATCCATCTAAAATCAACTGTGCTTTAATACTGACTGTGATGTTCCTCGCTTCTGGGTTGGAATCTTTTGGTGATTGGGTTAGTGAAGACTTTTGCAAGTGAAGACATTCATCTTCTGTAGTTGTGCCTTCTGAGTCGTTTATATTGCAAATGTGGAGAATTTGGGGTTTTTTCATCTCTTGGAACTTGTGGTTCTGCCCAGTAGTGTAAAGTGTGTTGGATCTGGGTGAGATCACTCTCTATTGGACAGCCTCTTGTGATCTCCCTCTACATTTTCGAGCCCTGATCTCAAAGAACTTGTGGTTTTTTTGTCTTTAAATAACTTTTTTTTTCCTCCCAGGAAAAATATGAATGTGCTTATAAACGGGACAGCATTAAAATTGTGACCCCAGATTGGGTACTGGATTCTATAGCTGATAAGAGTAAAAAAGAAGAGACTCCTTATCATCCTCGTTTAATTATATACGAGGAGGAAGAAGAGGAGGAGGAGGAAGAGGAGGAAGAAGCAGAAAATGAAGAACAAGATTCACAAAATGAGGCTAGTACTGATGAAAAGTTATCAAGCCCAGCATCTTCTCGAGAAGGATCACCTTTGGGTGATCAAGCTTTTTCACCAAAATCTACTACTGCTGATAAGGCAAAAGGGGAACTGATGTTCGATGATTCTTCCGATTCCTCTCCGGAAAAGCAAGAAAGGAATTTGAATTGGACACCAGCTGAAGTCCCACAGGCATCTGCAGCAAAGCGTAGGTTGCCTCAAGGGAAAGACTCCGGGTTGATTAATTTGTGTGCCAATGTCCCACCAGTGCCAGGTAACATTTTGCCTCCTGATATGAGAGGCAACCTCATGGCTTCAGTACAAGGTGCCCAAAGTTCTGACCGCCAGGAAATGATGGCCACGTGGAGTCCAGCCGTGCGGACGTTAAGGAATATTACTAATAGTGCTGATATTCAGCAGATTAATAGACCATCAAATGTAGCACATGTAAGTGTTGGATTTTTAATTTATAAGCTATTGGACTTTTTCTTAAGGGCTGTCGTGTCCAAGAACTTCCTTTTACTGTTCTTAAAATATCCAAAGTTAAAGCTCTCCCATATTAGAATTCATCTCTTCCCTGTAATAAGTAACTTAATTTCTAGCAGGTTCACAGAAGTAACTGCATTTGGAAAAAATGTTTAGAAGAGTAAAGCTATGTATAACTATAGCATGGTTTGGATTTCCAGTAAGAACTTCTTGGTAAGAGAGGGGAAAAAAGCATGAATTTAGAATTATTTTACTAGTTCAGGAAACCTTGTTTCCTATCCTTCAAGCTTCTGAGTCAGTGCAAGGAATTATTTTTGCTATAAACACATAAAGCTGTTAAATTGATTGTTCCCACAGTAGGCTCAGTTCTATACTGCATTGTTCTGCTGGGCATCATTAGGTTGTTATATAGCATACATATTATGATAGAGAAGTCTGAACTTACACTTTTTTATGCCACTTGTGTAGTTGAGATAATTGCAGCTCTTGCGTCGAATATATTTCTACAAGAAGATAAAAAGCAAGTGAGCATGCTACACGTGCAGCATTGAAATTCTTAGATGTTTGTGGGAAGGGAGCATGAAAAAAGTAGGTGCTGGTAAATGTAAGACCTATCTTTTACGTAAATAATTGCATTGGTGCCTTTCTTTGGATGTTCATCTGATGGTAAAACTTTGAGAGGTGCCTGCTGGAGTAGTAGTAGCTTCCAGCCAGTACTTAAACACAGAATATGGTGTCACTCAGAAATGTTGGTTCTGAGCTGTTTAAAACATCTGAATATGGAATGGAATACAGGCTTTATTTTAAATTGGAGTCTTAGGTTCCTCTTCTCGGTGCCTTGAATTGTTTGAGGGCTGAGACTTCTGGGCAAGGCCTGAGCAGAACTGCCAACTCTCTGCTCGGTTGGCCAGCATGAGTAAGTTGGCCACCACATGGTCTCCAGCCCAGTCACTGTGCTGTCAAACACACCTCAGTAGTGTCCCTGTGGAAGTATTTATCTGTCAGTAATATTTGCAGAGCTACAGGACACTTGGTGGTGGTGTGCTTTGGCTTGTCTCTGTTCACCCAAAGTCTGCTGGAGTAGGGGCTGGACTGTGGTGTGCGAGGGCTGTACCAAGTACCCTCTCAGGCTGCTGTGCCAGCTCCGGCATGTGCAGAAAGGCTTTGAACCTTAGAACTGTGAATCTGCTTCCTAGCGGGAGGAATGCCAGTTCTACTTTCTCCCTATAACTTCTCTTTTACTTTGTGCCCAGAATGATGGCTGCAAGTCTTGCTGAACATTGTTGGCAAATGAGGGTTTAGTTTGAACCTCGGATTTCTGCTGAGTGGCAAGATCTGTCATCACTGGGTGTTTGCAGATACATAGTTACTTTCTGATTATAGCTGTAGAATACTTTTGAAAGTTTTATCCCTTTAGTTTGAAATACATGTCCTGAAGCTTCATAATTCCACAAACACATACCTGGCTTTTGGTTCTTGTGGAGAGTAGCTCCTCATACTGAGCCCCAGAAACATTTTTGGTGTGTGTTGTTTGTTATTGAGTGTTTCTGCTGTGGTGCTGCTGAGACCTGAGTGATGGGTGATGCATTGATAATTGTGGCTGCACTTCTGTGCAATACCAACCACATGGGAATTATGTAGATGACACCTGAGATGTTTTGATGTACATTGTGAAAATGCTTGAGCCACCTCTGATGGATGTCTGGTGGAGAGGATACAGTTAATTGGCTTTGTGCTCTAGTAATGGGCTTTGATTCCTCTTTCACACATGCACATTGCTGAAGGTGACACTGTGTGTGTTGAAGTAGTGAGGGTGAAGGAAACCAGCTTTGCAGGATTCATCAAAGCTGATTTCATGTTTAAAAGACTTTATGAATGGCAAGTCTAGAATTTCCTATTGGTCCTTCTCATTTCTAATAGATAGTTTATATTAAAATATTTTAATAAATGTGTAGAACTCATTCTAATCTGTTAGAACTTTGCCTAATTTTCCCTTTCCTGATGCTTAAAAATTCACTTCCTACCTTGTGTCTGCTTAGTGCAAAATGATTTTTCTCTTAACAGTGAGTTATACCTCTAAAAATAAAATTCCAGATTACTTCAGCACTCTATATAAACCTAAAATCTAGTATTCTTAGGTAGGGAGGTTAGGTCGTTCTGGTTTTTTTTCCCAAGAAACCCTGAGTGCTCAGCAGATCAATGTTTTTCTTTGCTTTTTGGGATTGAGATTAAAAAATAAACTATATATTCCTGAATTGGTTCAGAAGAGAACAAAATTCCTGTGTTTCAAACAGCACTAATTACTGAAGGCATCATTAGCAGTTTTTAAGTGAAAGTAAAACTATAGAACTAAGCTCTGAATTTAATGTGTCAATGGGATTTTAAAATTAATATTGCAGTTAATCAATGTAATTATTAATATAGTGTTAATAGTCATAAGGGCTTTGGAGAAATTTTTCATAATAAAGGGATGAGCTTTAATCTTAAATTCTACTAAAATGTGCATTGCTGTTTATTAGGAGCCACATGCAGCTCCACACTTCTCTGTGTAAGTCCTGTCTTTTCATTTTGCTATTAAGCAGTTAAAGATTCTTGTTTAGCTCACGAGATGTTTAGGCATAGGGTTCTTTACTTTTAGGAATTGTATTTTCCCAGTAGTTCTTTAAATTTTTTTAAAACCAAATGACAACCAAAAGGTCACAAAAATAATCTTTGTTTTCTAGATATTACAATCACTTTCAGCACCTACAAAAAGTTTAGAACAACAAGTAAATCATAGCCAACAGGGACATCCAAATGTGGTGCTGTTTAGTCAAGTGAAACTAACACCAGAGACACATTTATTGCAGCAGTCACATCAAGCACAGCAGCAACAGCACCATCCTCTTTTACACCTTCAACCTCAGCAACTTATGCAGCTCCAGCAGCAGCAGCAGCAACCCCAGATCTCCCAGCAGTCTTTCCAACAGCAGCAGCCTCACCAGTTTCCCCAGCAGCAGCAGCAAGTCCATCAGCAGCACCAGTTCTCCCAGCAGCAGCTCCAGTTCCCGCAGCAGCCACTCCACGCGCAGCAGCAGCTGCACCGCCCTCCGCAGCCGCTCCAGTTCCAGCAGCAGCATGTGCTGCAACAGCAGCTGCAACAGCTGCAGCAGCAACAGCAACAGCTGCAACAGCTGCAGCAGCAGAACCTGCAACAGCAACAACTGCAACAGCAACAGCTGCAACATCAGCAGCAGCAACTGCAGCAGCAGCACTTACAGCGACTGCACCAGCAGCATCAGCAACAGCAAATGCAGAATCAGGCAGCGCAGCACTTAACTCAGACACCTCAAGCACTACAGCTTCCAGTTGCAGCCCAGCAGCCACAACACCACCAGCAGCAACTGCAGCAGCAGCCGCTCTTTGGGCATGATCCAGCAGTGGAGAGTTAGTAATTATTGCCTTCTGATCCTGGAAAAAAAGTAGCTAATGACATGAAGTGGGCTAGAATATCAAAAAGTAATGCTGTGTTTACAGGATGGGATTGTAAGAAATGCCTCTCATGGCGCAGCACTGGTTTTACTGATTTTTAGGCAAATACTTCAGTAATAAATAATGACGATTCAGTAATCTGAAAAGCCTGAGAGTGCTGAGAACATTCTCTTTTCAAATATGCACTTGATACCACAAGCACACAACCTATACTTTCAGAACAGTGTTAGTAAATGCATAGCATAATTGTTTTAAATTTTGTTTAATTTTTTTTTTCCTTTGGAAGAGGGGGAGGGGGAAGCTTTCAAACAGTATAAGAACTGGAAGGACAGCTACAATTTCAGAAATACTAGTAAATTAATGAAGATTCAGTATCAGAAAGTTGTCACTCCTTACTTTGAATTGTATCTGTACTAGCAGAACCAAAAGCTTTTTGATTGTTTCAGCTGTTTATCGCTGATCTTGTAAAAGGGGAAGTTGTCTTACGTGTTCCTCTTAGCCCTTCTTTATCCAGGAAAAAAACCTGCCCATAACAAAATGAAACTGGGCTGAGCTGTGCCTTAAAGGCTTTCAGCTTTGAAATTTTTGATCCTACTTTTTCCAAGGAAGTACACTTAGGAAGTTTATAACCTTGTAATAGGAAGAGGTCAGTGTAACAAATGTGTTCTGAGAGGAACTCTTCAGGCATTTAAGTATTTAATTGTTTGTTCTTTTTGTGCCAAACTATTTCAGTTCCAGAAGAGTATTTCCTACTGGGCTGTGTCTTTGCAATTGCTGATTACCCAGAACAGATGTCTGACAAGCAGCTCTTAGCAACCTGGAAACGGGTAAGATTCTGCTGTATTTCTAAAAAACTGTAACATAATGTCATAGTCCCTAAATTCTAAAAGAATATGTTGGAAGTACTTCAGCTCTGTTTACTTTTCTTTAGGCATCCTTTTGTGTAATTCTCCTGTTACAACCTAAAAAAAATTATTCAACTGCTGCTGGCCACAAAAATGAGTAAAAAAACTTGAGGTGTGCAGCCTGTTGAGTTAAGTGTTCAGTCAGAACGTAAGCTAAGTAAGTTGCAGCCTTAACTATTTCCCAGTTATTTATGGTTTTAATCAGGCAGCTGTAGTACAGCAAATGTAATATAGCATCGCTGTCTATCTTTAACTTGATTGTATAAAAACATTCTTTTTTGCATATAATTTTGGCATTTAGTAGCCTGTGAGGTATCCACCTGAGTGAATAAGATGGAAGAATAGAGTGTTTCTATTTTTTTGCCAACTTCTATTTTTCAGAAAAATCTGATTGTATCCTTTCCTAAATAAGAGGACTTTGATGTTCTTCAGAAACTTCTGATGGATTTTATAGTTGAATTTTCCCTACAATTTTGCATAATCAAGTAAGCTGTTGACATTTTTAACAGCACTTGTGTTTATTGCTGAGATAGAATTGAATAGTTCATGAAAAATTGTTTAATAGTTATATTGCAAAAAATAAAAAAAATGAGAAGGGTTATTTTTGTTTATATATCTTTATTTTTGTTTTTTTTTCCATTTATTCTAAAAAATAGACCTTTTGTTCAATGAAAAGCTGCATATGTAATTTTGTTTTTTGTTTTCAAAATTGTTCTTAAGCTAGATAACAAACCTGGTTTTGGGGGGTAACTCTTCAGTGAAGTGATGCTAATGGTGGCAGTGTCCTAAAGGGTGGACTTGAATTTCAGACTTTTTGTTTCTTAATGTAATATAACAATTGTTATATACTAGAAGTTCTGGGTTTGCTCTCTTACCAGATCATCCAAGCACATGGTGGGACAGTGGACCCTACCCTCACAAGCAGATGTACTCACCTTCTCTGTGAAAGCCAAGTCAGTAACATGTATGCTCAGGTAAGCCAGCTGGGAGCCTGTACTGGTGCATGCTTTCATGTTATCTTTGGAAAGGCAGAGCTTTGCACTGAGTACTTTATGCTTAGATAGCAAAGTTTCTCATTATGTGTTTTTTTATGATTTGTGGTTTTTTGGGGTGCAAACTTCCATAGTGCACGTAGTAGACTTGTTCCAGAGAGTACTAAGGAAGATGTTATGAGAGAAGGAGGAGTCTAAAAAGCCAAGGAAAAAAAAAAAAGAAAATTAAAGCTTTGATTTGTAGAAAACGTGTAAATAATATAAACATGTATTTTGGGTTTTAAAAGCTGTTTGTGCCTGTATTCATAGGCTTTAAGAGAAAGGAAGAGATGTATTACAGCACACTGGCTGAATGCAATCTTGAAGAAGAAGAAAATGGTCCCACCTCATCGAGCCCTTCATTTTCCAGTGGCATTTCCACCAGGAGGAAAGCCATGCTCTCAACATGTAAGAAGAAAAAGCTTGCTTCAAAAGAATGCTTGCTTCATTACATGAGCAGTATTAAAACAGAGCTAGAAAGTGCTTACTCAGAGCAATACACACATTTCTTTTGCCTTGGAAGAAAAGCTTCTGTTAATCTTAAGGTGCTGTGTTGATGTGGTGTTGCTGCCAGGTGTTTGTCAGTGCTTTGCAAGTGTTCCTGGGTTCAGAGTAGTGAGGAGTAACACCTGCCTTTGTGAGTTACTCTCAGACCTTGAGGGGGCAAAGATTGCATGACTTACACATAGCAAGGTATCAGCATTCCAGGCTGCACAGTTTATAGCAGCAGAGCAACAGCACATCTAACAGTATTGGCTTCCTTTACCATAACAAAATTCTGGGAAGATTTTTGAGGGTTTTTCTGAGTCAATGCTTAGCAAATACCTAAAAAAGAAGCTTGTGCTGCTAATCACATGATAGGAGGTCACAGTTGCATTGCCTGTGCATAGAGGAGCTACGGGGAAGTGGAATTTTGTGGGGTTGAAAAACCTAAGCTTATTTAGAGGCATCTAGGAATGTATTATTCTGTATAAACCAAAGTGCCAGAGTGTGTCTTGGCATTGGATTTCTTTGTGCTGGATGCAGACATATGGGATGATGGCCTTGCTAATAGCCTGCTCTGACCAACAGAAAAAGAAATACAGATTTGGGAAAATCAGAGTATAACATGCATGTGAACTCAGTGGTTAGTAGTAAACATAATATGTAATGTAAAAAGCACACTTTTAAACAAAATTACTGTTGCCTTTTCCTAAAGAAAAGGAGAGAATGGCAAAAATAAAAACCTGTCAAGATTAAAAATAATAATAATAAAATAAAAATAGAAATACAGTTCACCACCTTTGATCAGCTGGCACAGTTTATTTGGTTTCCTGGCAGAGTAGAGCACAGTTTTCAGATTTTTAGAATAGAGAAAGAAAGTAAGTGTAAGGATTTTCTTGTGCTTCTATGTAAATAGCAACAGAGGGAAGAGGGGAGACCTGTGAGAAGCAAATTAGCTCTGAGCTCTTTCATAATAAAACTGTGGTCTCTGTAAATAAGAAAGAGCTGACCAGAAGAATGAAAATGATTCTTCCTGAGTCAGAGCTACTTTTAGAAACCTGAAATTTTTATGAATAAACAAATCATGTTTAAATTGTATTGTTTGTATCCTACAAGCCATGCTCTAATTAAATGCTTATACACCATGCTGTGCATTTCATTGTAGTGTAAAAAGTTAGTCATGGAAAAATCTTTTCCATGGTAGTGCTATCAGTGTAAGTGCTAACAATGTTCAGTAATTTATAACTGTGTCTTTCTGCAGATAATCTCTGTGACAGGATTTGTTGATAGTGACAGAGATGACCTCAAGCTTATGGCCTACCTAGCAGGTGCCAAATACACGGGCTACCTGTGTCGCAGCAATACAGTTCTCATCTGTAAAGAGTAAGTGCCTTACCCCACAGTCCTTGCTTTCTCAGCAACCTCTTCCCACCTAGTGCCTCTCTGAATGTGAAGTGCTAGGTATGGTTCTTTATAAGATTGTTAATTGTAATCAGTTCTGCAGTTTGATAACAGCAGACTTAGCGAAGTTGTTTCTTGAACTAAGTGACAGCACATGCTGTGCGGTGAATTTGGCCTTCTGAAAATAGGCAAAAGAAAAGTAATTTCTAATTTTGCTGTTTTATAATATTCTTAAGTGATGCTGGGTCTTAGATCATCCATAAATAAAAGACCTTTTTGAAAATAATTGTTCTAAAACGTTAGAGAAGGGAGAATTTTAATCCAGGTCTAAAGATTCCATTTGCAGCAGAAATTCTCTTCTGACTGACTGATTCTGATATATAGAACAAAAGCATTTTTCAGAGTATCTCCTCCGTCACAGTTGAAACAAATAATATACCAATAAAAAAATCCCGGTATTTTAGGTTTATTGTTAGAAATTGCTATTTTACTGATTTCTTTGCAATACAAATTACTGTTTTTCTTCTCTGACCACCAAGGGCCAGCGGGTTGAAGTACGAGAAAGCCAAGGAGTGGCGGATCCCGTGTGTGAACGCGCAGTGGCTCTGTGACATCCTGCTGGGGAACTTCGAGGCGCTGCGGCAGATCCAGCACAGCCGCTACACCGTGTTCAACCTCCAGGACCCGCTCTCCCCCAGCCAGCACCTCGTGCTAAACCTGCTGGGTAAGAGCTTCAGTCACAAAATCCTCTCTTCTGCAGCATTTTTATGTGCCTGTTTAATCAGTAGGAGTGTCTTTCCTCAGGTGTAAATAACTTGGCAGTGGTGTCATTTTTGTTCTGTTCTCCGTTCCCTAGATGCTTGGAGAGTCCCATTAAAGGTGTCACCAGAACTTCTAATGGTATGTTGAATTATTCTGTATATACAGCTATTTTGATATGATCACTCCTTGCCTGTGTTGAAGCTCCTGGTTTTACTTTCTGCTAATGTTCTGCTTTATTTGGAGGAATCTGAGAAAATCTTTTGCAGAACTGAGGAATTTTAGTGAGATATACAGAATGAAGTTGCTGTTGACACACCTTGGGCTGGGTGTTTCACTTTTCAATTTCTACATCAGACCTTTAGAAAGGGCTTAGTACTGTTTAAGTCAGTACCTAACACTCTGTAAATGAGTCCACATAAGGGTTTTTAAGACAGAACACCCAAAATCACTAAGAATATTGACTGAATTTTAAGTACCATACATAATGTAAGCTAAGGATGGAATTTCTTTATATTATCTTTCTTATATATACTAAGAACTCAAACCATAGGCATATATGCCATGTATTTTAGGGTTTTAAAATATACCATGCATTAAAAAGTGTAGTTGATAACCCTGAAATATCAGCGGAAATGAACAATGAAAAATTGTACCTTGAAAAAATAGAAGTAAATTTTTGTCATGTAGACCATTCTGTGAACCATGCAAAGCATGAGGTAGTGTTCCACATTTTCAGAATAATCTGTAGTTTCCATGTAAGCTCTTACACCTATCTCATGTTTTTGTATTGTAAATTTTCTTCCCATTTCAGATTTATACTTGATAATTTTTCACAGTATGTCTTGATGTAGGTAAATCCAAGTTTAGGCTGATTAACATTCAGTTTATTTGTACTACAGGTGACTCTCAGATATCATTTTATATTGCACAGAAATGTTCTGCCATACCTCTTGTATTCTGGATCAGTTGTATCTCAGTCACTTTGTAAACTCCAGAAAAGAGGTGCTCAGTAACTCTCAAAATTTGTACTGATGTTTTAAATGGGGGTTCAGGGCACTGTTGCTTGAATACCTTTCAGCTTTAGAAATAGACACTACTGCATTCCTTACCATAAGTTAGAAACATTCTTCTTACAGACCCCTGTGGTATTGTTTTGTGGGCCCATAGGAAACTCGCCTTTAGAAAACTAAATGCTTTTAAAAATTTGTGGTCTTTATATTTTCCTGAAGAAGGAAAATATTCTGCTGTTGCAAAATGAAAAAGTCCTTGAGCAGATTCAGTATATGCAGTATTAATATTAAAAATAGCTTTTAACTAACTCAGTTTTGGGTTTGTTACCACCCCCCTTTGCATCCACGCTGCTTAAAAATGGACACATGCTTTCTTTGTGGGGGTCAGTTACACCGGATTTTTGTCCATGTTTTGTCTTGTGTAGCGAATGGAGACCCCAGGGGTCAGATGGGTAATTTAGTACCTCCACTTCTGTATTTCTATGGGGATCCTTCTTGCCTATGTGAAATGGGAATTTTGTAACTTAGATTGAAAGAGGCTTCTGGAGACAATCTGGTCCAGCTGCCCTCTGGGTGCCCACACAGGAATATGGTTTTGTAATAGAAAATGCAGGGCACGTGTGTCAGGGAAGACAAGGTGCTTCACTGCCTTTACAGTAGGCATTTCTATTTGTCTTGGGATTTGGGGTCCTCTTCAGAGGACAGCTATCCTGTCAGATGCTGTTGCTGCCATCTACTTCTTGCATTTTCATAGTTGAAATATCCGTCAAAATGTGAATGTGTGCACTTTTCTTTCCAGCTGCTCATACTATGGGCTGTCTAGCATAAAAATGCCTGTTCCTGAGAGCAGGGAACAAACCTCTGTGGCTTGTTCCTCCCAAAGCAACGTTCTCACAACAAGGCTGGGACAGTGCTGCCTGTCTTTCTGGTCATGTCCCTCTAGCATTCTTCATTAAATTCCAGGTGTCAGTTTGAAGGTTAAAAAGGAATAGATGTCACACTATCCTGAACCTAAGAGCTGTGGTTCCAAGTTGCTCAGATCAAGGAGAGCCTAAAAGCTATGTTTAACCCCCACTGGCCACATGCTCTAGAGGCCAATCTGGTACTGGGGAGGTGGGGCTATCTATACAGTTTCTGTTTATGTAGTTAGGAAACTTAAGTGTGAAATAGTATTTTCTGGGATATTACCATTCCATGATATTTAGCACTGGGGAGAGTACTGTAGTCTTCATGTACTTAACAAATGAACAGACTTTTCAAGCTTTCTCATTTAATTCATCGACTTTTCCATTGATAATTATCAGTGGATAAAGGAAAAAAAGTTCCACATTATTTTATTTGGTGAACACTTAACATAAGTTTGTGGAGAAGCTTTGGCTGATGCTCAGCTTCGATCTTGGATTTGTTGCATAAGCAGTAGGTTCCCCATGTATTCAGCAGCCTGTTAAGCACAAATGAAAATAATTCAGGGTGGAAGCTGGTTTCCCTGCTTAATTCAGGTCTAAACATTTAACTGGTCTGATTTCAGGGCGTGAGGTTGCCTTTGAAACCAAAGCAAAATGAATCCAGTCTTCAGCCATCTTCCAAAAGAGCAAGGTAAGAACAGTGAGCAGTCAATGCCCATAGTCCTTAAGTGACTGTTGCTCAGAAGTGTCAGCTGCCCATCAGCCTGCACCATCCTGTGTCCTGCTCAGTGAAATAACTGCCAGTGGGTTTTGGATGTTGCCACTTACTCAACTGGCAGGAATAAAACAATAACTACGAGAGTGAAGTAGTAGGAGAGTTGGGAGAGTGCAGAAAGAATATGTCATGTTCTCTACATGGTGATTTTTTTCTTGAGAAAAAATCCTGCCTAATGGTCATTCATCTGGGTTCATTCTGCTGGTAAAAGTTGCAAGAGTGTCCATGTCTAATTTTAGAATTACTGTTATACAGCTTTGGGTGCAAATGTCACATTCTGCTGTATTTCCTGTATTTTGTAGGATTGAAGACTTGCCACCACCTACTAAAAAACTCACCCCTGAGCTGACACCAATGGTGCTCTTCACAGGATTTGAACCTATGCAGGTGCAACAGTACATTAAGGTGACTTTCAGGCTTATCTCTTCTGAACTACATTGAAACATCTGACAACTTTTTTATAGATGTTCAGTTTTTGCTAAGGCTTGACTAGCATATATCTAGCATATAAAACCTCATACTTACTGGCCCTGAGATTAGAGTAGGTTTATGTGAAATGAATTTTATTTGGTAGCTGTTCTCCTTTAGGTAACTACTTTACACTACTGTGTTACTTGCTTTTTCTTTCTGTAGGGCTGCTTTAAAAAGCAAGAAAGCCCTTTCCACATTTGTTTTTAAATCAGCAAATTTCATGACCAGATTTAGATGAGAAAAATAGTGGTGGTTGTACTGGATAAGACCCAAGATTCGTTTAGTGGGGTTGCTGTCTGTAGTGCCAAATGCTTCAAAGAAAGCTGGTGACAAAACTTATGGCAGGTGAGAGATAAGTTCCTTTGGAGGTTTTGTTCTGTTCCCTAATAAAGCTGTACTAAAACCTTACTCTAAATAATTTATAACATTCAGATAATGAGAAGTAAATGAGGCTTATTTTGAGCCCACTACATTTCTTAGAAATATGCACTTTGGTGTCCTCAAAAATAATAAAATACTTTCTTTATTACACCTATACTTATTGTTAAAGTAGTTGAACTCCAGAGTTTGTTTTCCCCCTTGCAGTGTTTCCACTTAAAGCTTGATATTAAATATTTTGGGACATAAAATGTTTTTCAGGGTATCCCATAAAGTTCTAGTGTTAACTCATTTTCTCATGTTGATACCAGGTTAATTATATAGAGAATCTGTTTTGGTAACAGCTATGGCTCACAAATTAAAAAAATCAACTTCAGCCTCAAAGCTTGTGAAGTTGAATCTAAACCTGTCAGCACTGATGCTTCAAAACTTTTCAGAGTTTGGATACCTAACTGGGGCTGGATACTTCTCATCTTCTTGAGATGGAGTATGTGTATGCCCAAAATGTTTCTTCCTCATCAGAGTGGAAATCTTGCACAGTCTGCACTCACAGGAAGTGTTTGAGGTGAACATAGAAGCAGCAGCCTTTGCCTTGCAGAGGGGTACAGTGCACTGTTTGCAGGGTCTTTACACATACCAGGAAGGAAGTAAATAGTGGAGAGGTTCAGTGTCACTGAGAAATCCTTCCGTGGGTCATCTTGATGCAAACCAGAGTGTGGTAGAGAAGAGCAGTAAGCACTGTCCCTGTCTGTCCATAATGTCATCATTATCAGAGCAGTAGAGTGCACAGGGCTGCCAGAGACCTCCTAGGCCTTCCAACCCACCCCTTAGGCTTTCTTGCTTTGGGACTCCCAAGGATTCATGTAGTAAAATCACCCTAGTCTGTTAAATATTTATACTTAGAGATACTGATGTGGGTTTTATTTATTTGTGCAAAATGTTTGTCTTAGAAAATCAGAAATCCAGGGTGCATAGTTGCTAAAGCCATCAAAATATTTTTTCATTCTTGAAATTTTTTTGAGGGGAGCACTCTTTATCTCTAACACCTGTGGTGATCTGATGTGCCTCACCAGCTGACTCATTGTTACTCATTCCTTCAGATAATGGCTGGCTTAATTGATAAGATAGCACCTGTGAGAAGCTAGTTTAAACCAAGGAAAAGGGAATAGTTGCTCAGTATCATCAAAAATTCGTGTGGAATACGTACTTTTCATTAGATGCTTTTCTCTTTAAAGAAAAGCTTAGCAAAATTAAGTTTGCTGTAGCTACAGTGTGTACCACACCTTCCCTAGAAAAGAGCAAAATTATTATATACTCTTACTATTGCTTACTTAAAATTTAATATCCTGTTTCACTAAAAAAAAAATAATTTGTATCTTACAGTTAGTTCCTTGCTTAAAAAAAGCACAACCCAAAATCAAAAAACTGCAGAAGTGTGGAATAGTTTTCAGTCTTGACAGGTGAAATTTATGTCTGGAAATCTAAATTCTGTTATAATTAATCAGCTTTAGTAAAGGAGTGACTGTCATACAGAAATGTGTATTTACTATTTCATTGGGAGCTTAGTTTTATTTGATGGTGATGTTATGATATTTAGTTTCTTTTTTTCCTCCATTTTTTAAACAACTATTCCCTTGTGATTTGTGTTTTGTACAACTTTCAGAAACTGTATATCCTTGGAGGTGAAGTAGCAGATTCTGCCCAGAAATGTACCCATCTAATTGCCAGTAAAGTGACCCGAACTGTCAAGTTCCTGACAGCAATTTCAGTAGTCAAGCACATAGTAACTCCAGAGTGGTTAGAAGAGTGTTTCAAATGCCAGAAATTTGTTGGTAAGTTAAATTAGTATCAATTCCTGTGGTAAAATAAATGTTCATTGACAAGGATATTTAGATGTACTTTGTTGTTTTGTCTTCCATCTTCAGTGTTTCTTACCAGTTTCCTAAAGAGTTCAGCTTTTGAAAGCAGAAATTTTAATTCTACAGCAAGTCTATCATCATTCACACCTCTTGAAGAATAATTTGCAAAGTTTTTAAATAATGATATTAGCAGCTAGTTTGTATTCCACTTTAATTAGAAGGTTGTGCTGTTAGTATGGTTAAGCAAAGCTGTCACAAGAGTTACATGGGGTTTTTTAAAAAATCAACTTCTCTTTCAGCAGAACATTTCGTTTCATTTAGTTTTCATTTGTTTTAATACAGTTTCTTCCCCTTAAATGAAAGAAAAACATGCTTTAAAAGTTTGCTTTAGGGTGATTAAATGACTGGATGTTGTTAAGTATTGTATTTTTTTCTTGTGTAGCCATTCTGTAGATTTTTACCTGTGGCTGCATTATTTTTAAATTCACCCTTTCTGAAAGGTGATTATTTGGTTTCTGATTATTTTGTGCTTTTTATATAATTTATTTGGAAGAAGAAAATGTATAACATCTCTGGCAAACCACCATAAAGATTTGAATCTATGGATAATTAACTAATAAACCAGCAAACATTTTTATAAATCCCTTAGAAGGCAATTTGCTTACTTCAGCATCAGTGAACTGAGAAATTGATTCATTTGAAAACTCTTAGAAGATGAAGAAAGTCAAGGCATTTATGATGACTGTTGTGATCCAGTACTGGAAGTACTTATTTGCTGAAAGTAGTTGATTTGTAGCTAATGGGCTGGCTCCAGTTCTGTACCTGCTACAGTGATGGAAAATATGGTAATTGTTTACAAAAATTGTCTTAATTGGTTCTTTCTGTCTTTTGGAAGAGTATTTACACTGTCTCTTGCAAGTTGTCAGAATTGTCCTTGGAAAGACAAATTTGTTCTCTCTAATTTTTTGGTTTTGGTCTTTAGACTTAGGGTTTGACATAGCTTTTGTGGAAAGATAAAGACTGAAATTCCATCCCTAATAAAAAATGAAAAATTGGCTGAATAACAGGACAAGTGAAACAGATGGAAAGTTCTTTCTGTTAAGACTGTGTGAGGGCTTGAAGACAGTTTCTGGGCTCCCATAAGTGGTCATAGTAATTTTAATTTAAACTTAATCCTTCTGCTTGATCATTCTGTTCCTTCGTTTGCAGAGAATCAAAAAACAAAAATTTGCAAATTTCTCCAAAAAGTTAGAAAAAGGGATTTGATAGAACAGTGATTGTTGCTAGGTATGCAAGTGTAAAACAGTTTAAATCTGCAAGTAATTTGGGATCATCACTGTAAGAAGCCTAATGAAAGGGGGTATTGTAATCATGCTAAATTATAGTAGGTGTTTGCCATTCAGAGCTGTTCTGACCACCACAATGTTCTGCTCAGATGCCATCCTGGGCCCTGTGGATGTTTGTGTTTTGTGTGCCACATCATCAGTCTTTCTTTTTCAGATGAGCAGAACTTTGTGCTCAGAGATGCTGAAGCTGAGGTGCTTTTCTGCTTCAGTTTAGAGGAGTCTCTAAAGAGAGCACAAGTAGCTCCACTCTTCAAGGTATGCAGTTTAACACAGCATTTAAACACTTGCAGTTTTTCAACCTATTTTTTTCAGCATTGGGACCACAGGTTTTATAGGTGAAAGCAGTAGAGAGGACTGGTATAAATATGAAACATTTGTTGTAAATTTTCTTTCTGACTTTATGCCTATTTCCTGCCTAGGCATCATTGGGGTGGATGTAAACCCTCTGAATGACTGGATCCTGTAGATGTTAACAAAAATGGCTCAATATATTTATTCCCTGCCAAAATTTAGAACATTGTTCTGTTACTTGTAAAAAGCCACTTATGAAAGAGATTTTCTTTTCTTTCATTTCTCTTTTCTTTTTTACACCAGCCTCATAGTCAGAGCACTTGCCCATAAAAATGGGAGTCTGAGAGTGAGTTTGCCCTTCAGCCTCAGGGAGTTGTAGTGTGATTCTCCTTGGAGACTGCACTTTCCACCAGGCTGTGTGCTAGGATGGTGCAAGATGTTTTTGTGCCTCTGGTTAAAATTACATTACAGTGCAGAGAGGTATCTGGAGATCTGAGTCACTAAAGATTCTTCAGCCTAACTGAATTACAGTTTATTGAGGTAAAGCACCTAAGCTGAGTATTTTTTCAACCTGTAATGAATAAGAATCTATGTCTTCTGTTATGTCTAAATGCTACAATTTGCTCTCCATTTTGCAGACTAAAAAACAAGGTGTTTTCTGCTTTTTTATTCCTAGCTGATAAACAGAAATAATCTACTTTGTGATCTGATCACCTAACTCAGTAGTAGAATCATTTTTGTCAGGAAGTAATAAATTGGCTGTTAATTAGATGATGAAAGTTCTTTTGTGACACTTGGGATGTCCCTGTTCTCAAAGAAGCACATTGTCCTTATGTGTCTTACCAAACTGCAGTTGTTGTTTTACATCTGTGGAAATAGGCACACCTCAGCTATTCAAATTTATCAAAATTGTGGGTTTGCCCCTCCAGGGGGAAACATCACCAGTAATTAAGGACAACTCATCAGCTGATGAGTCTGTGTCCATAAACCCAACCCCAGCTTACTAAGCTGCCCTGTTGTATAAAAGAAGTGTCACATGACATTAAAACTTCATGTGTTGCAGAAATCAGTTAACAAATTAATGTTTTTTTCTTGTTCTTCCTTTTCTCTTTTTAGGGAAAATATTTTTACATTACACCTGGAATTTGTCCCAGTCTTTCCACCATGAAAGCTATTGTGGAGTGCGCAGGAGGAAAAGTCTTATCTAAACAGCCTTCTTTTCGAAAACTCATGGAGCATAAGCAGAATAAAGTGTGTTGAGTGTTGCTTTCTAAAATTTCTTGCTAACACCTTACCATGCTCTTCTGAGCTTACCATTTGTTTCTTTCCTTTAGAGTTTGCCAGAGATAATCTTGATTTCCTGTGAAAATGACCTTCATTTATGTCGAGAATATTTTGCACGAGGCATAGGTATGTATAAGATTTCTTTGTCATTTCAACAGTGTAGCTGTTATTTTGATTTTTTTTTCTTATTTTACAGTTATTGTTATACAAATACAGAGATCTTTTGAAGCTTTCAGATACTAGAGAAATACATGCACTATACACGGAAAAATCTGAACCTGCTGTTTGCTGGATATTTTTAATAGTTATTTTATAGTTATTATTTTATAGGCAGGTCATCATAAATGACAATAACAACAACATGCATAATAATAAGAATTGTAATAATAGTAATGAAAGACAGAGGAGTAAAACCCAAGAGATACGAATGATGCACAACACAACTGCTCACCACCCACTGGCCAGTGCCCAGCCTGTCCCTGAGCAGTGACTCCCAGCCAGTTCCCCACAGTTTATATACTGGAAATGGTGTTGTGTGGTGTGGAATATCCTCTGGCCAGTTGGGGTCAGCTGTCTTGGCCATGCCTCTTCCTGGCTCCTTGTGCACTTGTTTGATTGCAGAGCATGGAAAGCTGGAAAGTGTTTGATTTAGGGTGAGCACTGCTTAGCAACAACTAAAACATCAGTGTACTATCAACATTATTTTCATCCTAAAAGCAAAACACAGCCCTGTACCAGCTACTAAGAAATTAACTACTAAGTAATTAATGAATCCAAATCAAAACCAGGGCACCATCTCAGTATTCATAAGTGAGTTGGGGGTTTTCACTATAGGTATTTTTACTTTAGTGTAGAGCCCCAAGAAGTGCTAATTATTAACAAGGGTGTGAATGGGCAAGTGTGGTCTGTGCAGTGTCAGGTGCAAGGGCAGATTGTAGGGCCCTGGTAGTGGTGGGGTGACATCCCAAAGGTCCAGAACAGCCCCTCCTGACACCTGCAGAATGAGACAGAATTTCTGTGTAGGGTGTGAACTGTATGAATTTTGATATTTCCAGATGTCCACAATGCAGAGTTTGTCCTGACTGGAGTACTTACTCAAACACTGGATTATGAATCATATCCTTTTGTGTAAAGACATTCTGCTGCTTAGGGGAGTATGGTTTACTAAAAGTTTTTCTTAGTTAGGAACTAATTAACTGTAGTTTTTTAGGCTGTGTAATGTTTACTGGATGGGAGGGTAGTTTAACACCCAAAAACCTGTATTAAATTCAACATGGAATTACTTTCTGGTGGGAAATACTTCAGGGGAGGAGGGAGGCAGGGTGGTCAAGGAGTAGTAAATACTAGAATAAATGAGTAAATAGTAGCCTATTAGGCAATGGGAAAAAAAAAAACTTGTCACTAAGGAAAATATTTGGCACAAGTTACTTTCAGATGAGAAAAATAGCTTTTTGCTGAAGATTATAGACTCTGTTTGATAAATGCAGTGGAGGGACCAGTAAGGCCTCTATGTCTTTATGCATGTTTTTTATAGCTGTCATTTCTTACAGTTGTTCATTCTTAACAAGCTTACATATAAATTTACTTGATGGATAGTAAAATGCCTTACTGCTCCGGAATCCTTGGAGCACTCTATTAGCTGTTCAGCCATTGTACAAAGCAACTAGAACTTCCTGTGGATGCTGTTTTCCAGCTGTTTTCCTAGAGATGATGAGCAGTTTAAAGCAGGAAAGCAAACATAAACTGCATCTTTTTTAGGATGTGTAATTTTATTATGCTGAAACATAATTTACTATGTTTTGTATTATACTACCATTTTAAAAGAGCCCACTTTAGGTATCATGATGAGCCCGTTTTTAAGCGTTCTAAAATAAATTATGGTACTTCAGCCAAAAGTGTAATTTGGATGTAAAAATAAAAGGGCTTGCTATCTATTAAATTATGGATGTTGAAGATGAAAATGTTTTGTACTTTATTTTTATTTCTTATACTCTATTTTCTTTTATATTGATATTTTGCCCACATTTGAAATAAATGTACTTTTAAATGTTTTACTCTATATTTTAGTGGTCGTTCATTTTTTTGAATACTGTGCAACAATGGCACTCTGGTAAGAGTAAATTACTCAAATCTTTTTCCAAGCAATGTGAAATTATTTTAAGCTTATTTTACCAGGTATGTTTTAATATATGAATCCCAGTGCTTTAAAGGGAAATCATTGTAAATGTATATATGTGTTTTTACTGAAGCAGAGAAGCAGCTCGAAGGAAGGAGAAACTATAACCCTGAATATTACACTGTTGTGATAACTTTTTGTTTGTATAGTGAGTTTTACTAAATAAATATTAAAAAAACACTCTCCCGAATCTATATTCAGTTGTATTTCCTGAAACACACACAGTTCTAATAATCTGATTTGAGCATTTTTATCAGTTGAGATTTCAGTAGTTGAAAAAGTGATCCTAAAAGCATGGATTTTTTTCTGATCAGCAAGGTAATTCAGCTCTGATGCTGTACAGACAAGTATCTGCACTCCCTATCAGGGAAGTTACTGATTTCAAGTCTCTTGTGCTGTGGCTTAAAGGGTAAACCAGCTGGTGCTTGGATTTACTGATTCTGTTGCCTTTCTCCCAATGCCTCAGTTGAGCAAAGTGCTTAAGTGAATGACAAATTGCTGCTGTAAAAGCACCGTGGTAGTAAATGTCAAGATGAGTGAGGTCCCACAGAGGTCAGTGTGTGCCTGTTGCCTTTTATTGCTTGCTCTGGTTCTTCAGCTGTATCTGAGTCCTGACCTGCTCCTGTGTTTGGTTCTTCTTTTGGGAGCAACAGGGGCTACCTGAGGATCACAGGAATGGTAAAATTTCTACCAGCATGACTTTTGGTAAGGTGGCAAAATGGGATAAATGAGAACATTGCACTTTGGTTTGAAGTGAGTGAAAGGTTAAAAAGGTGTGGTACAGGATGGGAGGAAATGGTACTTTTTCACAAATGCCATTTACTTATGCCAGACTTCTGAGTTTATTCTTAGTGTGATGTTCAGCTCTCTGAAGCTTCCTTTTCATTACGAGACAGATGAAGGAAAAGTCTGTAATATGGAGACCTAAGGTTGGAAATTGATTACATTATTTTATGCTTTTAACGTTTAGAAATAGTAAAAAAGAAGGAGGGACTACAGTGGGAGTTAATTGTTAGTTGATGAGTTGTGCAAATGACTTAAATTGTTCAGATGTGGACCTGGCAAGTCTGGTCTCCTTTTACTGTCAGTGGAGGGGGAGAACACCTCCAAAACCTGACTTTAAGAGCCCTGCAGAGAGACATCTCTAACAGTTCAACAAAGTAGTTTAGTTACCTAAATCTTTTAGAACACAAAAAATAAATAAAGCTAATCCCACCTTAAAGAATGTAATAATATATTGCATTAATACTGTTTTTTAATGGAGAAATAAATGCACCTTTTTTACCACTTAAGAATATAATATTGAAATGATCTAAATCTGTGTTAATCTTTGTATAGCTTGAGATATTCTTCATTGTTCTCATTATCAAGTTGCAGGAAGATTCTTGAGTGCATTTTCCTTTTAAAAAAAAGGAGCTGTTGCAGCTTTTGAATGCATGGCCATGTTGTGGTACACAAAACTTGAGTGCACATTTTGTACCTGTTGTGCATCCAGCAAGACTTCTGCCTGCCTTATCAATGATGTGTTGTCCTGTCAAGGGTAAATGCTGATTTCAGGGAGACACACACGTGTCAGGGGTCAGTTCAGTTATGCACAAAATCAGACTCAAGGTGCATAAGCTTGTAGGTCTGGGTGCTAGAAGCTAAAGAGACCTGCTACAACAGCTTGATGCAAGATGAGAGCTTCACTGAGGGAGAGGCAGAGGGAAACCAGGTTTGGATGTGTTGGCAGTCTCAGCCTCAGCAGCATAGACTGTTCTACTCCATAATGCATTTCTGCTCACTAAGAGTTCTCAACCTTTTGTAGGATTGGCTTCCTCCACATCTTCCACAATGAAGCAGTGTTAAGAGTATAGAGTACCTCTACTAGACACTCTTAAGAGTTAAGACATGAATGCAATAGCATCTGCAAGGTAAATTTCCTTACGAAAACTATCCAAAATGCTGTCAGATACTGCATAGAGAAGCTTGAAGAAAACCAAATGTGATCATGGAACAAATGAATCCCATGGGAAACATGAGTGGTAGTGCATCTGTTTCATCATCGGTGAAGACTGTGTGTTTATTTAGCCAACATACAAGTATGACTTCCTTGATTAACCTTTCAATTAGAGTGAAAAACACAACCTGCCAAGAAATAGTCTTTCAAGAACCACAGGAGCTGTCCAGAGCCAACTGGCTTGCACAGATGTTACTGTCTGTGTGATTAGTGATAGAGAAGGGGTTTGATGGAGTATTCTGATACAGCATTGCTGTTATGAACATGTTTTTCCCTTAGTGGAAAGTTGTAATGCTTAAGTGTCCATTTGATCCTGTCCTCTGTATTCAGGGGGAAAAAAAAAAGTACCTTTGCATGTTCTCATTTAGTTGCTTGCAGAAGCAAAAGGTCCATAATACAAACTAGTGTTTTGTGGAAAACCTGTTCTGATAATTATTTAAAGGTAAATGAAGAACATGTCTAATAGCAGGCATTCCATCAGTCAGGGATATGTTGGAAGTCAAGCAGACATGGTCTCTACTTGTTACTGTGCAGCATTCTTTGCTGTGAGTCATCAAGTAAAATAGTGGAACAGATTTGCAGAAATACATCTGGAGTGGACCTCTGGAGGTTAAGTGTTCAGTATCTCACAGGATGGAGATGCTACAACCTCTGTGGGCATTTTGTCTCTGTATTTTGCTACCCTCAAGAAAATAAATAAATCATCTTTGTATTTAGTCAGAAAATTGTTCCACAAGTGCCTGGTGATGCTTGTTTCATTCCTGCATGCCCCCCAGCAGAGTCTGGCTCTTACCTTCTTGAAGCACAATAGGCTCCTCCCAAGGGACAGGCATGCTTGAGGAGCTTCCTCAGCGGGATACGGGAACATTCCCTGGAGGACTGAGCCCTCAGGAGACAAGCTCTTCAAAGGGAATTTTAACCTGCATTGTCTGTATGAAGACAAGTGTGAAGAGTGATGAATGCTTGGGAAAATGCTCCCACCTTTACCAAGAGGGTAAATTTCTCTGATCCTTCAGTGGTGTTTTGTCAGAAAGAAGCCAAAGAGGAGGCATCAGTGACAGGAAGAACCCCAGATCAGACAGGTTTGAGTGGGTTTGTCCTTACAGCAAGCTACACCAAAAAGGAAAAATAAATATTACTTTAAACTCAAGAGACGAAATTGTATTAGTATGTCAGCCAAAGGACTTTTAAGTGAGGCAGTTATATCAGAAATGAAGCACACGTTTCCTTCCCCGCTTTTTCTGTCCTTATAGGACAAATCCTCATTTAATTCCATCTGACTTGGAGTGTTGTGGGCAATTGCACAGTCCTTTCTGGTGACAGGAATTTTCTTCTTACAGATACTGCAAATTCTTCAATAAGCAAATATACATCCTCACCATTTTCATTGCTTTTGGGATTTGATACTTAAACTTGATAAACTCACAGCTTTCATTGACAATAACTATGTCATACAGTCCCTTCCTGCAGTACAAAGGGACTTGGTGAGAGAAGATAGAGAAATGTCTTTGTCTGAAAAAAATAAGTATTTGAACTATAATTGTCAAGGCTGGATTAACCCCTGGGGCCCAAAAGATCTGGAGGCCACCAGCTTTCCAGAGGCCAGGCTGGAGCAGAGGGAAGGAAGAGGAACTCGGCAATAAGAGCAGGCAAAGTCAGCCTTCCCCAGAGGAGTGCTCTGAAAAAAAGTATGTACTTCAAAGCAGGTTAGAATTGTCTTACGTTCTGTTAAAGCAATGAAATATTTTCAAAGGAGAAAGGGAGAGAAGAGTGTGATTTTTCACGTGACAGTTGTGGCTTCCAGCCAAGCATGGAGAGAGGCAGACTGGAGCCACCAGGCCAGCCTGGAGAAATCTGAATTGCAGAGGAGTCAGGAGGGGTTGAAAAGTTACTGAGCTCTGTCTGGGCTGGGAGCTCCAAGGCCGTGTCAGATGTGACCTAAACCAGCTTTGTTCTGTCTGCAGTGACATTCTGCTGCTCACCTGGGAAAGGGCACCCACAGAGCCCTTCTGTGGGGGCTCACCCACATTCAAACCTGGATGTTGCTGGACAGGTCCTGCAGACAGGTGCAGGTTTGTTGAGACACTGGAAGGATGTGACTGGAAAGCACTGGAAGGAAAAGGGAGGGATCAAAACACATGTATGTCCTTCCTCTTCTACCATCTTTGGCTGAGGGGCTGGACAGTTAGAGCTCACACCACTTCAGGGGAGAACTCGGAGGAGCTGTGGTCCAAGGCACATTTAAGTTAGCTCTCCAGCAGAGTTTCAAACACAACAAACCAATGTAACTAGCTGGACGGAGTGAGACTCCCACCCCCCTTCCAAACCCAGCACCTTGCTTCTCATGCAGTGAGCATGTTGGTCAGTCCAGTGCTTCCTACTCTGATTTCACACTGCTTCTGCCCCTGGCTCCTTTTTCCTCCATGCCTAGAAAAGGCTGCAGTAGCCATTAATTTAACTTTCCAGACTCTGTAGCTGCTGTTGGGCTGTAGACTTCCTTCCCTGGCTTCCCCAATGTCACCATCTGACAGAGCACCCAGCATGGTATAAAAGCTACCCAGCATATTAAAAGTGCAACTTAGGCCATTAAAAGCAATATATTTTGTGTCCTTGGCCTCTAACCCCTCCAGGCTGATGTCTGCAGCATGAGCAGCAGCAGCTCTCATTTCCATCTGTGCTCCTCAACTTGGCTGTTCCTCACATGGGGTCATGGCACAGCTCTGCAGTGAAAATGGAGCAGTTTGCTCGCGAGCAGATTCTCCAGAGTTTCTTTGCAATGAGTATCTCAACATGTTGGTTTTATGGAGCCTTTTCCTCTTGGTCCACAGTGACTGACACAGCTTCATTTCTTCTCTTACCATTCCAACAAGTTTTATATTGTGAATTGTATTTCCACTTCTGTGGAACAGATGATATAATAAAGTTCAGTTTTTAAAGAAGTACTTCTCTTCATCCTGGTAAGTAGAAAAAAAGAATGTTTGTAAACTCCTTTACAAGGAGAGAGAATATCTTTTTAGAAGAGATGATCAAAGGGGCCAAGCTCTGAGTTATGTATGAACCTGGAGGAAAGCTTTTGTGATTGGAAACTCCTCTGTTTTATCTGATGACATCATCTGATTAAGTGACATCATCCCTCGCAGCACAGGGTGAGCTGGGGGCTGTGTGGAGCCCTGGGAACATCAGTCACTTGTCAGCGATACAGCGAGAGAGCAAAGGGGCTGGAGCTGCTGTGCCTCTCCTCAGGTCATTGTGAGCAATGAACTATTTACAGAGCCATTGTGAACCCCATTCTCACATGGATGGGAGACACAGCAGCTTTCTGAGAAACAAGAAGGTTATAAGAGCTAAATGAAATGCTGAGCTCGATAGCAAAGGCAAGGCAATGCAGGAGATGTGATGGGATGTGCTGAGATGGCTCTCAAGAACTCAGTCACTGGTCCTCAGCCTGCAGCTGGAACATCCCATGGAGCATCCCATGCACGTGTGGTCTTTCTTGCTTTGAAAGAGATGCAGAGATAATAGCAAGCAGAGTGGAAACTTCATGTTGGTGCCTCTAAGCAATGAAAGAAAATGCACCCTGCCTAAAAAATGGGGAGTGTGTGTGGGACTTCATAAGGCTAGGAGCCTCTGTGGGCTGACAAATTAGTAAATTATTCCATTTAAATTGAAGTATATTGGAAAGAACTCGATTTCAATGAAACTAGTTTGGGGCTTTTTGACTAGGAAAGCAAAATGAATTATTAAAATATCAAATAATAAAGTAACTGATATGAAACTAATTGAGAAAACAAAACAGAAACAAAACCACTATAATCAAATGTGCTCAGTGTGGGGGAAACTGAAATGGGAATTCTCATTTCCAGTTTTGCAACAGCAATTCTTCGTAACTGCTACAACACTGCAGAAGTCTTGCAGTTTATCCAAACTCTGAACAAACAAGGAGAGAACCTTTTGAAGTTTAACTTTTCCTCAAGCACCACACTAGGCATAAGTGCTAACTTACCACCTCCTTCTTGTAGCACCTGTTAACAGCAACACAAGCACATCATGCAGCACTTCAGGGTAGTTCGGGCATTTATTTAGGTGATTGAACTGATTGTATTAATTGTTTAACCTTAGTTACACAGACCTGTAGAAATTCATCACCCTCCCTCCGCACACAAGCGGCAAACACCCACGGAGTCCTTACTGAGCACAGGTGAAGTTTCTGTCCTAAGCAGCCTCCAAGGGGTAAGAAAAAAGAGGGGCAGAAGTGGAAGAAGTATGTCCTTCAAAGAACTGTCAGGAAAATTACAGGTTTCATAGCACCATCCTATAAAATTTTTAAGCTCAGCATGGGAAATATTAAGGCAGAAACAGCTCTTTTTCTACCTATAACAATTTAAATAAATTTCTTCTTCTTTGAGAAATGACCGTACCAAACACCAGCTGGCACTGGGTTGTATTTCATAGTGGAAAAACATGATTCGTGATCTTCTCTGCTCTTCAAATTTGGAAATGACAAAGGAGGTTGGAGGAGCTGTTGTAGCCAGTGCTGCTTTGCTTTACTGCTTTCTGCAGAAAGTCTGCTTTGCTGTGGTGAGTACAGCTCCCTGGATTTTTAGGAGAGCAATAATACCCCTTTGTGCCATATGGAGAGAATTTAATACATCAGCAAAAACCGAATTGCTCTCTCTGGGTTTTGCCCTTTAGCTGCTGAATCCAGTGAAGAAAGTCCAGGTAATGGATTTTCCCTGGGGAATGAAAACACATGTTTAACATGAAACACGGGAGTAGCTGTGCTGACCTCTTGTGATTATCACCAAACTTACACCCACCCTAAAGACCAGAGCCGGGGTTACCCAGGTACCAGACCCAGCCTGGCAACGAGCCACCCAGACAGAGCCACAGCTGCCTGCATTAACTCCACTCACTGCTCCCCATTAATTTTTACCCACCATGGCAATTTTCTTCCAAACTACATGGTTTTGGCTGGAAGTGCACAGAGCCAGACCTCTGTTTTTGCTGCTGACTTCTCTTGCAATTCCGTGCTCTGACAGTTTGCAGTGAGTCCCAGTTCCAGCAAGGAAGAAAACCCACCCTAGTAACTTAGAGAAGATTAATGCCTGCCCCACTTCTGCCTGTAAAATGCACAGGACATGCAACTGCTTTAACGTGACAGAGAATCTGTGTGACAGTGCCAGTTACTGTGTCTGCATAGAAGTGAATGCTGAAGAAAGGAAGAAGGAAATAACATCCTTATCATTTTGGCCTCTTGCTGTGTGCTGTTCTGCAAATTCCTTTTCCAAACACATTCCTGGGGTCTGAACAGGACACCTCTGTCCCCCACAGCTGCAGCTTCTGGGAGGGGTAAAATACAAGTTAACACACGTGGCAGAGGTTTCCATCATAATCATTACTTGCAGCCCCTCAAAGCGCTGCTCCTCCTGCACAAATAGGCACTAATGGACCCTTCTAAAGACAGGTGACAATAAGCAGAGGCAAGAGAGTGTCAGCAAGTACATGTCACAGGCACACCAGAGTGCTGCTTTCTCAGTGAAATGGGCTGCAGTCTCGGGGTCCTGTGGCTTCTAACTGGGAAAACAGGATCATTTGTGCTTTGTGGTCCTGGCGAGGGCAAGGATGCTCCCTTCTGGAATGAGGGTGGGAACTGCAGCACATCTGTCACCCACACCCCACCTCTCCTCCCAGCTGTGCTCGTTGTGTTGGGCTTGGTCCTCCTCACACAAGTGTGACCAAACACTGTGAAAGGCAGCACTGAGCACAAGAGGGTTTTGCTTTAGGACATCATGGAAAAAAAGTGCTAGGAGGGACTGGACTGTGTCATGGAATTGCTCTGGCATGGCTATAATGTGTCTTCTAATGCTGGTCTGTTTGTTGGTTTTCTTGGGCTCTGCAGCCTGGCAGAACCCTGTGTTCCTGATGTTCACCTTCTGCATTACTTTTGGAGTGAATTGAAAGCTGGTGAGAAGCAAGCCCTTCACAGACAGGTTCGTAACAGATTTACTGTTTAAATATGCACCATCACAACAAATTTAAGTGTGATGTTTGCTCGACACAAGTGTCCCTCCTGTAAGAATATATTTATTTAATGCTAATGAGCATCAAACATTTATCTAATGCTGCATATTAAACTGTTGAGACATCTGTGTGCTGAGTCTCCCAAATGGCCATTCTTGTCTCTCGTGTTTGATTTCACCTGCTATACAGCTTTTGAGCACAAACCCATGACCTTAGTAATGAAGAAAGTCAGAGCAAAGTTCTTCAGGACCCTTTGTCCTCTCTGTTGGTCTGGCAGCATCACAGAGGAGGGATTGTCAGTGCAAAGACATCTAAAATTATGTGTTTCATTTGAGTGATGTGAGCTCCAGCACTTGCTATTGCCACCCCAGGGAGCTTGGGGTCCAGCGTGATTTGAGATTTAGGACATTTAAAACATATTTTTGCCATCTAATTTTGGGGGGCTTAAGCTTTAAGCATATTTTCCAGTTTTCTCATCAGCCACAGGTATAGACACAGGTTTTCAAATAAGAAACGGAGAACTAAGGATTTTGTGAATCACAGAATTTTAGAATCATAGAAATGTTTGAGTTGGAAGGGACCAGGTTGCTCCAAACCACACCCAACGCTCCAAGGGGTGAGGCATCCACAGCTTCTCTAGACAACTCATTCCAGTGCCTCACTGCCCTCAGCATAAAATGTTTCTTCAGCTCTTCACAGGAGAGCCTCAGCAGGTCCAGATCTTGTGCTGGGAGCCCCAGAGTTGGTTGATCACACAGGAGGGATCTCATGAGGAGATCATGAGGAGCAGAGAGGGAGAATCCCCTCCCTCGATATGCTGGCCATGCTGCCTGTGCTGCAGCCCAGGATATGCTGACTTTCTGGGCTGCCAGTGCACACTGCAAGGTCATGTCCAATTTTCAACCCCTGCTGTCCCTTGGTCTTTCTTGGCAGGACTGCTCTCAGTCCCTTCATTGGTTCTGTATTTGTTCTGGGGGTTTCCCTGGCTCACGAACAGGACCTTGCCCTTGGACTCCAGGAGCTGGAGCTGACAGTGGCAGTGCCACCCAAGGCACAGTGAGCTGCAGAGCTGCCAGCTCTTGTGATCTCAGCATCTACTCAGTGTTCCAGGTCAAAAGGAGAGCTTTGAAAGCTGCCCCTGTGAGCTGAGCTGTCACAGGGCAGTGAGCTCTTCATAACACTCAGAATGCAGGATCATGATGGTAATTGAGTGCTTAAAAAAAAAATAAAATCGTGTTGTACCCTGGGTATGGAATACCTAATCAAATCATGTTTATTGCTTGGCACTAGGCTGCTAATTTGCTTTGATTTAGAATTTATAAAGATAATTGCGGATGTGTGCAGCTGCGTAGGTGGCTGTGAAAAGCCTTTCCTCTCTGTTTAATAAGCAGCACATTAATATGGGCTGCCATCACTTGACTTCCCTTTTCCAATACAATTGATTTTAGTCCCTTTGTTAGAGCAGGAGATGGAGCCAGGGAAGGCCACGTGCTCCCACCAGAGGTGAGGGAGGTGGGGAGCTGAGGAGCAGCCTCCTCTCATGGATCTGTGGGATTCCCCTTGCCCTAGAGGAACCTCGGGGTAAAAGCAGGGACAGATGCTCACACTTCACAGCTCTGATCTTAATATTCTTGGTGCCACTTCGTGAAAGACACTTGCACATATTTACCCCTGGTTTAGTGTTAATAAAAGTGAAATGAGCTGAAAGTTGGAGTAGACATGGTGTCAGCATAACACAGAAATTTATTCCTGTTTATCAGAACACTTTTCTTTAGGCCTAATCCCTACCTTCAGATGGTCCAAGGGTTGAATTCCTGCTGCCATCTGCCTGTGCCCTGATGCTGTTTGTTGCAGACTTCTTGCAGCCTGTCACACAGTCAGACACTGCCCAGGCTGGGCTGTGGCTGCACACCTGGAGTGCAGCTCAGCCACCCTCTTTTGCTGCTTATTTCACTCAAGAATGACTCCATAGATCACCTTGCCTCGACCTGCATACAGCTGGGGCTCCCTCCCAGGCACCAGCACCTACCTGGCAGACAACTGTGCTTTTTGAGTCTAACTAATCAGAGGAGTTTTTACAGGTGAGGGAGCAAAGATAATATGAGATCATGTGTCTGGTGTGGGGAGCCTTTGTGCTAAGTTGGTCAGCCTGGCTCCTCAGTACCCATGTTTGTAAGAAAACAGTAACTACAGACATGAAAGTGGAACAAAGATGGCAACTCGATGGCTGCTCTTGGCAGCTCCTTCTTCCCCACTCATAAACCAACCCCAAAAATCATGGCAAAGGGTCTGGAGCAGCAGTGCTGGTGTGGGAATGCACTGGCTGTGCTGCTGCAGTAACCCAGAGTGGAGCTCAGGTCATTCTGCTCTGTGTGTTCTGGGAGCAAAGCAGATATGGTAAAGGACATCCTGGATATTGCTCTGACCTTTGTTTGCCCTCTCCTTCCCCTGCCAACACGAATTTCCAATGGTCCCTACAGGCAGCAGGACTGCTGCCACCTTCTCCCAGGGGTTTTAATCACATGCATGCATTAAAATTCAGAGATCGCCTTCCTTCTGATGATTCTTGCAAAGAGACAGGAATCAGTGTTTCTGGCCTTCAGGGATAGAAACTTTCTCTAGAGATAGTTCTTGACATCATTTTTCCACTCATGGAAATGGTGATTAACTCCTCCAACTTTCCCAAAGTGGCTTAAAATGACAGGCTCTTTGAAATATTTTTAAAAAACCCAAGTCCTTGGCCACTCTAGGAGAAGTCTCATCATCCCAGTGTGACATCTCAAAGTCAACTGATCATGGGCTGAAACCAGGATGGTGAGACCCAGCTCTTCTGCAGAACAGCAGGAGGGTGCTGCCTGTCAGGGTCCTGATTCACCCTGTTTGCCCAGTGCCAGGCTCCCCTCAATCCCTGCTTCCAAATCCATGTTGTGGCTTGAGGACTTCTAGATATGGATGTAGCAATCAGTGTTGAGGGGAGGAAGATTGTCCCAGTTCAGCATTTGGTGTCACTGCTCTGGTGTCACTGCTCTGTTTTTAGCTATTCTCTCTCTCTGTAAATGATATTTTACCTAAGCTGGCCTGATATCATTTCCTCATTTCCAGTGGTCTTGCCTGAGGAAATGCCTTGTGCTGGGTGGTTCCTTGTCACTGGGAGGCAAGTGGGGCCAGGCTGAGGGCAGGGCTGCAGATGCCAACCCCAGGGATGCTGCTGCAATCCAGCCAAGGATGCAGGGAGCAGCACTGAGGGCAGGCAGAAAGCCAGAGGTGTGTGGCTGGGTAGATTTTGCAGCGTGAAGCCTTTTCCTTTACCTGTTCAACAACAGGAAACAAAATCACCATTTAGAGTGTCTGCCCTCGCCAGGTGACAGCTCTCAGCTCAGCCTGTGTCGGGCAGAAGTTCTGTCTGACACCTGTAAAAGATGAGCAGATACAATTGTGTCCTCTAAACCTGGAAAAAAAACACTGGAAAACTCACCTGCTCATCTACAGAGAACATGCATTTGAAGGGATGCCTGATGCCAGCCCAGACAAAACATCTGCAGCCAGAAAAAGATGTCCCCATGACACCAAGCAACAAAACTTTTCACCATCAATATGGATTTTGTCAGAAGCTGAGAGTCTCTTCTGCCACTTGTTCAGTCCCTGAGTTGCAGCAATACTTTCCTCCTGAAACTCTGTTTCTCATGTTCACCAGCAAAGCAGGATTTCCTGAGCTCTCACAAGAGGTAGTTGTTCTCCTCTGTAAGAATGTTTTGCACAGGAATTACAGCACATGAAGCAGATTCCTTGTACGACAAGAGGATGTTTTGCATACATCCCTTCAGAGACCTACTGCTGCACCTCTGGGGAGCTGGAATACTACATCTAATAATACACCTTAATTAAAATAAATAGTGCTCCTAATTATGTCTTGTCACACAGTTGGTGCCCTATAATTTATCTGTGTGATGCAGCTATGAATAAAACATTAAAAACATATTCATATGTAATTTTACCCATACAAATGTACTGCTGATGCACTTCACAGATTGCTCTTAGTCTTTTAGAAGATGCTTCAGGTCACATCATGGCTTCCTTAAAAGCAGTTTTCATAACTTTAAGGAGCTCTGATTCAAGAAGCAGTTTTGTAGCTGTGAGGATGCTGAGAGCCACAAGAACAGCATCTCCTAACAAAATATATCCATGGAATGAAAATGGGAGAGAAGAAAATTAATATAAAGAGAGTTGCAATTTACAGCTCATGCCATGAATTAACTCATTATTCAAACAAGATCAAATTTCACAAGGAAGGAATCATTCCAAGACTGGTGGAAATAGCTGGCACTTGTGGCTTCAGAAAGTTGTGGATTCATCCTGTCTAGGATGAGGAGCATCTTTGCAGAGCATCACTCCACATCTGGAGTGTCTAAGTGATCCCTGCACCTCTGAGGGACAGCAGCATCTGGGTCACTGCAATGGTTTGCTTTTATTTGGGATTCAGAGACAGCTTGGGTTCCCCAAAATTTTGGCAATCTGAATCCAGCTCATTTGACTTCTTATGAAAATGAATTTAAATGCTGAATGTACATATTCAGCCTAAAGAAAAACTGAAAAATATTGTCTGCAAGTATGTTGTCCCTTATTAGTCCTCCTGTTGGTAGAGAGGAGGGGCTCTTCAGAGTCATCCAGAATTGTTTTTTATTAACAGAAGTAGTTGTTTATTGCTCAGAGTATAGGCTGTAATACTGGTTGTGGTACAGGTGGGATCACTCTAATGAGCTAGGAAGAGCACGGAGGCTGCTGGAGGTGAGTCCCTGATTGCCCACAGGAGGAAAGGATCCACTCCAAAACCAGCACAGATCAGGCAAACGGAGCTGGGTTAAACAAACTCCAACATGTGATTCAAAGCAGCTTCTTGGGAAGAAAGGTAACAGTAAAAGGAGTTGTTAAGTCAACAGTTTTTCATTGCAATGTCCACTGAGATACATGATCACCTTCATGAAAATGTCATTTGGAGGAGACACCCAGATTTAGCATCCCCTTGCCTTTGGAATTTCAATCACAGACACCTGTGAAAGTCTCTTCCTTTACTGAGACTTGTTTTCTACTTTTTATTTTATGAGAGGAGATTGAAAGAGTCACAGAAATAGGAAATTAGTTTGGATATCAGGTCTCAAAAAGACAATGCTGTGCGGTAGGGGCAGCAAATCACAGCACTGAGCCGAACCCTGGACCAGACCCCTCACAAAAGGTGACCCACAGCACCAACACATCTGGGCTGGAAAGGGAAGGGCCTTTGTGGGTCCCTGAAGAGCTAAGGCCAGCACAAGGGGGACAGATCAGCCCAGAGCCTGAACCCTGGAATTCCCGTGCAGGACTCCTGTAACACCTAACAGCGTGTGAAGGGAAAGGAAGAGGTGAAAGTGCAGGATTTATGTCACTGTTGGGAGCTTTGAACGGGGCTGTGTCACAGTGACACCCTGCTGCACCCGCTGTCCCTCCTGGCTCCCGGCGCTCGCCCTCCGCTCCCGCAGTCCCGGTGCCCTCCCGGGCGCGCATCCCCAGCACCGCTCCCGAACAGCGAATGCGGGGGGACAAGGGAACACCAGGCGGTGACAAGGTCCTGGCAGCTGTTCCACCGCCGGAGCGCCGTGTGTCCCCGGACAGCTCGTGCCGCGACGGGCACGGCGGATCCTGGAGTTCCCGCGGTGTCCATGCCAGTTCCCGAAGCTGTGTCCGTGTCCGTGTCCGTGTCCGTGTCCGTGTCCGTGTCCGTGTCCCTGTCCCTGTCCGTGTCCGTGTCCGTGTCCCTGTCCCTGTCCGTGTCCCTGTCCGTGTCCGTGTCCGTGTCCCTGTCCCTGTTCGTGTCCGTGTCCGTGTCCCTGTCCCTGTCCCTGTTCGTGTCCGTGTCCGTGTCCGTGT
>VZTN01021042.1:362326-718056 GCA_013400515.1 Erpornis zantholeuca
ATTTCTTCCTCCCTCCTTCTTCCCTGCTTACTCATCCCTGCTACTTTGAAACCTTTCTATTTTCCTGTTTGGCACCCAGGTACTGCTGATGAGGGCTCATTTGTGGGCCATGTGCTGCCTCACCTGAAATGGAATAAGAGGCCTCATATTAAGAGAGCAGAGACTAATTGATAGGTGGTGTTTTACCTTTCTCTGAAACTCAGGGTCTGCTTTTTGGAGGTTTTTCAGAAGCTGTTCATGCACTGTTAGTTTGAAATTGTACTTGCAATAATGTATTTCTGGAGCTTTTCTATTGTGCTGTCTGTGCTGGCAATTAATTATTAAGGCAGTGCTTATTTACAGGCAGTGCTTACTTTTGTCTAACACCTCCAGAGTGATGTGAATAGCAACATTTTTTGTTGCTGGCACAGAGAGGCAGATTCATCCTCTTTCAGGGCAAGACTGCAATCCAAACAATAACTCTGAGAGAGAGTCAACCTTGGTTTTAAAAAAAGAAATTCAGCCTTTGAAATCACATGTATAGGCCAGTAACCTTGGACTTGTTTGCTGTTGCTTTTTTTAAAGTTTTTTTTGTTTGTTTGTTTACACTTTACAGCAAAGGCAGCTCTCAGTTATTCCCATGCTCCAAGGTTGTAGTGTCTGTAGCTCTTGCACTGGAGCACTTCACAGCAGGTGATTAAAAATCCAGGAAATGTGAGTCCTTCTTCCTCTCATCCCTGTCCCTGGGAGGGACATTCCTGTCCCTGGGAAGGACATCCCTGTCCCTGGGAAGGAGATGGGCAATGCTATCAGTCAGTACCGACAGCTCAATCCTCCTCCAAGAAGCTGCATTTTGAGTGCAGCTGCAGGCTGGGGGCAGTGCTGGCTCCTCCATCACCCCTTGCACACAACAGAGGCTGGACAGAAAGTCCTTCTGGATTTGTCCTTTGAGCATCAACCTTCCCTGTCCCAGGGCTTTGGATGATTTCCTGTCTCAGGCTGGGGAAAAAGGCAGGATCTGCAGCCTCTGCTGCCTGTGGCAGTGGGAGAAGCCATCTGCAAGTCCTTGTGGGTCTGTAAAAGTCAACATGATGAGGTTGTGACCCCTGCTTTCCCTAAGAGCTGGTTAAAAGCCAAAACCACACTGGGGTTTGTGATTTTTTATTTTTGCTTTTCCTTCATGGTAACTAGAAGCCATCCCATAAAAGGCAGATCTGGACAAAAAAAAGTCAACCTGCATGATCACTGGCATTTCTTCTTACCCTTTCTCTGCTTGACTTCTGCTTAGAAAGTTTATCACAAATCCACCCACTTTGAGACACCAACTCTGCTGTTTATCTGCATTTTTCCAGTCCCAGCAATAATCCCTATGCTGACGAGGCCGTGGTTGTAACCATGAGCTGGAGAGGCCTCTCTCTGTTCAGAGCAGTTTGGGGGAGTCTCTGTGCATCACCTTCCCCTCACTCCAGTGGGACAGGAATCCCATGGTGGGATCCATACCAGAGTCTTTCTTCCAGGTCTTGCTCCTGCAATTGCCACAGTTCCTCCATGCACTGACAGCTGGATACTCACTGTACCTGCAGGAACAGGCTCTGGACTGGTCCACAAACTGCCCAGGCACTCCCTTAACTCGTGATCGAGACTTTGTCTTGCCTAGAGAGACAACACAGAGGTGCTGGTGGTGCTCAGCTGGAGCCAGGGCTGCCCTACCTGTGCTTTCCCTTCCTTCAGACAGTGCCCGCGGCAATGAGCAGCACAAGACCCCCGTGATTTTCCTGCCCCACTCTTCAGAATAACAGCTGTGTCCTTGGAAGGCTCTTTTCCACTAAAAGGAATTCCATTTTATCCTCTTTTGCTCCCCCACAGCTGTGTCCCTGAGCTCTGGCAGCTGCAGGACTGAGCAGGACCACAGGGCACGAGTGTTTGCACCCACTGGCACTGAGCCTGATGCTCTGCCTCTGGCACCCAGCTTGGCCCTCTGCTGAGGCACATCCAGGGGCTGTTCTCTCTCCCTGAGCTTGAAAGATGTGTTTGAAAATAAAATGAAAGCTGCCCATGATGTTCCAAGGAGAGAGAGGCTAGAGAAAGTCCCCTGCTGATTTAGGACAAGCAGGAGGACAAGAAAAATTGTTTCCAATTTTCCATGGGCAGAAGATGCATCAGAAGAGTTTTCTGAGGAGGGAGGCTCAGCTGCCTCTCACAGTCTACTCATCCTCACATCTTCCCTTGGATCAAAACCCCTCAAACCTGGCAAGGACAGTGCTGTGGGTAAACAGAGGAGCAGCAGTGTGTGTCTGGGTTTCAGGCCCCTCTATTTGTGCTGTTCTCTCCCCTCTCTCACCACTTGCACTCCAGCACAGTGGAGATCATTCCCATCAACCACATTTATGTGCCTTCTGCACTTCTTTTCTCACCCAGTCTCAAAAGCTGCCAGGCAGATGGAAAGCTCTGAAGGATTCAGTGACCTTGAGCAGGTTTTGTTAAGCCCTGGTTCCCATCGAGGGCTGTAGCACTGGAGACTGTTCTGAGCATGGTCCTGCTGTTGTGTGGTGAGTAACCTGCTCACCCCAGACTTCCCAGGTCTGCTCAGTGCAACCCATATTCCTGGCTTTGAATGTAGAGCAGGAGGCTTTAACCCTGCCCTGCTGCTTCCCTGCCCATAACAGGGAGATTCCCCAGCCTCCCAGGGGTGGGAGCCCCCAGTGCTGTGGGATGTGTGTGCAAAGAGACCTTCAAAGCACCACAGGGCTCCTGACATCCTCCTGCAGCCTCCCAGACCAGGCTGCTCAGGGAGGTGAGTGAAGACCATCTGGGAAAGAAACGCTCACATAAAGTCCTTTGAGTCTCCCTCTGCCCCAGAGATGTGTCCAACTTGTGTCACTGGCTCTGAAATTCACTCCAGTGATTTATGCCCATGGGCAGCAACAGCCTGACCTGGGGAAAAGAGTTTTCATTCATGTTGGAACGGGGATTTCAGGGTTTGGTGTCTGCAAAGCTGCAGGGGTTCCAAAACAATGCTGGAAACGTTGAAACAAATAAAGAGCAGGGTTGGTGTTTTCCCTCTCCTACTAGATGCAGCCTCTGTGTGCTTCCCCAGCAGTGTGGGCTGTGCTCCAGCCCAGAAGAGAGCGTGCTGGGGGTATCCAGCAGCTCCAGGAGCTCTGCAGAGGACAAGGGAGGCACTGGCATGTTATTGTAGCTGATTAACGCCATCCATCTATGCCTGATTTAAACGAGGAGAAATGTTTTTTATTCATCTGCAGCAGAAGAGCTCTCTTATGCAGAAAGTGTTCCTCTTAATTACCACTCTGTAAACCCTCAGCGAGACAGAGCATCAGCATTGTAGCTTAATTCCTCTCTGTAGTAATAACCTTCACATTTCATAAGTGCACGAGGCAGGATAATACCTATGGGTTTTGGTGGTTTGCTTTTCTTTTTTTTATTTTCCCTGTCATTCGTATCAGAAGTGTCCTTCTTTCAGTGATGGAGTAGCAGAAAATGCAACAGGATGGCAATTCCTACAGCAATTAGAGGCAGAGCCATGCTGTAACCCTTGTGTGGGGAAGCAGAGCTCAGGCTGAGATGGCAGATCCAGCTTTCACAGCTGGCTCGTTTCTATTATCTGCTCATCTGTGCTCTCTCAGATTCTGGGTGAAACCCCAGCTTAGCTGACATCAGGGACAAAACTCCCATTTGCTTCAATAAGTTTGGTATCTAATCCACTTCTTTTTTTTTTTTTTTTTTTTTTTTTTTAATGCCATTACATGTTTCATTTAAATAGATAAAGTTGTTTTTTAAAGTGTTTTAAAGAACAGGTACCTTAGAAACTTAGAGTGACAGTGGTCTTGTGAGAAAGTGAACTTCATTGTGAAACCTGACTGTGGTAACAAACCCCCTGAAAAACTTGGATATAGCTGGCACTGAAGCACAGCAACAACAGTTAAAGGGCAGATGTTGAACAGGGGTGTGTGCCTAATCCTGTGGGGTGAGATTTGCACAGGATCGTGGGAGGCAGAGAAAGGGATGAACAGATGTGCCCAGGAAGATGCTTTAGTCCTGAAATGCTGGCAAAGCACTGACAAAAAGGCATTGAGGAATTCTTTGAAACCAGAGCTAAACGTGATTTTTGGCCGGGGCAAATGCAAGAGAGTGAAGGTGAAATATAAAACAAATGCAAGGGAGGATGGGTGGAATATAAAAGTCACAGGAGGGGCTGTGAAGCAGGCACAGGGGAAGAGAGGAGCAATAGTCACCTTGTGTTTGTCCCATTTGCCCTGCTGGCATGTGCAGAAAGTGGGAAAGAAAATCTTGATAATGGTTTTCCAGCTGCCTGCTGGGTGAAGAAGGGATGGTTCCAGCTGAGCTCAGATGCTGATATGGTGGCAGGAGGGAAAAATGCTGTGGCACCTTGCACCTTGGCAAGGATATGCTGTACCCAGACCCTTCCCAAACACCTGGGCAAACCCAGAAAATGCCTTTTGCACTTAAAAGTTGCTTTTTCTGCCTCCCATTGAGAGCAGTACAGAGAGCTGGGGAAGGCTGGTTCAGCAAGTGACGGGGAGAGGGGAGAGGAGAGCTGAGGGAAAAGAGGCAGGGACAGTAGAGATGAGTGGTGCAGGGTGAGGAGGCTGGAGAGGGACCCAGACCCTGTTCTGGGTGATGGGAGGCTGGAGAGCCCCACGTGAGGCAGGGATGAATGCTGAAAAAACCCTTGGGTGTCACAATCAGCAATTTGAGCTTGCCTGTGCAGCTGCTGCAAGAGGAGAGGAAAGTCTACCTGTGCCAGAGTGGTTTTACAACGTGGGCTTTGACAAGGAGAATCAGTACTGTTTTCCACATCTATGGGCAGCAGTGCCTGGGCAAGCCAGAAAGTGGTCATGGAACCCCAGAAATTCAGGAGCAGAGCTATGAACTTCACCTTGTTACCTGAATTACAGTCCAAAAAAACAAACCCAACTTTTTGCTCCTTTTTTTTTTTTTGAGCTTTTCAGACAGCAAGTCAGACAAACCCTTTTCCCAAGAAGAGAAATGGGGCAGTCTTTGAGCACCACTCAAAGTCCCAGCTCGGAAGCACAGTCCCTTCTCCATCCTGGTGCTGGATCTGCTCCCTGTGGTGGGAGGCACAGCAGCTCCTGGCAGAGCAGGGGAAAAGCCTGTGTGGAGTTTGCTGTGTTAATCTTCATGAGTTCTTTAGTCCTGCAAATGCTCCTTCTCTTGGCTCCTGCACCCAAAACATTGACTTCTCCCTAAGGAAGGAGGGATTTTTTCTTTTTTCCAAAGGGGCCTCTCTGAGGTCTCCACCAGCACACCCAGCTACAGCCACAGCCACGCCAGCAGTGTCCAGAGCTGGGGGCAGCCAGGGCTCTGAGCCTTGCTCCAGGCCAAGGTTCACCTTGAAGATCCTGAACAAAGGACCAAATCGACAGCCTGGAAAAAGCAAAGACCTGAAATGATTCTGCAATCAGTTTTACCTGGTTCTGGCAAGACCACATTCTGGTCAGCCCTGTGTGAGACACAAGAGACTCAGAAGTCCCAGGCAGACAAAGCAAATTGTAATCCCCAGAAGAAGGAAAGGCTGTTTCAGCCTGATAGGGAATGTGGCTCTCCAGGGACATGCCTGGAGGCAGGACAGCTCTCCAAGTGGTGCCTCTGGCTTACCACAGCATCAAAATGTAAAGGTTGCTAAAGTCTTAATGGCTCCAAAGCCCAAATAATAAGAGGACATAATTGGTGTCCTCTGTAGGTTTTTGATTGTTGATTCTAATAAGCAAATACAACCACCTCAGAAATCCCACGAATTTGTCCCCACAGGGACAAATATTAATTTTTGTATGCCTTGCCCAAGAAAACTTGCCTTGCCCTCTGCCTTCTTCCCTTCTCCTCTCTCTAGCATCTTGTTCCTGCATCACTGCCATTTGAAAAGCTTCCAGCAAGATTTTTCCTGTCTTTCCTTGTTCTTCACCCTCATTTCTAGACATCATGTATTTTTAACACCTAATTGTTCTAATTGCCTAATTATCTGTCTCACACAATTGTGATTCACAGCCGTAAAATGTTCTTTAGCTTCTGGATGAATGTGTCCTTCAATTCCTCTCATGGAAACCAAGGTGAAGCTGTTTTGCTAGGAGCAGAGGATGGCCTGAAGCCAGAACACCATCCCCCACTGCAAACTGAGCTAGACCTGGCTCCTGTCCCCACGGAGATGTCCCCAGGACCTCATGGGCCACATCTCTGTGTGCCACCTCTGCAGAGCAGGGGAAGTGAAACATGCAGGAGACAACTCCAGCATCCCTTCTTTTCCCTGGCAGAGCCAGATCTCCCTGTGCAATGCTTTGGGGTTCTACTGTTTGTAGGGATGGAGGCACAAGCTTCTCAGGGCTTAAGGTCCTGGAGGAAGAAATTCCAGGGGTGAAATGACATGAAAGCAGATGGAACTGAGGTCTGTCCTTCCCCTGCCTTCTGAATAAACCCAGTGTCCATCTAAATATCCAGTGTTCCCCTCCAGCAGCTCCCGAGGGCTCCATTAGCCCTTTGAGAGACTCATATGACTCAACTTTTTCCAGTGTCTGAGCCATGAGCTTCTGCACCGTGGCAGGATGAGGTAAGTTAGTGTTTTGCTTTTGCAAAAGCAGTAACAGTGCCTGAATCTGTACTATTTTGGGGATTTCTCCCTAACTCCAAATGTTCTCATCTTGAAGAAAGCATTGTTGGGAAATGTTGGAAAGCAGAGTGTTAGCAGCACAAACTGCAGCAGTGCCGTGGGACTGGGAATGCTGAACAAGGCTTGTCCCATGGCAGAGACACAGCCCCAGACATCCACAGGAGCTGAACTGTGAAACAAATACAGTTCAACAGTCAGGGATCAGCCCCTTTCCCTCTAAGCCCTGTTGAAGTTAAAGCTGTCAGAAGTGTACACAGAAAAATGTCTGGTTTTGCCACTCTGAGGGGTGAGAGAGTTATGAAATTTAAGAAATAGACAATTGCCACAAGTTCATATATTGGCTGAAAGCCTGGGAACTGATATATTTCTTGTAGCAGGCTTTCCACATTTGTATTTTCCTCTGTAGCAGCTAGATTCCATGGATGTGGATTGGATTTACCAAACTTGTGCAGTTAAGGAGGTGCTGAGAGTATCTGGCTCAGATTTGTGGGGTTGGAAGTGTGTGGCAGAGACAGTGTGGCAGGTGCCAGGGAATGTCCTTCTGGAAGTGTGAGCAAGGGTGGAGACACAAACAAGTGGGGCTCTTTTCCCATGTTTTCCAAGAGCATTATTACTGGTAAGTTAAAGAACCTACAGCACAAATAAAACAAGATTCAGCAATCAGTTTGTGGACAGCAAGCCATGAGACCTTTTAGCCTGGCAGTGCTCAGGGTACAAAATATGAGAAAATGTAGAGCTTTCCTCTGAGTGACAGAGAGCTTCACTTGGAGGATTTGAAACTCCATCAAGGATTTCCCTGGCAATGCCCATGCCTTGGAGCAGGCCAGTGTCCTGTGCAAATGAAATGCTGGAATGCTGCCCTGCCTTTCCCTGGGGTGTGTGGGGAAGGGAAGGCTGCACAAGAAGCCTTTTGCATCGACACTGGCACTTCCTTGTTGCCTGGGAATATGCTGGATGATCTCTTGGAGACCTCAAATGTCTTCCCACTCTTCAGGAGAGCCAGGCACATCCATATCCAAGAACACCAGAGCTCTGGTCTCAAACCAGCACCACTGACGCTGCTCCTCCCTCCACTTACTGAGCCCGTGCAAGGACTGAGGTCACTTGAGCTGTGGGGAGCCAAGGCTGGGTTTGGAGCTGGAACTCTTGCTGCCACATCCAAAGTGCCTGCTCAGGAAAATAAGACACCCAGGTGCTCTGTAATGGGGGTGAGCTCCAGAAAATTTACTTTTTATTTTATTAATGAGGAAGGAGGGAGATGGTGGAGCTGGAGGGAGAGGCAGATGTAACTGAGGAGCTGCCCCTGACAGGTACCACTCATGGGCATCAGAGAATGATGAGAGATGAGAGAATTCCCCTCCCGATGATGCACTCTTGCTCTGGGCAGCATGGCTGGCCCTGTTTGGCTCAGACAGGCTCCTGCAGGCCTGGGCAGTGTGGGATTTGTGGGATGTGTGTTATGGGAAACGCTTGAGCTACTGACCTTGCACAATGCCCCAGGACACCTCTGTGCACAGGACACTGACCAAACTGACCAAAACACCTCTCCTGCAGCACATCTGCCCCAGCAGCTGACATATATATATATATATTTATATTTATATAAAGGGAGCCTTTTCAGAGCCCCTCTGTTTTTGCTGCTGTGCAAAAGCTGCCTCTGGACATACATTAAAGAGCTCCACTGCCTTGGAAATGGCTTGTTTGCCTACTAAGGGAGGAAAAAACATCTCTGAAGTTGGTGCCTGAGCAGCACTTATGTCTCAATTATCCGCACATTGCTTCTCTGTGTGTGAGATTATGAGCTAGCACAGTTTTCATGGCTTCATCAGCATCAGTTTAAGAGCAATATTTATCCCTGGTCATGTCAATTCTTTGGTCAGCTCAGCAAAAAAGGTGATGTCTGCTGCCCTCTTGCCGGAGACTCTGCTAACGAGCTGAGTGATTTATTCATTAAGGGCAGGGCAATCTGGAGCTTTATTCCAGAGGCCCTGGTGGGAAATTTGCATGAAAATTTCATGCTGTTCACTTGCAGGAGCCCTTCCCTGCTGTGCTGCCCTTCCCCTCGCTGCAGGAAAAGGTCCTGCTGTGCTCCAGCAAACCCTATAATAGACATACTGAATGCAAGGGGGTTTTATTGTAGTTGTTGTGTTGAAAAAGTCATGGGAGCAGGAACTTGTCTTAAAATAAAGAAAGTTGGACTTTGGAATCCTGGGTGGCTTATTGACAGCTCTGGCCATGTTGAAACATCAGAAGTTTGCTGTGGTCCCATTAAAGATCAAAAAATCAACCCCTTTTGGAAGCTTTGAACATGCAGGAAAGGAGCTTCCCAGTTCTGGAGCAAAGGGGCAGACCAAAGTGTTCAGCAGGTTTCTAGTACCTGGATATGAATTTTAATTTGAGTTTATTTCACAAAGTCAGGCTTCATATCCTCAGATGGGATTTGCTTTAGGTCTGGTCACACTTGTATTTTGGCTTTGCCCTGCTTGCTTAACTAAAATATTGCAGGCGTTGGTCAGACTATCTAATATCTATTCCAGATAATGTTCTTTGTGTTGTTTCATGGCTGATGCAGGGATCCCAAACCCATGCATGCATCCAGGCTGGGTGCTGCTCTGTGATGGGCTGAGCCCCTAATTGTTGCTGGCCCTTGGGACTTCCCTTTCCCCATTTCTTTGCAGGAGGAAGGAACAGGAAAAAATAAAAATTGGATTGATATTTTATTTTTTCTTTTCAATGGAGAAATGTTTTGGCCCATAGAACACAATAAGAAACTTCCACATGGTCCAACCTGGACACCTGGCTTTAAACAGAGAGGGTTTGATGTATGAACCCCAGTGGAAGTGAAGCTGCAGGATGAGCATGGACAGGGATGATGTGGGTGGGACCTGGTGCATTTACCACTGTCTCATCTGGCCACTCTAACCCTGACCTCAAACCCACCAGCAACTGGAAAAGGCCTTGTCTCTGGCACCCAAATGCCATTGGGAGAGGGAGGTATCTTCAGGAGGAAAAGCCTAGAGTGGTTTCAGGTGGGGGTTCCTTGGTGGAGACATGACTTGGACTGCTGGATTTTATCATTCGAGCAAGTCTGGGTCTGCCCTTCATGGAGGGTACAGTTAGGGGTGCAAGCTTTGGGATTGCTGATTTAATGACCACTTGGGCAGCCCCTCAGAGGGAGATGCTGAGGCAGAGGTGTCTCTGAAGGCTCTCAGGGACCACACGCAACCCCTCTGAGCGCTGCCACCAAGTGCCTGCATCCCTTTCTGTGTGGGGCTCAAGGCTTTAGGCTATTTCTGAGGGAAAGGCAATTTTGTCCTCTTATTGTTGGTGCTCCCAGCACTCCCTGTACCAACTGCCTCAGGGCCCTGGGTGGCAACTGCTCTGCTGAAACTCCCAAGCAATAGATACCTTCTATAATTGCACCTTCGAAGCAGTCGACTGGCTCCTGCGACAAGCTCTTGAATAATTGAAGCAATATTTGCAGGGTTTGCACTGAAGTACTAACAGCTGTGGTATGTTTTGATATTTATGAAGCCAAATAAATTATGGATTAGTCAGTGCAGTGAGCCCAGCATGATGCTTATTACTTCTGGAGTGCCGTAGCCGATGGAGTGCTATTCATCCCCTTTTACTTCCATTGTGTGCCTGAGTAGGACTGGTGTCTATTACTGGACTTAATAGAGCTTGCTTGCAGGTTTAAGTTCCAGTCCCTGAGAGCTGATGGGGTGTTTTAATTTGTTCTCCACTCTACAGGCTTTAGAAAGACATGCTGGGACCATATCTCAGGGTCACAGGCCATCGCACTGGCTCACAGATGTGGAGGCGATTGTTTCTGCAGTAATGGGGCTGGGTGCTGGCAGAATTAGCAGCAGTTCTTGGTATTAAACTGGGAATTATACAGAATCCAATCTTCTTGGCAAGCTGGTGTGTGGGTAAATATTGTATGTCTTGTCTAGGATGCCTCGTTCATTGCACAAGCTTTTCTTCAGAACTGAGCCAGCGCCTGTGAGATTAAACTCTTCCATTTTCTATTATCTGAGAAGGTATTTTTTTATTTTCACCTCACAAATGTCCTGAATATATTCCAATTCTCTCCTCATCAGTGGGAACTGCCCTCTGGGAAGGGATAAGGAGGGAGCAAATAACCCTTTGGAGCAGCAGATGGCATCCTACCACTCGAAAGCTTCCCGACACTGGAAAGTGTGATAAATATATAACAGCAAGTGCCTGTGCTCTGCTCATAGCTTCACTCAGCAACTTGGGAGAAAATTGAGGGGTTAGGAATCATTCCTTTATAAAGCCAATACTCTCTCTGTTTGTTGTCCCTGCTTTCTGGGAGGAAAAGAGATATCTGCAGCTGGTCTGCTCATCCAGACCTGCCTGGACCATGCAGCCTCATAAAGTGGGCATAGGGAGCTGGCTGGATAAATCAGGGTTGGAATGGGCATTGGCACTTGGTGACCTTTAAGGTCTCTTCCAACCCAAACTATGGTTCTGTGAAATTGTGCCATAAAGTGCCTATTAGTCTGCATAAAAAGTTATAAATTCTAGAATGGCTGTCTCCGCTACAGAGTTGTTCCAGGTAGACATCTGCACATTACTACATCCCTCCATGAAACTGGCTGACATCTGTCCAGAAAAAGCTGTGGCAGTGTAACTTCTCCTAAAAGCACCTTCCTACAGGAGTTCCCAGAAGAGGTGACCCCGGGCCACTTCTGACAGGGAAGTCTTTGCATCCAATGAAGTGAGGATTAATTCCTCTTCTTTACTTTCTTTCCTGAAGATGCTGAGTGAGGAGATGAAGGATATTTTCTCTTTAAAGTCCTGGTGTAGGAAAAGAAGTTTTGTACTTTTGTACTTTTTCAACTGTTATTGTTGAGGCAGAGTTGCAAATTTCTTAAAGGAAGTTTGGGCTGAGTTTCTGGCTGCTGGTTGCTCTGTTGCAAGATAGATTGTTTACAGCCTCAGAGACAAGTGAAAAAAGTTTCTCCTATCCCAATTTCTTTATAAATGATATAATTATCTGAATCATCACAGTGAAGACAAAAGTCTACTGGATCACAGAGACATGAGGTTTGTTTCCAGGGCTTCAACTTTCAAAAAATTCCACTTTAAGAAGAACTGTGCAGAGACGATAAGGATGAAATGTGATTCCATAGCTCTGGCTTTGGTTTCCACTGAGAGCTGGGATATTGTTTGCTCCTGTCCCTTACAATACCTTTGTCATCATCATCTGACAAACACCTCATCACAGCTCTGCTACTGATAGTCCTGCAGCAGTGATTACTGCTCCTGCCATGGCACCAGCCCCTCTCTGTCTTTCAGCATGCCTGCTGATGTGTAGTGCTGCTCACATTCCACCCCTGATTTCCTCAGTGACCATTAACTTCCATGAGCACAAGATGCAGGATAAAGTTGCAGGCATGGCTGGTGGTTTTTGGGTGAGAATGTGCCCCTTTCTGTTTCCCCCCAGCGCTCTCAGCGTCATTATGGGTGCATGTGTTTCTTGCTCCTGGCAGCTCTTAGAGTGCTGGCTGTGATGAGCAGCTCCAAGTCTCTGCCCTGGGGGAAGAGCTGGGAGCCAAATCTCAGCTGTCTTCAGCTCACACTGATTTCTAGACTCCTACAGATTTCCCACAGAGGTTTGATAGCTGGGAAATTTAAGCTTACTGTGTTAGTCTTGCTTTTCTCATCTGCCTTTTGGCACCTGTCTCAGTGCACAGGCTGAAAACATCTGGAGAGTCTCTGTGTTTCCCATGGGCATGACCCTAACCACGTCAGGGGAGGGATTGTGTCTCAGGATGGGCTGTGCCTCCCATGGGGTCTCATTTCCCCCTTGCTCTGCAACACTTTTTAATAGGTGACAAGCTTTTGGCATTGCATGCCAGTGATGCCTTAGGTTATAACTTTTAGATTTTTCCAATCCTGTGCTGCTAGTGTCACTCTGCAGTTCCCTGGAGCTCGTTCAGTGCTGTTCTCTCATGCTCACACACACACAACAAAGCCTCTCCAGCTCTCCAAGGACACCCAGACCCTCCTAGGCCCAACAACTGCAAACCACAATCTTGGCAAGAGGGGGGCAAGCTTGGGCAAATTCCATCCTTGCCTGGCTTCTGCTTGGGGAATTGATGCTGAGATCCAAGTGGGAAGAACTCGTGAGCTGTCATTGTCCATGTTGGGATGCACTGAGGCAGGAGCCTCTGGAGGCCAGAGTGTACCTCTGAAGGCCTTTCCAATCAATCCCTCCTTTATTCCTTTATTCCTGTCTAGTCTCTGTTTCTAGGTAGCCATTTAAGGCATCACCAGACTCTTGTGATGTCCATATTTCCTCATGTGTGCCATGGCTCATGTGGTGGCTGCATTGCTCTGATGTCCAAGGAGTTGAGTACAGGCAAAACAACATCCTGAATTCCCTGCTTTCTGCACATCCAAATGGGAATTTATAGGGAACAAAAGTCAACCAGGAACTGTCACCACCACAATCTGGGCTCCTGACTCTCTGCACTCTTTTCCTGTGGTGTTTCAGAGCAGAACGTGGAGCAGAGGATTTGCCTTGTTCACGCTTTGCGCTGGGTTTGGTTTTCTGGGTGAAGAACTAAGCCTCAATTCAAGGTGCTCCCAGACAAGCAGGTGGGGAGCAGGTGCTCAGGATCTTCTGCAGGCAGGTTCCAAATACTCACTGGAAATTACATGTCAGTTCGAGTTACTGGAACTGCCCAGCACGAACTGCAATTCAGGACACTGACAACAGCTGTTGCAAAGACACTGTAAGGATTCCTTTTCCAGCAAGGATGAGAGCATTCACATCAGCTCAGAGAGTGGTTTCTTGCTGTAAATTGACCCAAAAGGTAAATTTAAAGTGAATGAAGGAAAAACCCCAGCCTGGAGGGAACCTTGCTATTCAAAAGGAATAGTGGAGCACAGTTTACTTTTGTGCTTTCCTGGGGTCTCCTTCCACCTGTATTTGCTTTTTATTCTTCTTTGCTCTCAATCATGGAAATGGACATTTTGATTAAAGCTGTTCTTCCAGTGAGGAGGCAGAATGTAGCATCATTTAACCTGAGTCTTTTCATGTATGTTTCAAAGCAAAAAGAAAAAAACAATCATAGTGAATTAACTATTAGAATAAAGAATTTATTTTTGTTATGGCTTATTGAGAGGGCTCACCATGCTGTTTTTTTATTTGTCTCTTCCTAGTTTCCAAGGGGGTGGTGGGCTTGCTCAGTCTGCAACCATGATGAATGGGGAGAGAATGGAAAGATGAAGTGGGAAGAGGAGATAGATCTTAGCAAGTGCCCTAAGCTCCGCTCTGAGCCTCCAGCTTTAGAGAGCAGAATAAAAATAAGCAAACATTGGGCTCAGTAAGACACCATCATTAAGGAATTGGCAACTGACATCTTGAGCTTTTTCTGTTATCTTTTCCATTTTTGCCATTTACTCTTCTTTTGCAAACGGGAAGCAGGTAAGAATTCCAGAGAATGAGCACCACAGGGAGCCAGCATTTACTCATGTCAAGGAAGAAAGCAGTCCTCAGCCCAGCCCTCAGCCCAGCCCTCAGCCAGGCAGGTCTGGCAGCTCTGTGCCAGCCCCACAAAGAACTGCAGGGCAGATGTCCCCTGAGACCCAACCCACAAAGTTAAAACAACCTGAGTGAGCTTTGGGACTCCATGAGCATGACAGCAAATGCAGGAGCACCTCCCAGGTACCTGCACTGGCCCCAAACCTTTGGCCTCCTCCACTAAGCATTTTTCCCATGGGAACACCTCACATAGCCTTTCTCGTTCACTCATTTGTTTTCCTTCCCACCCTTCAGAGATGCAGCATTTGTTTGGCTTGAGCTCCTAAGCAGAGCTTGGATGGGTTTACAAGCTCTATACCCAAACCCATAGACAATTACAAACTGGCTGCCTGGCTTTGTTAATCAGCTACCAGCAATGCCCCATTTTTCCCTCTGCGGTTTCCTTCTGAATTAGTAGGGTACTGCTCATTAGTCCTCTTCATCTTTGGGATGCCACAGTTGAACATTATGGCAACCAGATATGCCAGCTAGCTGAGAGTATAAGCTTCATTTGTTTGGAAAATAAAACATTCTAGCTCCGTTTAGGTAATTAAGAAAAATAAGAGCAAAGTTATTTTGTGCTGGTGCAATCTGCTCTTCCCCACCCCAGTGCTCCATTTTCTTGTTTCCTGATCTGCTGGAAACACAGACTGGAGTAAGTGTCCTTGATCATTTCTTGGTTTTGCTTTGGAGTATTAAATTTCTCTTCCTCTTAAACTGGTTTGATCAAATGGGTATCAGCTGATGGGACAACACCTGGGCACTGACAAAGGGCAGCACGTCAGCACTTCCAGCAACGTGATGCTTTGTTTAATATCTTAATACAAAATAACAGCAGTAGCAACCAGGGTGGTAAAATAATGTTTTATTCCATGAATGAACAAACACTACCATGCCACATCCTAAAGTTCTTTCTACAAAAGATTGTGGACAGAGCAGATTTTTACATTTCTCAGTTCAAGTCCATTAAAGGCTCTCGAGCCTGTTCAGCGTAGCAAAATCTGGACACGCAGCATTCTCGTGGTCCATTTGGCATTTTGCCAGATAAAGCAGATTTACACCGTAGTTCTTGTTCACACAATGTCGATGCACTGTAAATTAAAGGAGATAATCCCAACCAAACTAGGTAATCTCTGTGGTTTATCAATATATTTTTTTCATGATGGCCAAAGTACAACCAACATTCAAAGCTTAAAGTAAAGGTAAGAAAAAAGACACACTAAAGAACACAATGGAAACATCATCATTGCTGTCAGGATGTGAGTTTACCCACAGTACTATGTAAAAGGTAGAAACCGGCATTGACATTCAAGCTGTTAAAACAAGAAAAGAAATTACATTAATTGTTATATTTCCAAGCTAGTACTTCTAAGGAGTCCTGATCAGCAAAGAAGTGTTGCCGCATGCATGTCGAACACAAGACTAATATTGGATTGGGGATCTGACGAAGAGCTGACTTACATTCCCTTATATACAACAAAATGAAATATACAGTATTAATACTGGCTGTACATTTGGTCAGAGTATTTTACAAGGAGCGACACTGTCAAAATTCTTATGATGCAGTATGTGGAAGGGGATGGAGGTTGGATTCCTTTCTGAGAGCTGAATGCTTTCACAAGTTGCTTTCCACTGCTAAAATGAACAGCTAGACCTTCTAAAGCAAAAAATCCTTTTTTTTTTTTTTTTTTCCTTTTATGGTTGTCAAAAGTAGCATGAACAGAAGAGAGAATTGAATGAGACTATACTAATCATTGACCTGGAATAAAACTAAGCCACAGACAGCATGTGCAATAAATCTCTGCACATTGTCTCTGTTTAAATGGCTTTATAAGACAATCTGTGAGGTCTCTGGTACAAATTCCTGTACCACAGCCTCACCTAGCTGTTCCCCAGCCAACCATTTGTTCCAACACTAAAAGAAGAGAAAGAATAATCATGGCTGTCGCATATTTTTCTACATGGCAATAAAAAATATCTCAATGTAAGCTGATTTAGCTTATTTATGTGCATATTTTTCAAGACTGCCAAAGAAAATACTCAATCTTGCTGGCAAGAGTTATTTTGGGAACTCAAGAGTGAGTTTTTCTTTGCTTTATTCCAATAGATTTTTTAATCTCTGGGTAGCTCAAGTCCCATTGCCTCATTAGACCCCTGAGGTCTAAAGTGAGTTGGTTAATTCATTGTATGTTTTTTTCCCCATCCAGAACAAGCTGAGAAGTTAATAAGGTAAGCATGAGGCCCAATGAACAACAGAAGTAAAAGCCATACAGAATTAACAAAATAATTACAGGAAGGTAAAGGTCGGTGTAACTATAGTGATATTTCGCACAATTGAATTTGTGTATCCTGTAGCAATGACAAACCTCCTGAAGATGGAAAAGAGCAGGCAAGTTTATGACTCTGTATCCTTTAAAATAATTGTGCTATAATCTCCTCCATGTATTAGGTTAGATTTTTTCTTTTCTGACACAGTGTGATGCTAACTATAGTAACCTCAACGTGGATGATGGATTTCACTGCTACTGCTTGACTGCTCGAATGCAAAGAGACATTAAATCTTCCAGTCCTCAAAGTGGTTTCTTGGGGTGTTCCTTCAAGTTCAGTGTCTTACCACTTTCAGTCTAGAAGTCATTTTGTGGCAAAAAAAAAAAAAAAAAGAAAAGGAATGAAAGAAAGAAAAACAGGAAAAAACCTCAAAACAACCAAAGAAAAAGAAGATGTTGGTTGTGATGGATTGATTTCAGACAGCAGTTTCTGCTGAGTTCATCATGCTTAATGTTCTTCCATTTAGGAAGGAGTTGCTGTCAAGTAAAGCAGAGGAGCTGCTTTCAGTTTGTTGGGTTTTTTTGTTTTGTTTTGTTTTTTTTAATACATGCTAACAACATCTCTTTCTTCAGGAAAAGGATCCAGTTGCATATTGTCAGAGAGATCTGCCTTGTGCTTAGCACGGACAAGTAGGGTTAATCATCGTCCTCCTCCTCTTTCAGTGGGGCTAGTGGCAGTTTGTCTGGAACTTGGAAACACTCCACAAAGAAGTTGACAATGGACTGGTACAAGTGCTGCTCAAATGCTGCATTCCTGAAGTAATGGCTTTGATCGGGGTAAATCTGCAAGAAAACAGCAAAACCTGGTAAATACACAGCTTTTGGAGCTTAAAGTCTCAGCAGTGACCACCCACACCTGCAGCTTGAGCTGCAAAGCCACTGCATCCCCCCAACATCACAGGGCTTGGATGCATGAGAGGTCTGGGGTAATTTGGGCACCACAGTGCTCTGAGTGCAGACCTGCATCTTCCCTCACAAGGAACTTTCTTGAGAGGGGGAGGATTTTCCATTTAATTCCATTCTGAACAGGTTCTGTCTAAGGAGGACCAGCCCACACTTTCCTTGTGAAAACCAAAAAAATCCATGCAGCTCTGGAGAGAAATGGCATTAGGTTATACTGACTAAAATGAGGGCTTTAAAGCAAAAATGTCATTAAGTTAAAAAAAAAAATAAAAAAAAAAATTCTTGCTGGAGAAGTAATCAAAAAAAAAAGGGAAGCTTGAAATGAAATAGTTCAAACCCAACTTTTCATTTAAATGGATCAGGTAACTTGAAGAAATGCAAGAGGATCATGATGGGCTGTCTAGGCAGGGATGCTAGGGCGGGTTCATTCTGAAAGATTTAATGGCTTGGATATGGACCATTCAGCAAAACAGAGATATAATTTGGTGGAAAGTGGGGCTTTCTAGACCAGAGTATGCTATTCACAGTGGGACATCAGATTTAAATGACATTTATCTTCGTAACTTTTCTGGTTGATTTAATTTAGAACCCTGTTTCCCCTGAAATTCATCCTGAATTTTTTTCTGTTGTTCACAAAGAAAGTTAACAGGAATAAATTCCTTAGGGATATGTCTCTCACAACCTAATTTACTGTAATTCAATAATTGTTCTACAACTGTCCAGATCAAAATAGTGATCTTTTCTATTAGTCCCATAAGCATGGGACTAATGGAAACATGTTATATGCTGGTGCTACTTCTACTGCTACTTCTACTGTTCAAATAGGAAAAAAAGAAACATATACTGTACCTGCAAGCTGTAATTAGCCTTTGCCCTAATTAGGTGTGTGATAAGGTCCGTAGTATGCTGAAAATGGATTTTTTCTGTAAAAACAGATTGCAATCATTAACGAGGCAAATTTAATTAACAAAAATGAAAGCTATCACAAACACATAAATGAGCTCAAATGATGGGCTAACTCACCATCAGCAGTAGCATGAATAATCAAAAATGTCTGTTCCTTTAGTAATGGGACTCTGTGTGATAATTTGCTGATCTGTGAAGGCAAATAAGATTAAAAAACTTGCCCAAAAAAACCATTTATATGGAGGCAATAGAAGCACTTATTTCCATTTAATACTTATCACTAGGATAACGAGCAGACACCAGCACAACATATTCTCCTGGCTACTTGTATAAATCCAAAGATAACACAGACACCCATCCTGTGCTGGCAGGGCAGTGTCAGCAGCAGGAAGATGTCAGAGACCCTCATCTGTTCTGATAATGTTCACTGAAAGCCTGAACTGCAGATCATGGAAAAGATCAAAGTGAATTTCCAGTGAATAAAAATTTGTGCCCAGGTGCCTGTGCCTGAGAACTCTTCATGGATCTGGAGTGACTTTGGCGTGGTTTGAAAGCCAACCTCAATGAGTTTTGATAGGCTGGGGGAGGATCTGATACAAAATTCAAGTGTCCACTGCCTAGAAAGTCTTTGCCCCCAGCTGTGTTTCATATGCACAGGGGAAAATAAATAAAAACAATTTCTAAAAGGACAAAAAGAGATTGCACTTATGTAGAGATTATGAGTGCAAAATTTGAGACACAATGAACTCAGGATAAATCTTCCCCTGTGAAGACACAGGGTGATATCTGCTTTCTCTGTGAGAACAATATCAGACCTTTGCTGCCTTCATGTCTTCTGGCTGGACACAAGGCTCAGAAGCTGAACAAGGTTTTCTCTACAACACATTTTGTTTGTGTGACTATTCTTTATCAGGTTTTGCCTCCAAGTAGTTGCAGCACAGGATCCAGCTGATCCCATCACATGTATTAAACAATGTCTTTGTTAACAGATGCTGTGTCTCCTTTCCCATGTCCTGCTCAGTTCTGACACAGAGTTCTGCCTATCTGAAATATCACAAAGTTCGAGAAGATCAAGCTGAGCTTCACTTGAGTTTGTTTATTTCAGAGAGAATCAAAGTGGCAAGACCATTGGCAGGAACTTTAAGGAGGTCGTGACACTGTGTCCTCTTCTGGGGCACATCTGAGTCACTCAGCTCTTTCAGTCTCTAAAATTGTATTTACCCAATTTAGAGAGACAGACACAAGGGTTAATCAATAAAAACTTTATCCATGATTACTATTAAGACAAGAAAAGCAGTAAGCAGGCTGAAGGACACCTTCAGAGCTTCACTAGTGAGTCCCCCAGCATAACCTCGCTTCTTCCCCAAAGGAGAACACATGGAGGGAGAGTTAAGACCCAGTTCACATTTTATCAGGGACATGCAGTGTCCATGCAGTTACCTCATATGCTCTGTTATCAATCCCGTGCAAGCCCAAGTATCTTTCAGAAAAGGCTGAAGCTTGAAGAGAAAAAAATGAAACTATCACTTTCAGTCATAAGTGGGTACAGTGGTGCTTCTGAGTCAAATATTGCCAATGTTAAAAAACACCTTATTTCTAATGTGGTCTTAATTACAAAGGATGCATTTCTAAGTTGTTGGAAATGCACTAAGGATATGTGTGATACCACAGCCTGTCATTGTCACCATGTACTTCTGGTCTCTAAAAAATTCACAGAACATCCTTTTTTTTCCTTTGTTAATGCAACTGAGATAGGAGGGCACTACCAGGTCATGTCCCTTTCTCCATTCACCTGGGGCCTTCTCCATCAGCAGCAGGTTCCGTTTGGTCTCAGGGATAACTGCACAGCTCCTGAAGTCTGGCTGAACACCACTGGCTTCCATGGCAGTCCCCTGATTTTCACTGGCACTGAGTGCAAAGGGAGCTACCATCCCCGAGAGAAAGGATCACCATGTGCAGTGGCCAGAGCCAGGATGGGCCAGGCAGACTGGACCACAGCTAGCATGGATGGGTGGTTCAGGCAAGAAGGAAGCACATTCAGGGCAGTGGGGTGGCAAAGGCTGGAGGGGTTTAAGGACAATTCTCCTTTATTCAAAAAGAGTAGTAAAGTGATTTCATTATTCTGACCACCATGGCTGTGATGCCAGCATGATTTTTTGCTTTTACTTTTATGCCTCTCTTACATACCCTTTTATATATTTTTATGTATTCTAAGTGCTTTTAGCCTACATGCTTGTAACTTTCCAAGCTGCCATGGGATTGTTAAACCAGGAGACCAAACATCCTGGGAGCCCCAGACACCAAGGGCCTCTCCAGAACATATATTTGTAAACTCAGATAGGCTCATCGAAGAAGGAAAGTTCCTAAGAACAGAGGGTCCACTCCAGCCTCCCATTGGGGAATCTTTGATAAATATGTTAATTTTGCAAGGCCTATAATTGTGCATTTCGGTGTGAGGGGTGTGCATGCATTTTCAGGGCATTCCACCTGGACTAAGTGCTGTACCCCAGGATCCTGAAATAAATACCAAAATAAAATCCCCTTTTCCCCATAAACCATGTTTTGTTTTTAATTTTAAGACCAGGGAAAGGCATCAGCTGGTCCCAGTGGTGCCAGCAAAATTGCTTCAGTGGGGAAAAAGGGGATATGGCTAGTCCTAAAAATACACAGAATATAAACCAAGAAGGATCTGGGGAAAGAAATATGGCAACTGGGAAAGGATAGGGAAGAAATGTAATTTGTGGTCAGCAGGAAGGTCTGTGGGCTCAGGGTTTACCATATAGTCTGAAGTCTGTCACTGGGGAAAGAGCAGCTCCACAGGCGAACACCTGGTTCTCTTCACCGGCTGGCAGCATGTACGTGCTCAGGTAGCCACCATAATCCTGCAACAGAGAGGGGACAGGGCTATCAGAGTTCCTGCTGGGAGGCACTGCTGCTTTTGGGTACAGAAACAGGGCAGCTGAGACCTTGCAGCAAATGCTTGGACATTACAGAATATTTAACACTTTGCCCTGGAAAAACACGAAACAAGGGACATCTCCCTGGCCCTGTGGCTGGCACTCCCCTGAAGGCAGGAGGGTTGTGTGCCCAAGAGCTGTGGCCTTTTTCATCCCACTTTATGGCTACAGCTCTAACCAGGTATCTTACCTCTCCAAAATGTTCACCCCAGGCTTTCCCTATTTAAAATGAGCGTCACAATTTCAGCGTCTGCTGCCAGCCTGTTAACAATTCCCTGCAGAGATTCCATGTGCAGCTCTCCTCACCCACTCCAAGCCCGTGTCTCCCACAAGAAACGATTTCTACTCGCAGTCCCACTCTCATTTCACACTGTGGGTGCTTTACAGTGGCTGTTTCCCAGCCAGGCACACACAGCAAATCAGCCTCAGAAATCCACAGTGTTCTTGTACACTTGAGTTAGATGTACCCACGTTCCCACAGGCTTTCAGAGACAAGGTGAAAATGAAAGAAAAGTTTTTAAGGGAAAAAAATCCTAATTATCTGACAATGTTTTTCTGAGCAATAGTCACTTTTTGCACTTGGAAGTTAATTTAAGAAAAATCATTGATGAATACATGGGTGAAATGAAAGCTTCCACCTTTAACATCACTGACCAAGGTGCAGTTTATCTCAAAAATAAATAATAATAAAAAAAAATTAAATAAATAAATAATTAGTTAAAAAATCATTTTATTATTTTATAATAAAATAAATCATGATTCAGCACAGCTGTTTAACCATATTAACCAACTGGAACAGCACAGAGGACCAATGGCAAAACATTACCTTCCCAAACACACCAACTCTTGTTTTGTCAATGAAATGCTCCTGCAGCATTTTCCTAGAACACAACAGAGGAAAAGCAATGGGTTAAAAATATTTTTCCCCTCGATAGCAAAACCAGTGTGATTTTAATCAGCTTTAAATTAAACTGGGCCCAGAGAAAATCATAGAATGGTTTGAGTTGAAAGGGACCTTAAAGATCATCCAATTTTAACCTCTCTGCCATGGGCAGGGACACCTTTCACTAGACCAGGGTGCTCCAAGACCCATCCAACCTGGCCTTGGACACTTCCAGGGATTGGGCATCCACAGCTTCTCTGGGCAGCTGTGCCAGTTCTCACACCCTCACAGTTAAGAGTTCCTTCCCAATATCCAATCTAACCCTGCCCTTTTCAGTGTAAAGCCCTTTCCCCTTGATGCAGACAATCTAAGTCACTCTGGTCCAAGCTGCTTTCACATGAATCTGTGTGATTTAATCTTGCAACCTCATGTGTTGGATTTGACCAAGCAATGGCAACAAATAAGCTGCACTACCTCTGGAAGCCATAATAAGCTATTGCAAAGCTATTGCAATACTCTTGATAGTGGTTTTAACGTGATTATGTGCAGAATAAATCTAACAATGTGACATGTAGGGTTTTGCCCTGGTTATTCTGTTTAAAAAGTTAAAGGATTTAAAGATGGATTGTTTTCCAACTACTAGGCAAGCAAAAGATTAATGGAGGAACAGATATTCAAGCTTAGCTTTTTGTAACTGTATGACTGTACAGAGCTAAAAATACATAGGTTTTGAGCATGTGATACGGATAAGTGTGCTCTAATTTAGCTCTGCTCAGGGCTTGTTTTTCTCCTTCTGCACTGACTGACACGAGCTCCCTCTCACACACAGCTGCAGTTGTACGACCACATTGTCCCTCTCATCTCCTTGCTCTACCCTACACTTCACAGGACTAATGGCAGTCTGGGGTTAATTATGGTGATGAATTAATTCCTTCAGGAACAGCGCCATTCACCGGACAGCTTCCAGCTGGTCCTTCTCCTCCAACAGGCCCAGCCTCCTCTTGACCTCGTGCAGTAGCTTGGCTCCCTGGAAGCCGCTGCCGCGGCCGTCGAACTTGAGCACGATGGCGTTGTGGGAGCTGACCATGACGCTCTCCCACGTCACCTCGAACCTCTCGGTGACGATCTGGCTGCCGGGTGTCCCATCCCTGAAACAGAAATGGGCATCAAGCACAGGCAGCAGCACCAAACGCCCTCCCCAGGGCTGTGGGATGGCCCTGGGACGGGGACCCGTGGGCACTGATGAGTGGGTCAGAGAGAAATGCTCCAGCTCTCTCAGCCTGTTTGTGAGAAGCAGTTGCTTTCTCACGAGCAGGAGCTGAGAACCAGGAGAAGTTTGTGTAAACCACCTCATGTTTTTGTAACCTATATCTCACAGGTGGTGTCTTGAGCACTGTGTTATTCCTGGCTTGTTGCTCTGTAACTGGCCAATTGTAGCTGTTCTTTGCACTGCTCCTGGCAATGCTAGAAGAAGCATTCACGTCTGGGAAGCAGAGAACCTAAAGATCTAAGAGTGTCTCTAGAGATCTCTTTGCCTTTGCATGAAATAAAGAAGATCTTTGCCTTCTGATGATTCTGAGAATGGAGTTTCTTTTGTTGTAATTACAACAGGGACCCACAGCCCCATCGTGCAGCGTAAGGCAGGACCTTCCAGGTTTCTGGGAGGGGACACCAGCCTCTGCAGGGATGACATGCAGGAGGCTGACTGTGTGGGATGGGTTTTGAGGCTGGGTGGAAGCTACAGCTTGGTTTCTGCCTCCCTCTGTGCACAGCATCCTCTAAGCTGAGCTTTGAACCACACCAGCAAGCACACCTGTAACTGGTTAGGATTCCTCCTGTGAGTAACCAGGGCAGTGACACAGGTATCAGCTGAGTTTTCCTTCTTTTATACCTGCTCTAATGTGTATCTGTTTTCTACATTTCCCAAAGCTCTTTTTTATTTTCTGCTGAAGTTGTTCTGTCATCACTGCTTTACACAAGTACAGAGGGAAAGGACTCTTTTCAAGTGATAAAAAACAGCTCAATAATGCCCACTTTGGCCCAAAATTGGTGGGAAGGGGGAAGGGGTGGGCAAGACCCCCTCTTCACACTTCTGCTTCAGGTCTGATCCTGTACAGGGGAACTGTATTGAGAAATACAGACCTTTCTTCAGCCAGGCAGCTCAGAAACAACAAGGGATGACGATGACTTTAAGCAATAATTTAGGACTGGGATTACTGTAGAGCCTCTGGCACTTTTATCCACTTTTTGTTGTTTTTGGGGTTCTCAGAGACATCAGGCACTTCACTGGAGGATTCTAGTGTGCATGTGACTCCAGCCATTTGCATGCATCCGAGAGAGACCCCGGCCCATGCAGCTCCAGGGGCAGCCTAATCAAGTGCCGTGTGCTTGATGAGGACCAATCTTCCTCGAGCACTTCCATAATGAAGCACATTTTCTCCGCAGTAATTTTGTGATGTAACAACGAGCTCACTGCAGTGGCTCTGTCCTTCATGGAGAGTTGTGCAGGGTGGCACAGGCATTCACCAGGCATTTGTGGCTCCTGCACGAGGCTGTTCTCCTAAGGGGTGCTCCCTGGCAGGCAGCAAGCGATGCACTGGGATGCAGTCAGGGCCAAACAGGTTATTCCAAGGTCAGTGAATTCCCACCTGAAGTTTCTTTCCAAATTCCCAAAGAAGCTCTCAGTAATGTGTATTATGATTACTAAATGTTGCATAAAGAAATACCCATCTGCTCTGCCCGCCAGGAGGAAAATCTACCTATCGAATATAAATGCTAACATCGTGGAGATCTTCAAAGGTTCCAGCTCTCTCTTTCCTGTCACTTCAGGGAACACCAGCACTTACAAGGGAATGATTTCTGCATGAGGGCACCTAAAATTTAAGGTCTAGTAAGGCTGACTGAATTCCACTCTAAAATTACCTGTTAATCACAAGGTGGGTGCCCTAGCACTGGGACAGAAAGTCAAAATACATCTTGTATTCCTCCTCCTCCCGTTTCTGCCCCACAAATTATTGAAGTGTACAGGGAACACCTTCACAAAATCCACAATTTACTCTGCAGGATTTCAATTGGGTGTCCTCCTGGGAGCTGAAAACCTTGGCTCAAACACAGGAAAGAAGGGATGTACATCTGGCCTCTCCCAGCTGAGATGTGAGACAGGGTAGGGACCAATGTGCTGGACTCTGGAATTCCTTGTACAAAACATATCTTAAAAGTTCCTGATCATGGACAAGCTTTCCACTCTGCCCTGATAATGTGAACAGAAAGAAAGGACAAGTGGGAACTTACACAACCAAAAGCAAGGGGTAGTGTGCCGTGTCCGAAAAGGTTGCTGGCTTTAAGATCTGCATTGGCAATCCTAAGCAAAAAAAAAGAACAAATAACAACATGTCTTCAATGTGGGAATGCTGACATGATCCCAATAGATTTTTCTGGTGTTTTGGCCACAGATGAGTAGGAGCAAAATGGCCTTTCTTCAGAGGCAGTGGCAAATAACACCTTAGAAACACAGATGTTGTCAAAAAAAAAGAAGACCCATATTGTGATAGCCGAGGTGACAAGAAATGTAAATGGGGAGTACAGTGCGAGCTGCTCAGTCATGCATCACTTTTACAGCATTCAATTAACATCTGTCAATAGCTATAATTTTCCTTTTTTGGCAGCTGGATGAGTGACGCAGACAGAAATCAATATTTCAGGGCAGCAGAGAAGGAGGAAAATTGGCAATGAAAATGGTAATTTAAAACCCAATTAAGTATGGTGGCTGGGGGAGAGAAATAGAATTATTTTTCTATAATGGTGTGAAGACAGAGAGAGAAACAAGTAGTTTAATCCTAACTTCTAAAGGGCTAAATTTTGCTGTAAACAGGAGGCAAAGGTGCTGAAGCCCACACTGTTATACTGGTACAGAACCAATATAAAGGAGGGATGTGACCACTGAAGCTTCTTTTAGCTGAACATAATTCCTATGGCTTTGTATCATAGACAAAACTGCCTCCATACAAACACTCTCTGCATTAAGGACAGCCTATTTATTTTTAAAATGTTATCTACCATCTAGATTAGCAAAGGCCCAGCAATTAAATTGGTATTAGGAGCATTTTCAGTAGATTAATACACAGATTAGCAGCACGGTTTAAGTGGTTTGCTTTGCAATCTTGCCTGACACTCTGCTTAATTAGTTATTCCATCTGAATGCTAATAGCTGCAAATTGGATCAATGGCCCAGGGACAGCCAAAAAAAGCCATTGCTTGACTTTAAATATTACTAAGTGCTACCTGCAGTGTTCCCAAGGCTGCTCAGCCCAAAGCCTTGGAAACACAGGGAGGGCACAGCAGAACAGCCACATGGCTGCGGCCACTTTGTGTTTATTGCACACAAATACATCTTTGGTTAAATGCGCAGAATTGCAACGGGACCTGCAGTTAAAAAATCTAGTACCAAGCTCAGTTATCCCTAATAAACTGCCAGTCTCACATGAGCTGGCTCATGGGGCGAAATATGGGCTCTTTACCCATCCTTTCCTGTCCATAAAACCTGGAAGCACTCGTCTGTTCCTGTTATTTTATGCACTGGTTTATGTTCCTTATGCCTGTGTGGCAAACAGAACATTTTAGGGCCATTGTTATCCTTTTCAGATGGCATCCATCTCTCAGCCTTTGCTTCACGTTTTATACCATCTGGAAGTGCCTGAAGTCAGTAACCTGCCCCCAGCACAGCTCGCTGCTTTTGCTTCGCTGCCTGTGGCCTGAGACATTCACTCCTTCCTGGCATGGAAAACATTATGGGCCACATTTGAACCCAGGGTCTTCAGGGATTTTTTCTGGAGCTGCCACCATACATGCAGGCTGGGATTTTAGGGAGCCATTGTGCACCTCTGAGTATGTGGATTTTCCCCATATAAGTAAGTTATCTGCTTGCAGCCAGAGGAGGTTTTTTAGGTTGTTTCAGGTACAGCTACAGAGACTGGCTTACACTTTGGCTGTTTGCCACCAGGCTTTTCTCTCTCTCTTTGGCAAATATATATATATATATATATACGGGGGGAATGCTTTTATGAGTGGTAGAGATAACACACCAGCTGCAGGTGCAAACTGCTCCAAATGTCTGCTTTCTTTACTCCAGGTGAAATCTCCTTTGTCTTTTCTCATAAAGCTTTTTTTTTTTTCAACCCTCCCAAATGATATGGCTTTCTTGAAGAATCCTGAGGGACTCCAAAGGGCAGTCATTGGAGAGCCATGTTCATTCACTGCAGCTCAGATTGTGAACTGGGAAGCAGCCACATTTGTAGCCAGCAAGAACACACATTATCCCACTCCAAACTCATTTCAAATGACACACACACACCCAGTGCAAATGCCTCCAACAGTGGGGGCACCCCACCATGTCATTTCCCAGAGTGGCTTTTTCTCCACAAAGAAAGTTTAAAGAGGGAATAAACCCCAATCCTATCATTTTGCCTTTCTTCATCTGAATTCTCATCAAATTCTGCCTCTGTAATAACCTCCTTATGTAGCACATTCTGGGAGAGTGCTTTCCAAACTGTGTGAGTTTATTGAGAGTCAAAGTCATTTTTCCTCCTGCCAGTCTACCCAGGGTGGCTGTATCATTTCACAGCTACAGCAGTGAAAGAGAAAAATAAGTGAGAAGAAAGGCGTTACTTACTGTAATCATCTATCTTGATTTCCATGTATTCTACCTTAGGCATTTGCCTGTCATTTACAGCCAGCTGCACATTTTCATTTACCTCCAGCTCAAAAATTTCTGAAAGAAAAAGGACAAGATCACAAAAACTTTTGGCACAGTTTTTGAAAATGCATTTTAATGTTTTATAGTCACCTTGATATAGATAACACAAGTTTCCTTACAAACAGATTTCCTGCTAGTCCTCACAGATGTCTAATTCAGTTAAGCCTTTGAAACTCCTTCCAAGTTCTGCATGGGCAAAAAGCTATATTCCTGAAATCAGTGGCATTCAGCTGATTTGCAGGAGGTGGGAATGTGACCTGCTGTACTGGGGCACTGCCATGGGTCCCAGTCAGACATCCACCTGCCATGCAAAGCTAGATCTCAAATGAAGAGGTCCTTGAGCCTGTGTCCAAGTTATACCTAATAAATAGGAAGGGGAGGAGACTATGGAGGGCTTCAGGCCAAGGTTGTGCTGCTGTACAAGACAAAATCCATGGGAAGGAAAGCCATGGGGGAAAGAGAGTGGACAAAACTCATACAGACCTGCAGTGTCAGGTTTTGGAGCAGTCTTGACATTTGGAGTGCTTAAAATTGTTTTCATTTTGCTTGTGTCTTACCTAAGGACTCTCTGGGTCAGAAATAGAGGATTTCTTCCCCCTTCCTAGGACTTAACCTTTATCCTCTCATCCTGGCCATGTGCTCTACCTGCTGAGCCTCTTCTAGCAAAAGCAGCCACCAGCACCAGCAAGAGTAGGGAATGAGCCCCTACTTTAGGAGACACTTCAGGCTGTGTCTCTTACCTGGTGGGAAATGTCTCCATGTGATAGCAAAGATCCTGAGCCCCATGGGAGAGGGATTGAAGGGCTGGGATGAGTGAATCCTGGTCTGGGGGGGTCTGTTGCAGTGCTCATTCTGCTGGCATCAGGGTGGGTGTGAACCAGGGGATACAGGACATTATCTCTGCCACTGAACCCAAGGAAGGTGTGAGACTTCACACCACATTACGTTTCACTGACTGTAACTCCCCTTTTGAGACACACTGATAGATAGACCCCAGCTCCTCAAATAACACTTCTGGTGCCTGATTATCCTGCTCTCACTGCCCATCTCTGCTGGACAGGCAGACAAAAACTTGCCCTTCCCAGTCCATAGGTTACAGATATCTTTCAGCAGTAAAGATTCACCATGCTTCTGCAAAGCCTGGCTCTTTATCAAAACCACGACCCCCACAAAAGTGCCAAAGCAACAGCCTATTATGTTTAGTTAAATATTAAGATTCTCATTTAATTATGGCACACACAAGTAGCTTTATCAGCAGAAAGGGGCTTGCCACGTAGGGGAATTTAGTCAAGCCCTTTTATTTGTTCATATAATTGCATTCACAGAAAGCCAGGAAGACTGTGAAGGAAATAAAAAAAGATTGGCATATCTCCTAAAGGACTTTCCTTTTTGCTTTAGGACCACAGGGATCCTGAGCCTGTGGAGTACAAATGGTCATTGCTTAATTAAATGTAAGCACGTTCTAATATTCAGTGCAACTCACTATTATCAGATTATTGCAGAATACAGAGAAAACTCCCTTTTATAGAGTAATGGGCTCATATTAAATAAGTAAATTCAGTAACATGCAACTGTCATTTGCCCTTTATTCAAAAGCAAAAGAATGAGGGGGGAAGAAAAGAAAAGAACCAAGGGAAATGGTAATTGTATGCAGAAGATCATGAATTTCAGCAGAGGATGAGTTCTGCGCATGAGCAGATTGAGTTCTCTGTTTAATGGATGCTACCCATATTCATCTGTTAAAATAAAACTGCTCCTAGTGTGTTTTGTTTTACTTTTTAAAGCACTTCATTCATTGTTTCTGTTTTATATTGTCTGTCATTTTATTCACCTAGAAGTATTTTAAAAATATCTACAGAAGGGTGTAACACCACTCATGAGAGTGCTATCCCGTGCTGGTATAGCCAGTCAAACATCATGTCTGGGGTAAAATTAAAGTGTTTTATTGAAAGTGGGAGAGAAATAAAATGACTTTTGAGCTGCAGGTCAGAGCCAAACTCAGGCTCTGCTGGGAAGAAGAAGGAGCTGACACTCCCTTGAGCAGAGAGTCTTTTCTGTGACATTACCTTCTGTGGGAAATTAAGCAGCAGCTCAGCATTTCACAGTAAACCTTTAGTTTGAGTGCCAAATTTCTTGGTTTTCTCACTCTCTTTTGTTTTTTTGAGATAAGAGCAGCGAGTTGCTGTAAGTCCAGGTGAGTGAAACTGATACTTGATAAACTGGTATTGACTGTGTCTAAAGCTGGTAGAGATAGAATAAAGGTGTTGCCTAATATTTGGCTCCTATCAGTGCCTGAAGTCCCTAACTGCAGTTAAGGCTGGGCTGAACTCTTTGTTATAATCAAAGCTTAACGCTTTGTTAAAATCAAGCTTAATTATTCCTATTAAAATGATGGGAGAAGATAAATTTTGGTTTCACATGAGACTCAGTGCCACCCCCTGCCAGAGTGGAACCCCAGAATCTCCATGGCTTTCTGGACCCTACATTGCCAGCCTGGTAATGCCTATAGAGAGTGCCAAATATTTTGAGGGAAGAAACCTATTTTTGGAATCATTCCAGATTTGCATGGATGTAGATTATAATCATTAGCATGAAAAAGCTTTACCAAACAATAAGTGCTACAATCTCAGTGGACAGATCAGGAAACCAGGCAGAGGCACCACTTGTGGGGCTCACTCCTCTGCATTATCTCTGATAATTCATATCAGAGTGATTTTATTAAAACCACAGATGAAGCGAAATATTTCATCTATTTATCTTATTATCTTATTTCTTATGTATGGGATGCAAAACAAAATCAGTGGAACACTAACAAAAAGAAAGGGATTTGAACATTTTTTGAGAAAGAGGATAACAAACATCATGCCCCAACATGTGTGTTCCCCCCCCAGACAGCAGCTGTTGTGATGGCAGCACAACAGCTCTGCAAGTCCCTTTGCCTTGCAGAAAACTTGGATTTAGGCAGAGTGTGGGCTCCCCAGGAGTGTAAGTTTAGCAAAGAGCAGCTACAGCTCATGGTCCTCCCTGGCTACTTTTGTATGAACAATTGCAAAGCTCTTACTCTGTGCATCTGTTGTGTTGTGGACAGTCACCATCGGGACACGGGGACCTGGAAAAGGAGAAGAAAAGAACTTGGTTAAATTTCTGTATAAAGCATATACAGACACACGTGAACCTGGTTTTGAATTCCATTGAGCTGAAGGCTCTTGAGACTCGCTTTTCATGCAAGAGTAATCTAAAAAGCAAATCACCCTGGTGTTAGGAAGAGTTTATGACTAAATGACAGTACTGTAGACTCAAAGACATGTGAGGTTTCAAAGCTCTTTCCCAACAGACCACTAAATGCATCTTTCCCTAATTTGTAAACATTATAATTAGCACAAACACAATTAAATCACTTGCCTTTAAAATTATTCTAATGACACCCGAACATCACAGCACAAAGCATTTACATTTTGTATGCTATGGATAAATGCTGCTGTTTTGCAAATTATTTTTTTCTTAATGAATTAAATGCCAGCTTGGCTCTCACACTAAAAAAACCCACATATTCTGTCTTAAAATGCAACATTTGGGTATTGAAATCAGTCAGTGTTATACAAAGAGGATTATCATTACCATGCAGCGCACTTGAGTGAACCACATAATTCTCTGCCACAGGATGCTGCTGCATTCAGGATGCCACAGTCCTCACCAGAGGATGCTGTGGGGTGCTTTTGTCCCTAGCACAGTGATCTGGGTTCATCCTCTTGTTCAGAAAGTGGCTGATTGTCAGAAAAAGGGGATGGTACAGGAGATCAAGCTCAGATTGTAGCTGTCGGCTTCCTTCTCCCTGTTTTCCAGTTCATCTGGTGTCTGCTTTTGGATACAGGACACTGGGCCCAGGTGGGCTGACCCAGGACAGACATTCATGTTGCTCCCATACCTGTTTGAAGGTTTTTCCTTGAGCCTGACAGTACCACTCAGGAAGGTGGAAGTAGCCCTGCAGCGATGAATTGGTGAATCCTTCACCTCAGGGACAGTGGTTATCTTCCTTTCCTTTCCTTTCCTTTCCTTTCCTTTCCTTTCCTTTCCTTTCCTTTCCTTTCCTTTCCTTTCCTTTCCTTTCCTTTCCTTTCCCCACAATGTAACGTGGTACAACAGCAGTGAGTGTGAGCAGCTGGGGAACTCTCAGCACAGATCCCAGCAGCAGGGCCAGGAGGCTTCCATGCTGTGTGTGTGGGAAGATCCCAGAATCCGACCCATGGAACCATGTAGGTTGGAAAACACCACTAACCCTGCACTCCCAATCCCATCACAAAGCCATGTCCCTCAGTGTCCCATTTACTTGTCTTTTAAATACCTCCGGGGCTGGTGAATCCATCACTTCCCTGGACAGTCTCTTCCCATGCTTGGCAAACCTTTTGGAGAAGAAATTTCTCCTAATATCCAATTTAAACATCCCCTGGTGAAACTTGAGGCCATTTTCTCTTGCCCACTGGCTTGTTCCTTGGGAGGACAGACTGACCCCACCTGTCTATGACCTCCTTTCTGTGACTGTAGAGAGTGGTAACACCTCCCCTGAGTTTCTTCTTCTCCAGAGTAAACACCCCCAGCTCCCTCAGCTACTCCTGACAGCACTTGTGCTCCAAACCCTTCCCCAGCTCTGTTGCCTTTCCCTGGACATGTTCCAGCATCTCAATGTCTTTCTTGTTCTGAGGGACCCAAAAATGAACACTGAATATCAAAAAAACCAACATTCTTTAGGCTTCAAAAGTAAAGCAGCTTTAAGACACTGATATTCACTGAGATTCCAACCCCTTTAAGGTGCTTTCTTAAGCCCTTCAACCTACAAGCAAATCCTGTGGGATCACCACTTGTGCAACAGCAATATGTGTAGGGCTGGCTGAAAAAATTCCCATGAAATGCTGTAACTGAGAGTGTGCACACAAATGGCAGCAAAAGCAGGTTCCTGTGAGCCATTCATACTGGTTTGGTGCATGAAATAAGTTCTTGAGAGCAAGAAAAGATTTAAGGTGCTGTGTCAGTGGTTTTTCTGTGCTGCCAAGAGCCCACATCCCACTGCAGGCAACCTTACCTATACAGAGAAAAGGCAGAAAAATATTTTATATATTATTAAGCTGACTAATATGGCAGCCTGACTTTTGTTTCCCTGTAATTGAGAATCTTCTCCCCTGACAATCCAATTCTTTTGCTAGCACCATTTTTGAGAATGCAGGAAGGTGGATTATAATGCACAAAGGAAAATGGGTTTACTCACCAGGATTTAGCTGAATTTACCTTTCCCCTACTGATATACATTGATATGCTGACCATATTTATTTATAAATCTGCCCTGCTTTTCCCCTGCAGTCCCAGAAGCCAGACTGCTGGAAAAGCAACAAACCTAATAAACACTGGCATGATAAAATCATCACTGAAAATAAAAGGAATCCTCCCAAATGACTTCAGTTGGAGCTAGAGCAGTCCTTTAATTAACACTGAAATGCCAACAAAAAGAAAGGGATAAAGAGAGAAATACAATGCATATAATCCTTTTATTTTCTAATTTATTTTCCCCTTTTTTTTTTGTTGGCATTGAAAAAGCTGTGAGAAACTAATAATTAAAGAAAAAATCTAGTGTGCATTTTAGAAAACTACATGTATTATATATTGTGTTTCCTTAGTTTCTCACTACTAACTACTGCTACTGTCATCTCCCCAAATCAATGTTTTTCAGTGAAGTCTTATATAAAGATATTTAGTTTGAGGTAATATGGAAAAAAAAATTAAAAATTAATAAGTATCCTTGAAAAAGTAGATTTTTGATTTGCCCATTTTTTTTAACAAACAAGGAAAAATGGTAAAGACAGAGTAGAATCATCTCTGTGAGAAGGAATACTCTTAATATTAAATATTCTCAATGACAACACTCCAGTTAAAGAACACATTTCTCTTGTGAGCAGGCCGAAAGTTATCAAGAAGAAAAGTCACTTTTTAAGGAATGACATAAATTGCTTATTTCAATGCCAGTTTTTAAAGTAAAACAACCCAGTTACATGCTAGACTGTGTCTTTTAATGCACACACATCAGGAGTCTTTCAACACTCACAAGTTGAGTGCCTCACGCTTGACAGGGACAGAAAGAATTCCTTGAGATGAGAAGTGTACATTCATTAAGTGCCTCCCCAGCTTTGTTTTGAAACCTGTGGCGGTGTGACAGTCCCATTACACATGCCATCTGCTAAATGCCAGCCACTGTCATGTGCACAGCTGAGAGGGAAACCTAATTTGTTCAGTGAGCTGCTGGGAGCTGACAGAGGCAGAGTGAGGACATCCTCTGCTCCGTGTCCTTCCTCCAGAGCCCATCCAAATGGGCTTTGGTGGGGACTCCTGAGCCCCCACATTCTCAGGCACATTCTGCTGCTTCTGTTCTTTAATCAGCACCAATGATCCCCCCGGGTCTACCTGCTCCCCTCAGAATGCTCTGCCTCTTGCTCACAGAGGTCCTGAGAGCATTGGGAGCATTGGGATCTGTGAGTGTGGTGCTGACTGGTCAGTGGGGTTTTGAGAAATCTCAGAGAAAGGCTCGAGAAATGCAAGTTCTTTTTAACGTGCCTTGAATGAAATAGTTAAACACATTTCTAACAGAAGTCCTGTAACTTCTCAGGAAAAATCCTTGATGAAAGAATGTAAATATGAGAAATGTTTATGGTAAGGTGCTTTCCTTGACCCGTGAAAGATTTCCTCTCTGTCTTTTTGTGTGTTTCCTTTCTGGTGCTGCTGCACAGACACAAACATCAGACACAGACGATGCCTCCAGCGAAGCCTGGCTGGAGGGAGAAGCTTGATCTCCCAGTTTCTTTTTAATAATATCTATCTATAAAATAAAGCCTTCTGATCTTCAATTTATGAACTCCGAGTTTTTGTGGAAAAGGCCCTAGGAACAGGGCCGTGACATTTCTACAGTGAAGGACAAAACTCACTTTATCCTTTCAGGATAAAACACAAAGTGCTCTGCTTTAAGAAAGTAAAGCAGACACTGAGCTGCTTTGCCCTGATTTGCAGTGGTAAGAGAGACCCAACTCAAACCTTCTAACCTCATGACTGTTCCCAAAATCATGGGCAGGCCACTCTCTGCATGCCATGGTGAGGACGATGTTGTTGGACTTCTTGCCCCAGAAGGGGTAGGTACAAGCAGGGCTGTGACTCCCCAAGGTGTGGGACCTGGCACTGCTGCTCCCTGCCACCTCCCCAAAACTTTTAGGGGTGTCAGCATAGAGGCCCCCATTATCCCTCTCTGCATCCCTGTGTCAGGAGTGAGGTGGGATGTGCATCCCACTGCAGGCTCCCCTCCCCTCTCCTGCCTCCCCTACTGTGCCAGCCAACTCCAGCATCCCAACCGAAGCCTGAAAGTCGTTTCTTTATTTATAGCTTAAGAAAAAGGAGCAAAACTGTTGACAAAACTGTGTATAGACACACTCTGTACATCCCACAGATGCACAGTTAATAGTGCTGCACAAAATTCTAGTTACACGAATTAGATTTTCAGTTAATACAGCTGAAAGTCTGGGTTTACTGTAAGGCCTTTGACTTCAAAACCATTACTGTAATTATCCATGCAAGAAGTAAATTGAGCTATATTGCTCTAATGACAACAAGCAAATTTATCACCGAGGAAGGTGATGCTACCCATCGTGATCTGAATGGGCACAGAGACTCAGTGCCTCAGTAATTTGACAAGAAAGAGCACTGGACATGGTTTGTCATCATTTTTTAAGCAGTTTTAATTACTATTTCCATTTTTACTTAAACATGACTGGAAAGAACTCTAGATATTTAGGTGATAAGGTATAGATTTGTAGAATAAAAATGGAAAATCATTTTACAGCCTTGAAGAAAATATTTACCAGATATTTGTTTTGTAATACTTTTTATACTCCAGAGTATTCCTGATATTTTCATGATCTAAACAGCATAGAGAATTATATCAGTTATTATATCTTTAAAATGAGTGTAGTCATTATAAAAAGAATATGAAGTAAAATTGAAGAAAAGTTAATCAAAATTATAGAAGTGTTAAAAAAGGATAAAAAGAGGAATTGTCTTATTCTTCTCATCTATATTCTCAAAGGCTTCAATGTTGCAGATAATTTCAGACCAGAAGCTAAATTCACAGTGTGTAAACAATGAAAATTCAAATACTCTCTGCCAGTGCCACCAGCATATCTCTTAAGCACTGATGAATGATTTAAAAGAGCAGCTGCAAGCGATGGGAGCTGAAAGGGTCTGGCTCTGCACAAGTGTGATAATTGGCAACAGCCATCTCTGTGTACAGATTCCAGATCTCTTTATTTGCTAATCCATGAATTATTTATACCTGCTGCATAAAGTTCATATGTTGGGGTGATATTATCAGCCTAATAAATAAAGACATGGGGAGTTCCATGAACCAGTGCTCACAATTAAAATATTTCCCCATTTGCAGCGTTTTCCAGCAAATGCTGTGGACAGATGTTCGTGCTGTTTGCTTTGGCAACCTTGTTGACATAAACATCAAACAGATTTATGCTGCTATTCACCCTCCCCAAGGCATTTAATTTTTTAATCAAATCTTTACTTCCTCAAATGTAGCTTGTCTTGTAAAATAATCAATCCTGGCTTGTTCTCAGGCAAGCACTCCGATGGTGCTGCTTGTCTCTGCCCTGTGTGATACTGGTAATAAATTTCATGCTTACTTTATGTGGAGCAGAAATAAATCTGATTTCTCTGAGGCGTCCTCAGTTAGCAGTGGCTAGAGGGCAAATGAACAAGAGATTTGGTCTTAATTCCACTACACAAAACAGGCCTGATGGGTTCTTCAAAATATATAGACATGGTCAGGTCCTCAGTCCATTCCACCGGATTTTGAGAGGTGCCTGCAGAGCGGTGTGGGAAGCTGGGCTGGCACTGCCCAGCTCAGCCCACTCTCTCTCCTACAGCCACTGAAGGACACAGGGCCTGCAGGTCCCAGAAGATCCTCCCTTGATGTTTCAGGAAATTGTGTGTTACAAAAGTATTGACAAACTCCCTCTAAATGTAATTGGTTTTGCTGATGCAATTCCTACTGGTGTCTTGCTGGTAGGAGCTGCCTTCCAACTTGAAGCTGTACTGGCTGTCACTCCACTAAGCATGAGTATTTCCATCATAGTCACAGCAGTCATGTGTCCTCAAAAGCTCTCATCCAGTCAGATAAACTAGGTTATTTTACTCCCTTTTGCAGGACAAAGTTTATTTTCATCTTATTCTTTGATGCCAGTGTTTTACATTTAGTTCCTCATTCCTGAACAGAAAAAACCAGAATCCCACCCCTGCTGTTGAGGATGTCCTAATTGGTTTTTATGCTGAAACTACCACTTGCCCAGTCCCATGGAAAATTCCCTGTCTGATCCATCCTGAAAGAGCATTTATCCACTCCATGACTACAGCAGGCAGGCAGTTTGCAGACATCCAGTGGTCAGTGTTGCGTGCCCATCTGCTCTGCTGAGGCATTTGTAACTTTTGAGATTCAAACAAACAAGACAATGTCTTGCCCTGGGTCACCATGTACTTAATTTTGCTCTTTGTACTATTAATTTCTCCCACTCCAGCCCTGCAAGAGTCTCTAGTATTTATCTCTGCCTTCTGATGATGCTAATCAGCTTTGTGTCTTAACAAATTCCACCAGCTTCATCCAGTGTTGGGTTCCCAGGCTGCCAGGGAACAATCTGAGCAGGGTCATTCCCCAGGCCAGCTCCTAGTGATCCTTGCTGCTCATCTCCAATTAGCCTTTTATTCCTCTTCGTCATAATCTACTTCCTGCTCGTTTTGCTGGTACTTAACCTTCACTCACAATTCTTTCACTAATCTCCCTCTTCTCCTTCTTAATTAATATCAGGCAATGAGGTGTCACATTGAGTGGGTTGAGTGTTTGCTCCCTTTCACGAGGCTTTGGTTGAGGTTCTAAAGAGCCACAATGCAATAATGCATGCAGATGGATCCAAGAAGGAACATGGAAAACATACAAACTCCAGGGCATGGAGCAGGTATATAACCACTGCAGGGGTAAGGTCAGCTGCGAAAAGGAGGTAGATTAGGAGAATTTGCTTGGAGAGTTCATGAGCTTGATAATGCATCCCTGGAGCTGCAAGTACCAGAGGTAGGAGGGAACAACTCCAGTTCACATGGGGTAACTGAATTCCCAAAAGCCCAGGGTATTTTTTTCTATATGCTGGTCCAATCTACAGAATCTGAACAGAAAAATCCCCATACTCATCTCCCTCTTTTTTCCAGGTTCTGTTGTATTTGAATACCTCAATTTAACCTCTTTCAACCCAGTTTTTACCCAGTCTTTCTGCAAATTTTGAAAAGAGATGAAACCATTTTAAAGTCCCTATTTTTAAAGTATAAGTTTCTTATTGGATTAGTACATGCTAATCCTAGAAGAAACATCATATGTGGGAGACTATGTCTGGCATTTTCTATATTCCCTGACTACTTTAGAAAGTCCTTGGATAGCTCAGGATATCCAAGGAGGTGGTGCACTCTCCGTTCTTGGAGGCTTTGAAGGCAAGACTAGACAGAGCCCTGAGCAGCCAGGTCTGATATCCTCTCTGACTCTGCTGGGAGAAGGAGGTTCCATTAGAGACCTCCTAAGGCTCCTCTCAACCTGAATTCTCCCATGATTTTGTGATTTAATATTCAAAAAGTGTCACAATAGGGTGATGAGGTACTGAAGAAGTTTCCCAGAGATGTTGTGGTTGCCCCATCCGTGGAAACGTTCAAGGCCAGCATGGGTGAGTCTCGGAGCAGCCTGGGATAGTGGAAGGTGTCCTTGCCCATGGCAGGGGGAGGAACAAGATGAGCTTTAAGGTCCCTTCCAACCCAAACCATTCCATGATTCTATGATATTCAGGGAAAAAGGATAATTTCTTATAATTGCAGCATGAAAGAAAATACTCTCTCTCAGTGCCATTTACACCTCATTAATGGACTGAATAAAACCCCATTGCATATTTTTCTGTATATTCCATTAAAAACCTAGTATAAATTGATTTAGATAATCTTATTCTTTTCCATAAGTGAAATTCTCTTGCAACGAAATCATGATTTCCTAGCTAATTAAGTAATAACTGGTGCTGGATATTAACTTAAAAAACACCACCAACAGCCCATAAATAACACTGTTTCCCATTGTCTGGTTATTAAGCTGTTTTCCTCTCATGAGTTCTCAGGTTTTAATATACCCTCAATGTACTGACTACATTAATAAAGGGCTTAACAAGTACCATGCAAACAGAAAACAAAAGCCAGCAATAAACCTTACAGCTGGTCCAGCTGGCAAACAAGGTGAAAGAAGCAGTTTTCCTCAGAGGAAGCTTTAAATCTTGTGAGATGGTAACATCTGTACTACCCACTGCAGAATAATGAGTTCATCCAAGGTTGCTCATATAGCTGGAAATAATGCACATGCACCCTGGTCTCGACATCCAGGAGGCTTCTGCCTGATTTGTGAAGCTTTATTATTTGAAGCATCAGAGGGAGCCTGTTGTCATGGTCATTTATCTCCTGCGAGTGGAGCTCAGATAAAACTTTCTATGTACAGAATGACCAAGTGAGAAGAACCCTGGCTGAAAGCAGATGATAGATCACCTTCCTCTGGGCAATGCCAGGCAGCTCATGTTTAGAGGCAAGAATCAAAATGAACACAGGATCAAAACATGTAAAAGCAGGGAACACATGGTGCTTTGCAGAATGGGGTCATTTCAAAGAGGAGAGGAGTTTCACTTTAATTCCACAATATTTTTTCATGCACTGAAAATTACAGACATTTTCTATTAATTTTATTGTTAAATGTTCACACATCGTTTGGGATGTTTTCCCACCCGTTTTTATGTCACTCAGTATTTACGGGGAGCTTACAACACTTTAAAGACATATAAGAATAGAGCGAAATACTTTATAACATAAATGAGTGCTCTGCTTAAAGGAAGAAAAAATGTACTGGAATATCCACAAAAGTCACCATTTTAATTAATCTATAATCTAAACTATAGCAATAACTAAATCTGAAATAATCTCAGACTATAGTAATAACTATGCTGTTAACAAGAGATAAGAAAAGAACTTCTCATCCAACTCCCAAACCAAGAACACCATCCTCTCTTTTCCTGAAGAAAAGGCTTTGGTGGCACCTTCTGTTTGTGCAAAAGGGGGTTTTCATACCAGCCTGTATGAAAACTGCTGTTTTGCAGTTGGGGGAGTGAGGATGAACATCCCCCACCCTGCCTTCACCCCCGGGATTTGTGACCCATGAACTGCGCACAAAGGACTCGAGAGGCGAGAGCCAACCTCGGCTGTTAAGTAAGAAAAGGAGTCAAGTGAATGCAAATGTGAATTATATAGTAATTATAATATAAATAGAGCCCAGAGATTAAGTCTGTGCATGCTTTCAAACAGCAGAAACTAATTTAGGCTTCATAAGCCTCAGGAAAAGTTCCAAAAGGTCACAGTTTGCCTGGAAGCGCTAATTACAGCTTCCCGCTACCGGGCACACAAGAACCCGAGGCTGTGGTAATCATCCTTGTATGGGAAACCACTCTGGTCACAAGAGATAACACTCACCCAGTGACCTGAGATGTGAGGAAGCCCCGGGAATTCCTCCCAGGCCCTGGCATGCTGCTGTGCCCCTTTAGCATCCAGCTGGGTGGGAACCGGCAGGCACACGTGGGGCACGCCTGGTTCCTGGAGGCCACGGGCACATTGCAGGACATTCAGCTGGGCTTGAACATCATCTCTGTGTTTCTGATGCATCTTGGGGTTTGTTAGATGGGTATTTTGGGTATTTTGGCCAGGATACCTGTCCTGTGTGGTAGCACAAGTATAAAACCTCTTGGGGGTTGGCTGCCCTGCTCTACCCGTACTGACACCCCTGTGTTCAGACCCCCCACACGCTGTCAAATATTGGCTTTCTGCCCCTTGCTGTAGACCCAGAACCAAGCCAAGGACAGCTCACATAGTTCAGAAAACCTGAACCCCCAAGACCTGCACATCAAGAACCAAGTAGCAGAAGTTTATAATGAAGTATATTATAGCACTAGGTGGGATTTAAAATAACATTAAATCTGGGTGAACTGATGAAAACTGTATTTTATTTTTGAATGATATAGAATATACATACCAGCCTACTCTGGAGTGCAGCAGTAATAGCTGCAATGATTAGGTGGCCCATAAAAAACTAAATGATTGTTGGGGTGGTCCTGTGCAGGGACAGCAGTTAACTTCAATGATCCTTGTGGGTCCCTTCCGACTCACGGTATTCTAGGTTTCTATAACGATGAAGACCTCACTCACTTTCCTCAAGACATTGAATTTAGCATTATTATTTATGTCCATTTCCATCCGTACCTCAGCCCCTTGGTCCCATCCCCTCATATCCCACTCCCTTGCAAGATCAGAAATGTTTCTAAAATCATCCAGTAAAGCAGCAGAACAGCTTCTAGAACTGATCCCAGCAGGGAAAAAAAAAAAATCTATTTAATTTTCATTCAGTTCAGCTCCTGGGCCCAGCCTGGAATGAACCAGTTTGTGGCACAGGCGGCAGGTTGGTGGAAAAGCCCCTGAGGTGGACAGAGGGTGGATCTGCACTGACTTTGTCCTCCAGCCCTTGTGCATAGCAGTTCTGTGTTCCTCTGAGATGCATTGATGAAAAATATGATAAGGAACTTTATATATAGGGTGTTATTGCATTTCCCAGTAAGGTGAGGTGGGGCACAGGGAGGCACAGCCTCTCGGGACTGCAGGGAGAAACAACCTTCCCCTGAGTTTCCTCCTCCCAGTCACCACCGGGGAGCTCTTGCTTATGGGTGTCAGCAGTAAAAAAAAAGGTTTAAGTTGGCTCTCAGCCTTGCCTGAGGTCTTCAGAGCTACTGACGTGGCTACATGGAGCTGCAGCCTCCAGCTGGTGCAAATCCCAGCAGTAAAATCCAGGAGTCAGCGTTTCCCACTTGTTTAAACTGAGGTGTGCCTATTGCACTTTTATATTCAGAGGCTCTTGCCTTGGTCACTAAAACTCATTTCAGTGCTAATAGTTGTTTTTGCATCCAATCAAGTCTCTTTAGAGCTCAACAACTTAATTTATCATGTTATTGCCTAAAGATCACCTGAACTGCCACACTCACTGCCACACTCTGGCCCTCTTAGCAGGACCAGCTGCACTTATAAAGCATTTACTTGAATTCCAGTAGGAAGTGAGACCCTCTAAGATGCTTTGCCTTTACCATGATGGGCAGTTTTATGACATTTTCAGTTGACACTAAACCCATATGCTTCAGACATCTTGCCAGGAAGTAAGCTTTCTACCTAACTAAATCTAAGTGGGGATTAAATGTATTTATTCCCTCCCTGTGCATTTGATATTGTTTTCAGGCCCTGAGACATTTGTACCCACAACCACAAGGTTTCCCTGGATATCTGCCAGAGATACTCCAGGTCACAACAAAGTGGTTATTTGGGGGTGTTAAATAGGAGCTTCAGCTTCTTCACCTCTCAAAAGCAAGAAAAAGAGTTTATATGATTTTAACTTGGGCGTTATGGACAGAAAGCCCTCTAATGAAACATCGCCCCATTAGCATCTCACAAGCAAATTTTTTCCTCTGTTCAAATCCTTCTTAGAATGTCAGTACTTCCCCATCAGTACCACGTCAGTACCCACAAGAAGTGAATAGCACACATACACATCTGAGGACCCTCCAAATGAAAAAAACCCACAGGAAGATGTTTCCCCTTGCAGCTGCACTGGGTGTCCCAGACCCTGATACACTCACAGTGCTGTGGAAACACATAACACATAACAATGTGCTTTAAGCCAAAACAGGTTATGATATTTTTCATGACTTCTTTAGTGCTGCTATAACTCAAAACCCAACCCCTTGTTCAAGAGATCCCTGCCTGTAGAGAGGCACTGAGCGATGCTGTGGGGGCAGGGGAGGCTGGGCTTGCTGGAGCTCCATCCTGCAACACACAAATGGTGCCTTAGGTTTTAACTTTTATATTTTTCAAATCCTGTACTGTTAGTGTAACTCTGCAGTTCCCTGGAGCTCGTTCAGTGCTGTTCTCTTATACTAAGAGAGACATAACAAAGCCTCTCCAGCTCTCCAAGGACACCCAGACCCTCCTAGGCCCAACAACTGCAAACCACAATCTTGGGGACAGGGGGGCAAGCTTGGGCAAATTCCATCCTTGCCTGGCTTCTGCTTGGGGAATTGAGGCTGATCTCAAAGTGGGAAGAACTCGTGAGCTGTCCTTGTCCATGTTGGGATGCACTGAGGCAGGAGCCTCTGGAGCCCAGAGTGTACCTCTGAAGGCCTTTCCAATCAATCCCTCCTTTATTCCTTTATTCCTGTCTGGTCTCTGTTTCTAGGTAGCCATTTGAGGCATCACCAAGGGCTTCTCTGCTGCTGTGGGTGCCTTGTGGCTGGAGGGAGTTAGGAGCATCCAGCACCTGGCAGGACCGGCCCTGCACTTATTAAGGCCCGTGGTGTAATTACAGGCTCGTTATTGGATTGCTGTTGAGAGGAGGCATGGCGTGGAGCTGTGTGCTACCAAAAAAGGTCTGCAGCCATGCCTCGTTAACTCCTCACTCCAGTACCATTTAATCACTTTACATGCTGGTTTTGTCACAGGAGTGCTCTCCTGCATACTAATGGCTGCATTTCTGTGCTAGGAAGGTTTCTCTGCAGTGAATAGGCTGAAGATTCACCGAAGCTTTCAAAACCACTCTGGAAATTTATCCCTCTAGGAGCCTCTGTGCCGCTTATTGTCACTGCACGTCTGAGCATTGCAGTCAGTAATGGACTTTATTTTCACAACACCTCTAGGAAGCTGGAATTACAAGACCTGCTTGAGTTCCCTAAAGGAGCTTGTGACAACAGAAAAAACCCAAACTCATGTGTCCTGACCCACATTTGGCAGCTGGTTAGGACTTTTCAGATCACTGTCACCAAATGTGTCTTGGAATTCTACATGTCTGGATGTGGGTCAACGAATTAAAACAATTATTGTAAAAAAAATCTGTTTGTAAGTATATGTGTCATAGGTGTCCACTTCCAACTTGGGATTTAGAGAATCCAACAGCATTATACAAAAAACATGATTATTCTTTGTAATGGAAAGGGGAAAAAAGAAAGTAATCCACCTGATTTTGCAGATATATTTGCTTAAATATGGAGCTATTTTATAGTTCATAAATAGCCCAGTATATTCAGGGAAGAGCTAAGCTGTATACTTCCATTATGGCTTGCACTGATGTTTACTTGAGCATAACAACTGCTAATTAAAATCTGGTTCCAGGAACGTTATTGATGAGACTGTGACACACACCATTTCTACATGATATTTAAGGCAATACATGGGCAATGTAGAGAGGTTTAAAACACTGCCTTACCAATTTGTGCTTTGTGAATCATTGATTTACATCTGCTTGTTCATAGTTAGTAAAAATATCCTCATCTCCAGATTTTCCATTGCTTTCCTGGGATGGTAGGTCTGGCCCAAATGGCACAGGTTAAAAGGTCTGATTAAATGAAGGAACCCAGGAAGATGCAGAAAGAGGTTCATTATTCTCCTGCCTGAAGGCATGAGCCAACCTCTTATTGCAGGAGCTGGGCAGACACATCCCTGAAGGGTACATTATTGCAAAAATCCTGAAGAGGGTTAATTATCCACCATCCACGAGGCTGCAGAAGGAGACACATTTCTGGTCTGTTCCAGGAGCCAGTGCTGCTTTTCCTTGGAGTACTGACTTGCAATATGAGGAAGGAAATGGGGGTCATGATGCTTGACTCCAGATGTGTCCATAGGCAAACCACTTATTCTCACTGTACCTCTGCTCCCCACTTGGTAAGAGCATGAAAATGATCACCTGGAGAAAGGTTGCAAAAGAATTTTCATACCTTCCAATAATTCAAATTAAAAACTTAGTGCAATATTTATTTTGCTAACACTAAAACTTCTACTCCCTCTTCCTGTATCCTCATAAATATCAGTATAGGATTTTCCTGAGATATTAAATAATATTAATCTCTTTCTGTTCAAGGAGTCATAAATGTAAAAATTACTGCCAAAAATATCTCTCTGACATGGCCCCCTCATTCTGACGGAGCAACTGAAGAAAAATGTGATTTGATTCATTCACAGTGAAAGACAAATGTCATGATCTTCTGTCCTAAGGCAGAAAGGATTCAGACACTTTTATTCACAAAGGAAGTCCTTATCAGCAGAACCCCTGTTGAATGTTACAGACAAAATCTTCACAGGAGTGATATTTTAAGTGATTTTCAGGGCAAAACTCCCCAATGCAGCTTACAAAACGTGCATATGAAACAGACTGAACCCATGAGTAGATGGGCAAAACAAAACAAAATGCTACTTTGTTAGGGAAATTCATCAACAAATCCATGTGATCTATTAGTTTTAATTTAGCTTTTCTATGGAATGCACTCAAGCCTTTCCAAATCTGTTGGTAATCCCATGAGCGAACAAAATATTAGGAGATTTTCCAAAATATGTATCTCCTCATAAAAGGTTATGCAGAAAGAACATTAATTATAGCCACAATACTAAAAACCATGATCAGAATTTTATGTTTAAGAAAAAAATAAAAATCCTGAGGTTTAAATCTTGAGCTGAGCTCTGCCAGTGGTGCTAGTGCTGGGTGCTGGTGCTTCAAAGGTCCTTGCCACCCACCCAGCTGCAGTCTGAGCTTACCTCACACTGTTCATGGGGTATGCAGCACATGAGGCAGCATTAATGACCCAGTTTTCCAACTTTTCTGACCACCTCCAGCCTGCATTTAAAGTTCCCTTGCCCAGGAGTGCTGGATTGTGATTTTTAGTAAAATGCCCTTCCCATGTTATTGAAAGCAAGCAGGAGAAACACTAGCGAGCAATCACTGGGTTTAGAGAGATGGCTCTGGTCAAACACACGAACCTGGGTTTGATCCTGGTCCCAACAAGCATAAGTGCTTCTCATAAAGCAGCACTCATCATAAAACAATGATTTTACTCAATGCCTTTTGTGACTTAGACTCACCCACACTAAAATTTCTCTGTCTATGGTAAACTCCAGAACTACAGAACATTTCAGACTTCTGTGTGGGCAGGAGCTTGTGTTGTGTCCACATCAGTGGGCAGAACAACCTGGATACCTAAAAGGATTCCAAACTGTAGGTTTAGACCTCTCCATTGTGAAAGGCTGAACCTTGTTAAATTGGGCTCCAGGCCTTATGGTGTTAAAATGTGTTTAGAAGCAAGGTCAGGACGACCTGCCACAAAGCACAGCCAGATCATTTGATGAAGTTTAGAAGTGAAAATCTTTACTGACTCCAGCAAAATTCCGGAAAATAAAACAAATGTGGAATAACAAAATGACTTTTTAAGGCTCAGCATAAAACTGTAAAGCAAAAGCAGCAAGTGATACTCCTAAGCGTTCCCATCTCCAGATGGTGTTTCCAAGTTCCACCAAGAGGGAGGAAAGAAGATAATTAAATTCTCAAGAAACAGTTTAAGGTGCTAAGAAATCTATAGCTACATGATGCCTCTGTAGAAGAAAAACTTGCAGCACTTGTTTTTAAAATTCAGAAAACCACAGAGAGAAAGAGTGAATGTCCAATGGCATGAGGAACTTGACTCAGATCAGTGCTAATTCGGTTGTGCTGCTCCTTCATTAGAATGAGTCACTCTAAAGGAGATCCTTACACTGCAAAGTTTTTCCTAATCAGTACTTTTGTACCACTTGTTATCTGTGAGTGGGATTGAAACACGATTTTTTCTGGCAGGACATAATTGCAATAAATCCTATTTTTAAAGATTTCCCAGGCCTATAGGCACCCCTCAGTGCCTCGGGGCCAGGAGTGCAGTTGCAGAGTTGTTGTCATCGCTGGCTCAGAGGACACATGTGAGGAGAAGCAGATATACCCAGAAGAATTCCTTTTGTATTGGTTCTTTAGGTATTTTGTAAAGCACAGCTCAGTTACAACATAAAATTTTTCTTTACTGCTGCAGAGTTGTCTGCTAGGAAGGGCAGAAATGACTTAATTTCTGTTACCTGTCTTTAATGATCTACAGCACCTAGGCTAAGTTACTAAGAACCACAGTGCCAGAGAGGACATCAAATCAGGGAAAAATTTTTGAACATTTTTCTTAAAAAGAGTCTGTTTTCTTTTTTCCAAAGAGAGAGACAGTTCTTAAGTCATTTGGCCTGCACAAGACTGACAATAGAGGCTACCAGTCAGCCACAGACACAGCTTCCAGCAGAAATAATCTTCAAAGAGATGGGATAAACAATAGTGGTTTTATGGCAGACTGAAACAAAGAAATCTTAGTGTTTCTGGAAGAGAAGGAAGGACTATAGAAGAAGATAGCTCCCTGTTCAGCTGCACTGCTGTTCCTTCTCAAAGGGAAAGCTCTGAGTGAAGAATAACACACAGTGGCCAAGGCTCTTCTCTTTCACCAGCAACCATGCCAAGCATGAGACAAGTTTTCCCTTAGCTCTTTTTGCAATCCTTTCCCCTCTGATTTATTTTGTGACATCCCTAAAATTATTAATCCCTTCCTGATAATGCATGATTATGTAGAACTTTAATTAGCAGGCTGGTGGGCATCCCAAAACCAGCACTGCCCTCCCCCCATCGTTTTCATTGTGTATTAAATGTCATTAATTGCAGAGATGTATGCACAGGCCAAGGGTCTTCCTCTCTATTCCTCTTGCTTCAGAGCCAGAAGGCATTAACCCTTTGTGGGGAACCTCACACCTCCCCAGGGACCCTGAGCTGGCCAGGATCAGATTTTTGGCTGAGTTGATGGAGAAGGACCAATTTATGTAAAGGATGCAACAACACCACTGTCTGTAACAGCAGGGACTTGAACTGCAGGTTCCAGGAGACCTCTGCCGGTTCTAAGAGTCCAGCTGGAACTCTCTGTGTTTTCACAGGTTTTTTTGAGAGTGAAGACACTGCAGCCAGAGCACCTGAGTGTCAGAGTACCAATTATCCTGCAAGAGAAAGGGCTGTTCCCTTGCTTTCCCCGTGAACAGCCTCGTTAGGAGTCGATTGTAATTGTGCTGATGGGTCACACTGGGGACAGGGAGAAGGAGTCCCTGAAGACAAAGTGTATCTATGTACAATGGAAATACTAAAACACTGCACAGCTGACCACAGTGGAAGCAATTGATAAGGCTTCATCCTTCAGAGGAGAACGAGCTATCACCTAAAAATGGGCTTTAGTGCTTTATTGGCTGGTGTCATTCAGCCTTGCACCCTTTGTGTCTGAGACCCACCAAATAAATGGGGATAAACTTCTTCCCATCGCCAAAATTTTCAATTTCCTATCCTTTTCTCAATGCAACTGAAATTTACATCCCATTTAAGATGAAAAAAATCCATCCTCATTTAAATTTATGTATAAAATATCAAGCCATTTCCATCCAGATTTTATTTCTGTTTATCTTAGAGGAAATCAGTTGAGGTGCCTGTGCTGGTTTATGAGAGGAGGCAGAAGTGTAAACCTGTATTTTATGGTGAAAATGACAGTAGGAGTGACCTTGGTAAGGCAGATATTGCTTTTTCAACCGTGTCTAGAAGAGATAATCCAACAGCAGTCTGCAAAGCATCATGTCTCCTTAGATCCTGCTACAGTAATTCAATCATGAGCATACAAAATTAGATGAAAAATAAGGTAACTAGCCTTCTGGGACTGCCTGATTGCAATAAATGTTGCCTCCTGACACTAAGCATTACACTGTCCTCTTTCAAGAGATGTTACCTTTTATTGCAGCATGCTGCTCTCCTTTCAGCCTGTGCCTAGTAGCAATGCTGTTAAAGGTATTCTCCAGGACAGAAAAAAGTCTTTTAAAGGCAATGTTGCCTTTAAAGTAGCAAAAGAGTGAGTAGAAAACATACAGCTCTTGACTTTGGGATCAAAGGAGCAATGCCAGACCTTTCCAGGTTTTTTGGGTTCTTGTAGGATTTTCCCTCACCTTTCACTTAAGTATCATGGAGTATTTTATAAGCACTGATTGATTGATCAAATCTTACAAACCTTGCCATCCAGAGAAGTTCAGCTGAGCCACAGTCATGTCTGTGGCTCTAAACTCAGTGAAAATTGCAACAGAAGGTCACAGAGGAGGGGATGGAGTGAAACTGAGGTATGGTCGAGGTTATTCTCTGTCAGTACAGAAATTGTTTTCAAGCCATAAATATTTGCCCATGCATTTGTCCTGTGGACAGCTGAGAAAATACAATTTTTTAAGCTACTACAGGGTTGATTAAAGCCTTTAAGTTAAGGCATTTAATTTAGCTTCCTTCAAAGATACATATGGGACTGACATGGGGTACACCAGTGATCACTATGAACACACATTTCCATGTCACAGTCGCTGAGTACACAGCAAGACCTGAGCTCTGGGTGCTTTTATACATATTGATGCATTTAATACACACTGTGGAGATTTATGCATTTTATACATATTTAGAAACAAATTTATGCATGTTAGACATATTATGGAGAAGAAAGCACCAAGCAGCCACAGGTACTGTCTGACACAGTCTGGTCCTGAACATCAGCTCCAACTGTGGGGTTTTTTTGGGAAGCAGAGATGGGCACTCCTGGCAGGAGCAGACATTGTAAGACAAACTCTTGCTCACCCTGGTGGGCTTGCCCTCTCTGTTTGATCAACTTCAGGATAAGCAGGGTCCTTTGATATATCCTCATCAAGGAGTTTTTCCTTTTATGTGTTATACGTACACATGAATAAATAAGATTTCCTGTTAATCAAAACTACACTAGAGCATGAGTGGTTGTGAGCAATAACCCAGCACCCTGAGGAACTGAGGCATGGCCAAGCCCTACCTCAGCAGTCTGAGGAGCTGTGGAACAGGAATTCTCCTATCAGTGGATCCAGGAGATTCCCCATGGAACCACAACACCTATTTATATGACCAAAGGCTGGCAGCATGGTATTTTTATCCAGAAATCTGTACTTCATCCAGAACAGAGGTGTCCACTGACCTGGCTCACATCAGCTGCATCAGGAACCAAAGGGAGCTGTCCCAGCTGCAAGTGCACCCATAGCACACATCTGAAGTTAGATGGACCCAACATAAACATTGACCAATAAATGTGGTTCCTGTGAACTGCTTGAAAGCAAATAGGTTGAAAGACCTCTCACTTTCAGTCATGTAAATAAGGAATAACTCCAGCAAATGCAATGGACTGATATTTTTATAAAATCACTGTAAATGAAAATTCTACCAGGATTCCTGTATTTTCTCATGTATATATATTTTTTTAAAGTATCTAAATGGAGACACTGAGATGAGCTCCACACATGAAGCTGTGCTGTGTTTGTGCTACAGTGAGATTGCAGTTTGAGGATTTAGTCTTAAATAATGAAAATTCAGACAAAGACACATTCAGCAGATGTAAACATATCTAACCCTAATGACCCTATAATTAAGTTATTGTTTACAGCAGCTCAGAATCAGGCCTGTGGTTTATTATGCAAAATCATTATCTTGTGTACTGGATTAATGTACACACTAATAAAACTCATTAACCTTTTCAGGTATTGCTGCAGTTTTTTTTGAGTGAGATAGAATGTAATCAAAAACATATCACCTCATAACTGTTGGTAAGGCCCTTTAGAAACCTTAATCTTGTTATTCACAAATGTTTCTAATTATGGTTAAACAATTATCTTGGTGCAGAGGAAATGGACACTTTCTCTGGTAGCTCCTGAGAGCTGTTCTTGAAATGAAAACAAGAAGGAAAATAAACAAGGTTCTTCCTTTTAAGAGATGAACGTAGTAAATAAAATATTTACTACAAAACAGAATGCTTATTGACAGATGACACTTCTCTGCATATGTACACCATAGCTATAAATTCATATTTACAAGTAAGTCCATTAAGTTAATCAGTCCATTAAGTTAATTAATCCAATGCCCTGCTAATGCTATTTTTCTGTACTGCATCTGTGTTTGCCAGATATTTTTTTAATACCTCTAAATGCCTCCAACACGCAGCCTATCATTCCCTTCCAGGGGAAAAACATGATTTTGCTATTGTCCTAGTCCAGCTGTTTTACTTTATAGTATGATAACCATTCTACTTCTCCACTTTATCTTGATTATTTCCCATTTTACCATCTCAAATATTCCTTCTTTACCCTCAGTGTTCACCACAAACAGTTTCTGGCAGCAATGGGTATTTGCCAGTCAGGGAAGGGGCAGCCCCCACAGCATCACAGAGATCTCTGATGTCCCCCAGCCGTGGGCACCACTATCCCAGGCTGCTCAGAGCCCCATCCAACCTGGCCTTGAACACTTCCAGGGATGGAGCATCCAGAACTTTTCTGGGCAACAAGTTCCAAGGCATAATCACCCTCACAGTAAAGAATTCCTTCCAAAGATCCCTTCCAAACCTACTCACTTCTCTCCCGAGCTGTTGAAAATAAGGAATTTTCTGTTCACTTCCAGGTTTTAAAGACTTTTTCCAGAGGACATGCAGGCATTTGAGCAACTCCAGTCCTAGGAGCAGATGACTGGTGTGCATGCATTGTGTGTGCAATTTTGGATAATTAAGCAGAATTAAATTACATAGGATTAAATTCTGTGGAGTTCTGCATTTTGTCTTAACAGAGCTGAAGAAAACTTCAGTTACTCTTCTCCTGAAATCCTTAGCCTCTTGGATTTTGAACACAGGAAATCCCTGTTGGACCTGCAGATTTTGCCAAGTTAAAGTAGATCTATCAAGAATGAGCAGGGAAGCACCAGATAGTCTGTACTCACACTGTCCATCAGGCACATTTCTATAAACTGCTTTTTCTTGGCAAAGTGTCTTCTCCTTGTAACTGACTTTAAATCCCTCTGCTCCCAATAGTGATTGATGCATCTGGAACTCAGTCCCAGTCACCCTCAGCCAACCCCACCTTGCTGGCTTCTCTCTCATAAACTTTCTGATGTTTTCCAGGTTTTGCTGTTACTTTCCTTTAAGGATGCCTGTGGTGGCTAGAGGAACCTACCTCTACCTTCTGTGCATGTATACACAGAAAAAAGTTGCTAATATCTGCATTCTAGCTACGAGTAAAAATTCAAAAGAAAAGAAAAAATACCAAGAGCAAAGCTTTAAAAGCAGTGTGACCCAGATATTCATGGCCAGCCTTTCAAAGCTGCCCACAGGTACACAGGATGTCTAGAGATATCAGTGCTGGCTCTAAACCCTGCCCCTGACGCACTACCACTGCAAGAACAGAACCCAGCATACCTTCACATGTGAGGAGGAAGTATTCCAGGTTGTGGCTGAAGGATGCACTGAAATAAGTGCAGTTTTCAATCAGATCACAGGACAGGCACCTCCTGTTGAAGTTCCCATTTGTGCTTGCACTGAAAAAGTTAATACAATTCCATGAAGGTCACTGAGCAAATGTTATTTGAAAGCAGCATTATTTGAACCTTACTTTGGAGCAAGAATATAAATCTAATGTGTCCAACATTAGTAAGAGAGAAAGTATTTCCATTTGGTTGAGTTTAAATAGCAGTAATGGATTTTTATTTTCCCTCCTGCTTGAATGGAGAATTTATAAATGGATACTGATGTCATTTTGCAAGGTCAGGTGGTTATGAAGGAAGGTATAGCTTTGAAGAGAAAATGATGGTTGCAGTTCCACAAGAGGAAGTCATAATTTGGTGGATGAAGTAATGAAAAAAAAGGAGGAATATTTCTACACTTATTTATATTATAACACACAATAAAGAGCTGGAATTGCTTTCTCTAAGTTTCTTACTGGTTGCATTACTGGTCTGATTTGCTAGCTGGTGCCTCAGAGGCCAAAGCCCTTTTTACAGGTTTACATAGCTGCTCTTATAACCCCCAAGCAGAAAGGAAAGGTTGTATTTAGGCATCTGTTGTTGAAGAAAGTGATGTGGCCTCTCCATTCACTCACAAACGCTGCTAACAGTCTGCAGGATTTTGAGGAATGAATTACAGATTATTAGCAAATATTAATAGATAACATTTTGCACCACTGCTGCATTTTGAAACTTCAAGGATATTAACCAAGAGACCTTTCCAGTATTACTGTAAAGCAGATGAGTGATTTTGCTACCATTTCAAGAGATGAGGCTGAGCAACCTTTTTAAGATCACAGGGACTGAAATAAGCAGATTATGAGTTCTTGTTCAGGCTCAGATTTTATCTCTGACTTCAATCCTAAATAAATATACTAAATCAAACACCAAAATAGAGGAAAAAAGCCCTAAACAGATCTTCATCTGATCTTTTTCTGTTGTCTTTGTGGGGAGATGAGACTGATGAGGCACCAGGGTGAGATGGATGCCAAGACAGGGAGGGATGGGGAGCACTTTGACTCACTCCAGCAGCTCTTGAACAGCTGTGCCTGGAATCAGTTTTTAAGGTGAGGTTTTCTTCTCATTTCAATAGGAATTAAAGGTTAATATAACTTTTTAAATTTTCTTCAAGGAAATAAACCCTCTCAAAAAACTGTGGAGTGAAGTGAACAGGCATATAGGTCTCAAAGGGAAAAATTATTAAACCACAGGTAATTTAGTTTGCTCTAAGTTTCCTTCCTGCTGAGGAAAAAAAAAGGTATGATGTAGTGTGAGAGAAGGAAAATGTACTGACTGTCCCTTATCCACTTATGCCATCAGCAGCTCTGCCCTTCACTGCAGCTTTTGTGATGGCAGCAGGGGCACTGAGAAAAAAAAATAGGGCAAAAGGAATAATCATTCCAAAATGTTTATTTAAAAGTTTGTATTTCCTCCCCTTTGTAATCTGCTTCCACATTGTTTCACTGCAGCACTACCAATAGCTTGCTGTAAAACCAGCCCTTTACTCATCATACACTTAGGGAGGATGCCAAACTCTTCTGGAACTGCAGAAAAAGGTTTCTAAACATAAAATATTGTTATTGCTTTTCAGTTTCATGAAGAGGTGAGCTACTATCAAATTTCTCAAAATCTCTATTGGAAAGTATAAAAAGAGTTTATACCATTAGTTTATGTATTTTTGAATTCCTTTGAGTGCTAAGCAGTTCTGTTGGAAGGTTTTGTGACAAGCCAACCTTGATACCAATTTAAAATTTGCATTAATATGAGAAAATTGCTAAAAGTAAAACATTTCCAAGTGTCAAACATTTTGTTCACAATGGTTACATTGTTCTGTCTTTTCCAGCGACATTGAAAGATCTTGCAATGCCATTAAAGAAAAAAAAAAATAAGAAACTGCTTCTACTGCAATTGCTTATGATTATGAAAATTGAAGAAATGGGAAATTCTGTATATGAAGTTAGTAAAACACATACCTGTATAAATGTCTCCTTCTTGGCGAATCTTCTGTGCTGTGGAAATAACTGGAGGGGAAAAACAGAAGTGAATTGCACCATTAGAAGGGTGTTTAGAAGTATCTCATGCAATAACACCTTCACTCATATTGCCATTTTCATGATCTTGTAAAGCAAGGAAAGTTTAAACTGAATTAGAAAAAAATACAGAGGAGAGAGAGAGAGGCTCACTGAGAGGCTCAAGAAGGTACATTGTAGACTGCTTTACAATTAAAGCAAGCATGGAAAATTTTGGGTCCTACACTGGTCATATCCGTGGATCAAAAAGGAACAGGTGATTAACTGGAAGGCATCCACCTTTTTACCTCAAGTTTCATGGCTCAGAATTTCTTTAAAAGACCTTTCTTCTTTCTCTAGAGAAAGTTTTTACTTCTCTGGCCATGTTTTATTCTTTTCCCAGACAGACAGCTAACCAGAGTTTGGTGGGAAGGCAGAGCATGAAGCTGTAGAACACTTCCCTGTCCTTGTTTTGTGCTGAGCCTGTGGTGAGCTCCTTTCTGGATAACCAACACAAGCTCTGCTGTGCAGAGCTTCTGGAGGTCAAGGAGAGATGCTGCAGGAGGTGGCCAATCTCACTCCTACCTCTGGGGTCTGAATTCACCCCCCAGATGCATTTTGTGTGGATAGTGATAGAGCACAGGAACAAATGTAGCATCCATGGGGTGAACAATGTCAGGAATTCCTGACATTCCTGACAGTCATCCCTGCTGATCTGCTTCCAACAAGCTGCACTTGCCTAGGCACACATCTTGATTGCACAAATCGTGTGTGGTACTTTCTGCTTGACTGGCCAGTTAAAATGCCAATAAGGCTTTGATAATAGTTTGCTACTTAGACCACCCCTGGAAGTGTTCAAGGCCAGGTCTGATGGGCAACCTGGTCCAGTGGAAGTTGTCCCTGCCCATGACGGGGAGCTGGAACTGGGTGATCTTTCCCTTCCAGCCCAAGCCACTCTGTGATTTTACGTTTCTGTGATTTTATATTGTTCTGGAGTTATTGGTAATTGAGAGCATCCAAAATCTTGAAGAAGCACTATGCTCTTAATGATCACTCAAAGCTTATTGTATTCCAGAGACTATTTACTCAACTCTTCAGTGACCCTAAGTAACTGAGAGTGCTGAGTGCTTGTATCCACCTGAAATTTCGTCTGGAAAGGAATCTGATATCTGACTCCAGAAAGCTGTCTAAATATATTCTTATGTAATTTCTTGAAGTTTATTTGAAAAAGTGAATGTTTACAGAAGTTATGTTTGGTTTTTTTGAGTTTGTTTTTCTTTTTTAAATTTTTTTTCCAGTTCTGACTAAATATTATTTTTTTCCCACTCCTTCGGTATTTTTGCAGGTCAACAAAGGATCCTTTCCAAAACTGACTAGGTGGTTGATGAAAACAGGCTTCTTTCTTACAGACACTAATATTAGAAGCTGCAGCAGGAGACATTACTCCTCTGCCCAAATTTATTTAATGGTCATGGAAATAGAGGCTTGAACTGTACAGATTAATCAAAATAACACAAGAAATATGTGATGGTGTGAGAGGTTAAGACAAAATGGAGACAGGTTCTTCTGCTTTCTTATCCCCACCTCTTTATGCTCACAGGTTTCAGTGTAAACACAACACCTTTGTAACTGACCCAGAGCCCAGGGCTGAACAAAGGAAGTTTGATTTGTCAGGCCAAAGTTTACTTACATTTTCTGCTTCTTTTCATCATATGCCAGTATCTTTGTCACATCCCAATCTCCAGATGTAATAGCCTGTAAGTCGTCATTGCTACTGTTGGGCTGCCAGAAAGAAAAGAGAAGTAGATTTCTTTATTGTTAAAACTTCTGAAAAATGGAGCTCTCTTGGCTCCATTGCCCATGAAAAAAAAAAACATACATCTGCAATTTCTACCACTATACCTGCTATTTCTCTGAATCTGCAGGCATAGAAATAACAGAGAGTCAGAATCATCTTAACCATGAGTGGTGAATTCAGCACAGAGCAACTTCAAACCCCCTCCTCTAATCCAGGGTGCCCACATGCTTCCATTTTATCCTTATCCCTTATGGGTGGGGATTTACTTATCTATAACTAAGGTGCTATTAAAGAACCAAAACAAAACAGTGATAATTTTTGGAAAGACACAGTTGATTGACCTTATTATTCTAATTTCATTTGGAAATTCCTGTTTTCTTATGCCCAATAAAGCATCATTGGATATTTTCTTTTACACAGAAGACCTTTCTACACCTGCACCTCCCCATCTCGCTGCTACAAGTACAGACACCACTTTTTATTGCTGTCTGCCTCAGGTGAGAGCCAGAGCAGCAGCAGCAGCAGCAGCAGTGAGTGAGTCACCTGTGATGAGGACATGGCAATGTGGTAGAAATGCCCTCGTCCTCCCTGGGGAATCGCCCGCACGAAGAAAAACTTCCGACCGTCCTTGGAAAAAATGGGCTCTTCATTCTGTATAAGCAGCAAAATTAAGGGGTGTATTAGTGTTAATTGGTTGTGATTAGAATTGCTCAGCACTCCAACGCCCTTTGAAATTAATTCACAGCAAAGCAGAAAGCACTTTTTGACAGCAAGCTGAGGCAAACAAAGAGCCTGTTGAAAACTGGAGAAAGTTTTGAGGATTATTGCTTCTTGCTCTTGGGGAAGCAGACACCTTTCAGGTGTGGGAAGACAGGCAGCAAGGCGAGTTCCTTGGCTATAAAGTCAATTCCCATTTGCAAACCCGAAAGTACACTTATGCAGCTGACAGCTCAGGGCACTTGGATTACAGCCTTTAGTACCAGTGTGACAAACCCTGTCTACCCTGCTGGAAAAACCTCTCTGTTCCTGTCCTGGAGGAAACACAACTGAACAGCGCCTAACTGCTGTCATTTTCTACTGTCTTACAAATGCTTATCTCACTGAATGGTTAATGAAGGAGAGGATCTGCTGCAGAACTCTCTTTGAGACAGAATTCCCAGGTAAACATGGTGATTGACTTTTATTGGATGACTGAAGCCTTCATCCAGAGATAGAAGAGACTCAGCCGAAGGAAAATCAAACACCACATGTGGCAAGCAAGTGTCTCCTGGAAGGGAGCCTTCTTTTTGTACAAGAACCCTGAGACACATGAGAAGTCTCCACTGCATGAGGTGGTTGAACAGCAGATTACCAGGGAGAAGGAAGGTCCATGAGGTGAGACAAAGGAGCACTGTACCAACAGAACTGCCTACATGAAATCTGCTCTGAATCTCAACTAGTTGGGAGTAAATAAAAAGCTGAACCTCTCCTGAAGCTCTCCTGTGACATAAGGATTTTCTGCAGCTGGATGAGCCTTTCCTTGGCCAAGCTTTGCTAACCCTTCTTCCATCAGGGCACTCAACAAGGAGACTGTTGCCAGCCTCTTCTGTGTCCTCTGCAGCTCAGTGTTAAACCCCTTGGCTTTCTGCTTGGCACATGCCAAGATACCACACTGAACCTGCAGGAACCTGATTGTACAGGGAGACTTATGGCACAGCAAAGGAATAAACATTTTTATTTCCCATAAGTGAACACATTATTCTTACTCTGTGTTCCTTCGCTCATTTGTTCTTTACTGATTAATTCTTTTCCAGGATTTATCAGATTTGTCAATGTTCTACTAAGGTGTTCAAACTGTTCTTTTTCCCTTTTATTTTCCCCTGCTTAGGTTTTCAGTATATTTTAAAATGTGCCCATTTGCAGCTTGTTGCAGCTCTATGAAGTAATGGTTTCATTTGTTTCTGACATTGTTCTGGAACTTGAAACATGAAACTCTATATTATTTCCAAATGTCTTTCACGACAGGAGAAACCTCATTGAATAATGACTGTGATAGCTCAGGCAAACCTTCTGCTCGACAGGTTTTCCTTTCCTGAGGTAGGTAGCAATGAGTTCACCCTCCATTTCTATATTTGTGCCTCCTGCATTATATATTCCAGCAATATGTCTCTGCCAGCGAGAGCAGGCACTGTGCAGATGAGTTTGAGGTTCATTCAGAGCTACAGGGGAAGGAGGTTCATGGCACAGGTGACAGATGTGAGGTTTGAGCACTGGGCTGATGTTACAAGACGTTTGCATGCTCCTGTTGCTGGCAAGGCAACACATGAATACCATCAGAACTTTGTGACAGAGATGATGACTTATCCCAGGTGGTAAATGGGGGGGACAGATGGAAATTCTCTTGGAACGGGATTTTATGATTTAGGGAGCTACACTGGGCACAGAATTAAAATATTCTGCATGTGATATGAACTGTCTGAGTCTCTGGTCAACAATTATTGACTGAACCCCACAGAACAGAACAGCCCTCCTTGAAAATAATCAGTTTAGTGCTAGTAAAAGAAAATACCTTTACTATGCAGCAGGTACAGAATGTTTGGAAGTTTTTGCCACAGGAGGTTTATGGACACAGCTTGTATCAGAAGGTCCAGAAAGGGATTGAACAAACTCATATTTCATTAATACATCTTAAAGGATATGGATATTGTCTCTAATGTCCTCAATCTTTTTGTTGTAGATGATGGTGAAATATGAGAAAATTATGCCACCAAGTACTTCAGCTTTATTGGAAAAGAGAAGGTAATGCTGGAGGGCTCTGAACCTCCTGGAGAGTTCAGTGCTGGAGCTCAGAGCTGTACAGTTCAAGTCTGTGTATCTGCAAATGGTCAGGAGAAGAAAACAAGGAGTGGCTCTGTGGCTTCTCCTAAGTCTGCCAGAATCAGGGTGAGTGAGGGAATAGTGCTAAATGCAATCTGAGCTTCTGTAGGACTTAGAGAGGAGGTCAGAGTCCTGGAGGAAGGAATGAAAATTAAAAAAAATTAGAAAAAGGAAGAGTGTATTCAATCAGTGTTTGAGCATCACTGGATATGCAGTCACCTGAGGAAGTGGTAAAACAAGGGAAGATAAGGCACATGCAGGATGGTGGGGAGTGCACAAGTGTCTCCAGCCTTGAGGATTTGCATGATCATTCACTGGGACAAAATGTTTGAAAGAGAAATTATCCAATTTATGGTGAGTTGGGATTTATGAAAGATTCGTGGACATAGAAGTACAGCTCCACCAAAACCACCCACACATTATTTTGGGTCAAACTATCATAGTATTTCAGCACCACACATTGCAGCTCCCAACTGGTTTGTCTGTGCTCAACACACTCCCTCCCTCCTGTTCTTCTACAGTGCCTCACATGCTCTTGGCTGGACTCCACAATTTTCCTCACAGAAATCAGTGGCAAAGTAGATTCCTTGCATATTGGCTTTATTACTGACTGAGAGTTACACTTCCATAAGAATTATGATTTTCTGGTTCAACCTCAGGTTCAACTTCAGATTTTAAAAAAGAAAAAAATCTGAATAACTTAATCCTTTCTAATTGATTCTCTGATTCATTTTCCCTTCCTCAGCAGTCTCTTGCCCTCTCTGTCTGATCCACCTTTGCCCAGATCCAGCACTAATGATTTTGCAGTGTGGGTATTTATTCTTTCAGTGAAATGTCCCAATACTTTCCATGTCAAAGGCCCATTGCTCTGATAAACAGAGATGTGTGATAGGAATTCTTTTAACCCCTTGCATATTGGTAAACACCTTGTTTAAATCCAACAAAGAAAACACCCAGTGTGCACCGACTCTGATGGGACAATGCAGTCCCCTCCTCTTTAGGGCACAGGGGGAAGATCTCTTTCTATCTCCTGACACACTCAGCCCCTGGGGCAATGCTGAACTTCATCCTCCATCCCTGTCAGCACAACTGGAGAGGATTCCACGTCTCTGGGTACTGATCCCCTCCACTGGATGAAATGGCAACTCTTCATTTAAGCACCCAAAAGTTGCTTGTAGCCAGAAGCTGTTTTTTTTAGCTCTGGCAGATGAATTTGGGTGTTTGAATTATAGGTCTCTGGATCCTATTTTGGCTGCATCCTTTGTCTTTAGGCCAAAATTAGGTCAGTGAGGTAATTACATGACAAAAGGGCTTTACAGAGAGAGAAAGTGGGTCCTGTTTGTAAATTCCACTAAACTCTGTTCTTATTTTAAAAATCTCTTTTCAAACTACCTATTAACTACGTGTAAGAATCATTTCTGGGTTATCATGCAGGATTAAAGCACGGGAGTAGTAAAAGAAAAATGGTGCAAGGTTTTCAACATCTCAACCTTTAAAGAGAGCAAGTCCTTGGTTTCAGACTGAGGTAGTCTGAAACACTGGGGAAATAGGAGGAAAGAAAAATGCAACCCAAAGAAACTCCCCTGTTACCAGGGGAGGGCAGCCAGCCCACGCAGGCAGTTTTGAAGGTTATAGGTCTCTAAACAATTTTATGGTAATCTCCTGGTCCTGCCAACATCAATGTCAAAGACTGCAGCCTTTGGTGGAGTTGCAATTGCACCCCGGTTTATAATTAAATTTTTTTTTAATTATTTAACACTCACATTTAACACTCACAATTAAATAAATAAACCAATTAAAATGCCAGTGAAGTTTATCTTCAGCAGGTGCTCAGAAATTGCCTGATTTCTTCCTTGCTGACTCGTTGCCTGTATATGACTATCCCCAGTACTACTGGAAAATGGCTTCCTCACAAAAATTGAAACAAAATTGCTTACTGCTATAATTAGTGTTTCAAACAATTTGTGTATTTAAGCAAAAGTATGAGTGAAGTTCAGTCTGGCTCTTGTGCTCAGGAGTGCACAAGCAAGTGTATAAATAAAAGAAGTATAAACTTCCAGAGTCCCTGGACAGTTTCAGTGAACCTGTGCCACCTCATCTGACAAAGAGTGACAGATACTTTCTAGCAAACCCTGTGTAAATACTGTGCATTTCTCTTTATACTTTAAGTAGCTTATCCTATTTTATAGCTGCTCAGGGAGTGTCTGCATTGTTTCTCTTTGCCTGTGTTGGAGAGAGACTGTCTAAAGATTTTGGACTTTCATAAAATGTATTCATGAGCTTAAGCCCAGGAGGAAACATGAGATTGTTTACTACAACCTTCTGTAGACAGACTGTTAAATGCCACTGAGTCACCAAACTACTACAACAACAAAATTCTAATTCATGGGTTTTATGTTTTATCTCAGAGCTCCCAGGATTTCAGACAGCTGAAAAAAATTAACCCTGTCACCCTTGGAGACTCCTTCATGTCCTTGGTGAGAATCTTCTCCTTGTCTCCTGCCCCCAGGAGGATGCACAAGGTTTGTCCCTATTCCAGGATGCACTTAAATTCACAGAAAAAAGGGAAAACCTGTGTGTTCTTTTCAAACCACGCATGTGGGGAATTTTGCAGGAGTATTTTAAAGAATGAGGTGAGCAGTGGGATTCCTTGGTCCTACTGATTTAAAACCAGGACACTTCTCTCAAGGAGGTCTTTGGGGTGGGCTGAACCCTGCCCAGGGTGCCCTGACTGTGTGACCCCACTGCCACCACCCTCCAGAGGGGACAGGGCACCTGGCTCACTTGCAAATACTTATATTAAAATTCCTCAACCCAGCAGTCCTCATCCTGAGCTGAGCCACACTCCTGAGCTCCTTCAACCTGATGTGCAATGCATTTCCTTCTTGAAGAGGTTAATGGGCCTAAAATAGCCTTTAATGTTTTCACATCATCCTCACAGTCAGACACACATGCCATGAAAATACCTTTCCAGTAATTCTAGATTAATGTGTCATAGAATAAAAGGCAACTATAGAAAATACAATTATACCAGTAATCATATTCACTCAAAACTAGAATTTTAAGTAATTTTATTGTCAGAAATACAGGCAAAAGAGCTATAGAATTCTTCAGACTCCTACAAAAGCTCTTGAAGGGTGCTATCAAATGTCTCCAAAGTCCATAGAAAATGTTATTTTAGTTTAGCACTGAGATGTCTGACTCATTTGGCTGTAATGAACATCCTTCTCTGACATCAAACTTGGTGTGTGCTCTCAAACTAAGTATATGCTTTTTGGAGGTGTAGTAAAACAAAATGTATTTCCCTGGAGCAGGCCCATTAGGGAATGACAGATCATTTACTTCAGATATTGAGGATAAAGCACCATCTTTTAATCCCTGTCCCCATGGTAGGTGACTAAATAACTGCAGCAGTGTAAAAACACAAGTTCCACTACACTGTATGAATATTATAAAATAAAACTTCTACTATACTGCAGTAAATAGCAACAAAAGGATTACATTACTGCTATTTCCCTCAAACTTAAAATAAATAAATCCTGTTAGGTTCTTTTTTATTATTACTTTTTAATATATACAATGTCTGGACAATTTAATTTTCCCTTGATTTGGCTTGTCTTTCAAGCTTTTGTTTCCTACTCAAGCCAATGCAGTTCTTATGGATGTAAAGAATATTTCAACATCATTTTTACTCTATATCAGCAAAAGATTATTTGAAATGTTTGGAGCACAAAATCTATTTCCCCATACAATCAATTTTCATCTGGATTGCACTTAGCCCATCGCTGCAGGACAGCCACTGGAAGAGAGGAAGCATTGTTCTTGCCCTGTACTGATGTAGGGCCATTTCTACAGGTTCTTGGCTCCTCTGAACAAGCTGTGACAAAAATTTGAAATGCTTTAAACCTGGACTTGGTCAAATATATAGTATAAGATATTGTGGGACATGCTGCTCCCTGCCTGGCACACAAGGCTTGAGAAACAGTTCAGTGTTGTGGCTGAATTGAGATCACAGCTTCTCCCTCAAGAACAGATTCATCCAGTCTGAGGTCCCCTCACAAACTGACTCCTGGGCAAGTGTTATATATGATATTTAAGTGACTTAACAGTCTATCTGCATGATTTTGTCTCTGAATCTACACAGATCCTCTTAATAAAATGACCAGAAAACAACAATCACAGTGTTTAAATCACCATCACTGTCAGGGCAGGGTATGAAGGATTGCTTCTGAGGCTGTTGAGTCCTATACAAATACTGCCAGTGAGTGATTTTCTACCAACATCAGCTTTTCATCTCTTTCAAATACAAGTAAGTTGCAGGCTAAGAACTAAGGCACCAACCAGAGCAGATGCCATCTTCCAAGTGTCTCTCTCAGGACCAGAAATCAGTTTTTCTCTTTGGAGAAAAACTCAATGAAACAATAATCCTACCAAAAGCTTGACCTCAAGGAGAAGATCACTCTTACCTGTCTGTGCAGCCAGGCATCACTCTCATCTTCATGTTTCTAGAACACAAAAAAATCATTAACACCAATCATAGTTGTCACATATTGTATTTCACCTATCCATGCAGGAAGCTCTCAGATCATAGCTGAAAGGTTGTTCAGAAATACAGAGAAACTGTCTAAACATGTTTCTGGAGGGGAATCCAGTGGCTGCTTTCCTTGACTTGCCCCCTTGATGGATAAGCATTCACTAGATCAAGAAAGCATTTTATTCATACTGACAAAACACATAAATCCACAAGATATATAATTCCCCAAATAAATAAAGCTTCTTAAGAAATAAATAAAGGTTGAAATGAAAGTTATTAAGAAAAAACTTCTCACCCTGCTCTGTGCACAGAATTGCATCATTTTTTTCACATGATGGATGTATCAGAACAAGTTTATATGGTGGAAACACATGCCAGTTTAAATGATGGAATCTGCTAATCCAGATCTTATATCAATACACAATTTGTATTAGTGCATTTATAGAAGGGATTAATTAACTATGATTAAGGCATGTGTAGACAAGCATGAGCTGGTTTTAATGCCATTAAACACATATAATGCTGCTAGAATGTTGCACAGATATTTAGGTTGCAAACTGTTGAGGTGTGTGAGCTTGTGTGAGGCTAGAGGTATTTCAATCCAGGTAATCTCTCACCCTCACACACACACAGAGAATGTTTTTCTATGTTTATATTGTTTGTATCCTGAATTAATGTGTGCCAGCTGACGTTCCACCACGTGAGATAACTTAAATATTTTCTCCTTGCGTGGGTTACAGACACTGATGGCAAGTGAGAGCTGTGACAATCTCTCGTACCTTGGTGCAGACCCCCGTGGTGGCATCACAGAGTGTGAGGATGGACACGTTCTGGGCCCTGTTCAGCCAGTTCACTGCCACCTTGGTGCTGGTGGCCCATTTCACCATGGTGATGTAGTAGTCCCTGCAAACACAGATGTACACAAACCAAATCACAGCGCTGCCATCCCAATGAATTGCAGCATGGAAGAGCAGCTGGGGGCTTCTGCAGGCAAGCAGTCCAGGAGAGAGCTGTGGTTTTAAAGAACATCGTGTCCTGATGTCTCTAGGCTGCTTTATGTATGGATTTCAACCCCTAAAAGTGACATTTTTAGGGCTGTGCAGGTATTTTATCTGCCACTTCTGGAAGTTATTTTCAAAGAAGAGACTAATACAGAGATAAAGAACATTTCAAGCTATTCTCTCTTCTGAGAAGGATTGAACTTCCCGAAGCTACAAATTTATGCACAGGTGGAAAAGAAATTGCAAACCATTTCCATTCTGAGCACACTAACCTGAGCTGACTCAGACCCATCACTATCAATGGCTGGGTTCTTTATGCTAATGAAAAGCTGATGGCCTCTGAGCATTCCAGCTACGCACCAAAGCATCCAGGAGTGTCACATTAAAAGACAAACAGTAAGTAGGATAGCTTGGAGTGACACAGGGTTTCTGCAAAGCAGATGCTGTTAGCTTCCATAAAGACATCAGCAGAGATAGTTTGCCTGAGCAAAACCACCCTCCCTGTACCATCTTGCTTCTGGACATATTCAGGTTGTGATGATGCTGGGAGTAAGTCGTGGGTGTGGGCTGCACAGTCCTGCAGCCAACACCTTCAGGAAAACTGAGGAATGCAACCACTTAGGCTGGGCTGGAAAATACAGGAATAAATTCACTGATGATTGCCTCCTCAGAGCCAGGGCTTGTTGCTAGCAGACATCCACCTCTGCAGCAACTCAAACACTTCATTTGTAGGACACAACTGCTGCTGAACCGTCAAAGCTGGTGATGTTATAATATACTGCTGGGCTGTGTGGGCCAAGACATCCTTAAAGTATAATATGACTTTTTACAGCACACAGTCTATAAAAAATTTATTAGTTCATTTGTTTGCTATAAAATATGTATAAGGAATTGTTGCTCTCACTGGAAATAAGGCTCTGTGTCGCTGGAGAGTTCTTCTTGTTCTGGCAAGAGCTTCTGCATGTACTGAAGACAAAGGGCAAAAGCACAAAGGTCTGTTTGTCTAGAAAAATAACAAGTTGGAAATTGATTTTGTGCTTTTCAGTAATATTTAGTGCCTGAAATTGGCTGGGGGGAAAAAGGAACAAAGGACCTCAGTGCTTGTATCCACTGCACTGAGGGGAAGGATATGCCCAGGTGAGACAATAACAGTCTGAAAATTTAGAGCCTGAAATAAAATTGTAATTTTACTCTTTATCAGCAACAGCATAGCCCCTAAGAGGAAAAAAACAACACAGCAAAATTAAACTGTATAACTGTGTCTTCTTTCTCTCCAAAATGAACTGAGCAGATTCAGTCTCCCCAGAAAAGGAATTTGATTTTAACACTTACTGTGGCTCGGAGCACTTTTTCCATAAATCCAATTTAAAGTTTCAAGGACACATATTCAGTGTTTACATCCCTCTTGCTGTTTGAGCACAGGAGCCACAGTTCTTTCTCAGGAAATTTTAATTATTATTTTAGGTGAATCAGGGTGTTCCCTACCACCCCAGAGAAGGGCAGGGAGTCTCAATTTCTCTCTGAAGCCACTCCCAGCCATCAAGACCAGGATTAACCCAGCCCACAGATAACTGCAGATACTTGTACAGTCATTATTTCAGTTTCTGAGTAGTGTGGAGTCTTTCATTTAATTTACTTCCCTTCACGTCTCTTTTATAGGACACCCAAGTTTTACGATTCCCATTTTGCAGAGGAAAATGAGACAAGAAGGTGTGATTCATCTCAGCTAATTTTAAACATCTGCTGCTCCTGCAGCTGCACTGCTTGAGCAGCCAGTGGAGAGAAAGGGGAAGTCAGTGCATTTCCCAGGCCCTCTCTGTCTGACCTGTCCCACATTTTATATGGAGCTGATTTAAGGGACAACCTGTTTCTTCCAGAGAATGAAATCTGTACCAGCAGGTACTTGACCACTGCATTTATAGACATCCACATCAGAGCAAAAGGGAAGGGACACCTTGTCTGAGCCCTGTCAGGAAGGGTGAAGCCATCCTGAGTTTGCAATGGATTTCCCCACCCCAGTAAAGACACTGCTGGTTTGGTTTGCATTCATCTGAGCCTGGTTATTGTGCAGCACCCTTGTGCATGCCCCAGCTTTCCATGGCTGCTTCCTGGAGCCAGGAATCCCCAACATGAGGTACGACCCTACAGTATGAATACCTACAGAATGGCCATGGCCATAAAGCCACAAACACCACAAAGAACAGACAGTGCTGTGTTACAGGCCAAGGGACAGGCAGCAGCCCAGCCCATGGTCCCTGGGGCACAGACAGCTCCTGCCTCAGACCCAGACTGGAGTTGTTTGAGATTTTCCATTATTTATTTGTTCCTGGCCCATGCAAGGGCCAGTGGTGATTTCTACACTCAAGGGAGATAATGTTATTCCTCAGTTTACCACCTGAGATGCAAATATGAGAAATAATCTGTGTCATGATCCAATTCTGACCATCTGCTCATGAAACTCTTGAGGTCCAGTGGTTGTCACCAATATAAAAAATGCCTGTCAGGCATTAAATGTTATAATACTACTTCCCCCCCTTCAATTTCAACCCTTTCCCTTCACTTCCTTTTCCTCACAGAAAAGCAAAGCATTGGAGAAAACTTGACAAAAATGTTCAAAATGAAAGATATTTATAAAGGACAAGTGGTCAATATCGTACATTTCACCTGAAAATATGTTTTCCCATCATCAGCTTTATTTTGTTTGTTATGGTTTTTTTTTTTACTGAAAAGTATCTGATTTCTGTGGAAAATTTCTGGCTTCTTTCAATTTTGAAAGACAAAAGGCTGTGGCATATCTCTACTTTATTATTAGCTTTATTAATTGTACTAAATCACTTTGCTCCAGATAAAAAAGAACACGAAATACCACTCAGTCCATACATCATCTGTACTGAGCACATTGAAATGCTTCAGATGGGATGTGTCTGCTGGAAGATCCTTATTACCACTTTCCCCTGCTTTCTTGAAACTCCCTTCTGTAACTGAATGTACAGTACATTCCTCTTGCCTATTTTAATGAAATTTTATCACACTCATCCTCTCATTTCAGGAAACATATGTATAATGAAAATGCACTCCTATTGCTCTGGCAGCACTACTTCTATCATCCCTAGAGATGGCAATGGCCATGGTTTTGATGAAATATACAGGCACTAATTAATTATGATATATTTTGCATCATTTTGCAATATCGACTGCGACCAAATAAATTGCTGCCACCCGTAACCATAGAGAACAAATTTATTAACAACATTTGGATCCTGCAGTCGGAAGTTATTGCTGTAATTAAAACCTTTCTGAGTCTCTCTGTTTACAGAGAATGCAACCAAAAGAGAAATTGTATAGTTCAGGAGCCACCAATCTGACACTGTGATGGCAATACTGTGATCCTGAATTTCCACCTGCTGTACACAGGTCTGAAGTTGTATTCTTGAAAGGCAAGTGCCCATTTGGTTTGGCCACAGGTCATACATCTGCTTCTGCATAAATTTTTTTGGGGTTATTTTAAAATTATTCAGTGTAAACCTGTTTTAATATAATGTTATATAAAATACAAATAGTTTGGAAAAAGACAAATAATTTGGGGAAAAAAAGTAGATTTACACAAAATGAAACTTTTTGATAGCAGCAGAGAAAGGTCCAGAGTTAAAAACTGCAAGATGGTCTTGAAAAAGTCAGACTCTGGTCTAGAATCCCAAGGGAACTGAGGCCAGCACCCCAGGGTGAGAAAGCACCTACCTCATTCTCTGGTCATCTGGGGGAGTCATTTCCAGGTCATGGGTGGGTCCATTCAGACCAATCACATGCAAAGAAATAGTTGGATTTTCCATTCCAGCCTGGATTTTTAAAAAGAATAAATTGCCATATCATACACAACACAGAATGGTTTTGAATTATTATGTCCCCATGGGTTGTAGAAATCATTCCCATTGGAGGGGATAAGGATTGCACTGCTGTGGTCTTTCACAGGGAGACTGCAAATCTGGGGATGTGGCTCAGAGGTGTGGAGAGGCACAGACAAGCAGAAATTTTACTCAGGACACTTCTAACCTTAGTAAAAAATTCTACTTTTCATGAAAACTAGAAATTCTGCTATTTCCTGCACCTTTTGACAAAAGATTGTCTAACAGGATGATGGTTGGTACAGTAAAATACTGATTCATTTTGTACTGTAGGAAAGGGCATCCCCTGCTGAACCATTTTGATTTCCACAAAACCTGCACATGTGTGGGTGTCTCTCCTGGTGAATTATGGTTCAATTTGGACCAGCATGTGAAGTCTTAGGCAATCAGTGCTTAAAGCAAGAAACCCAGAAGCAATGACTGCAGCAGACACCCCTGTACTGCTTCAGAGCAGGAAATTACAGCAATAACAGCAGCAGTGAGTCTGGGCTGGTGGAGAGCTCTGTCAGTGCTGTGCACTCACTGCAGGTCTCTGCAGTCAAGGGAATATTGGCTCCTAAGTGTTATCTGTCTTTCAGGCACAGAAAATCTCTAAAACAAATGTCTCTGCTGAAATAAGGCCATCCTGGATGTTCTAAGGAAGCCCAAATATTACATTTTCCATCTAGACAAAAGATAATCTATCTAAATGCAGAATATATGTATGTGTGTATGTGTGTGTGTATGTATGAATGCATGTATGTATTGATCAATATAAAATCTAAATATAGAAATGTATCTAAGTATAGAAATATATCTAAATATAGAAACATATCCAAATATAAAAATATAGAAATTCCAAACCCTTACACACCAACAACCCCATCCTGGAGACAAACCCTCAGACACCATCCAACTTCCATCCATTCCAGCATGGAGGCAAAATTGCTTTTGTGTGTGTAAAAAGCAAGGTTTTTAAATTTTATTTTCATTGTATATAGAATTACTAATTCTCATAGAACCAGAAAACTGCAATTTTACTAAATTACTAAAGAGTAATGGAGACCACACTCACTGGGGACCTGCTGATCTTCCCTTGGATATGTTTATTTTCATTGCTTATGAGCATGCATTATTAGTCTCCTGTCTGAGTCTACAGGAAAGAAACATTTATTTCTGATAGAACAGCAGGACTGATTGTTTTATTTTCCTTTACCTTTGGATAATGATATGTTTTAACAGTAGGGTAAATGATGTTTGTATATATCGGGATCTCCATGGTGGGGACTCTGGAGGCATTAATTGTTGCATATGCCAGTCTGGTACCATCAGGAGACCACCAATGAGCAATGTGAGTCTTCAAGATCTCCTCTAATTAAAAAAAAAAAAATAGAGAGAACAGAGAAAAAAAAAAAAAGGCTATCAGAGGTAAATTACTAGTTAGCAATAAATGAAACAGTGCAGATATGAAAATCCCAGTCTAATCACAGCACAGGGTGGATGCCACAGGAATATCAATCAAAAATGCTCATCAAATTATGCCATATACACAAATGAACACAATTGATAACAATTACTCTGTATTTATAGGTTATTAGGCTTAATTACCTTTGCTGAAGAAACATCAAATGATTCACATTACTATACACACTCGTGACAGCATAAAAGGCCCTGCTGCTCCTGCCATGTGTCCTGCACATGATTAGAGTTCACAACATCAGACTAGACACATATCAATCAATTCAAACAGTGCTTGTGCAAGTGCTTCAGCAACAATTTAAATATTCCTAAGTTCTGTTGGGAATAAACAAATTTAACAATTTTCTGTGACTTATAAAAGGCTGGAACTTCAAAACAAGGCCTTAGAATCTGTGCCTTGGATACCATCTTGAATTTTATCCCTATTTTATTTTTAAATCACTTTTGCAAGGCAATTTGCCATAAGTAGCCAGGGTTAGAGCCTGATCCTTTATACCCCTGATTTTGGGATTTTTGAGATTCCAGTGATATAGTTACCACTGAAGAGGCCCTCAGAAAGATGCCAATGCAAACATGTCAGAGTTTAAGTACGTAAGAAGAAAACAATATTGCCATCATGTGAAATTATTTTTAATACTGGCAGAACCTAGTTCTCATTAAATTCAAATTCAAATAACTTCTAATTTCTAGTACTTTTCGTGTCATCTAATATCCTTCGTTGTAAAGATGAACTCATCTTACAGATTTGCAGAAAAGCTGTAAAATTCACTCTTGGTCCAAAGTGTCTCCAGTTACTGACATTTGGAAGACATTAACTTGGCTTTTTAAACCTTCCATTTTGTGGAAGACAATAAGGTAATCCATTTTCATTAAGAGGCTTAATATCATGTGAGTCATTCCTATTTAAACCACCAGAAGGGCTTGCATATGCTCTACAGATTGATGGGCAGGGAGATGGGTCCCATTACTTTAATGTGAGGATAAAAATTAAAGAGGCTGCAGAATGTTCACCATGGAGTCCTGCTACACAGGCCCAAGCAGCTCCAACATCTGCTGCCATCGCTGGTCATTGGAAAAATAGAGGAGGATTTTCTGAGCTCAGACCCACCAGGTTTGTACACCACCCTCTGATGACCCCCAATTCCAACCAGGGTGTGAGTAGAAACTCACCAGAGAAGGTTTAATTAAAAAAAAATAAAAATTGGAGGAGTAATCCTTGGAGAATAGACAATTATATTCATCACAGGGTAAGTAAACACTTTGTTAATCAACACTTGCATGTGCAATGGAAAATTAATCCTCCATACTTATGGTTTTCACAAATAACAAATTAATTAATCAGTGCTTAATTGCGACATGTAACTGAGGTTTTGGAAAGATATTTAGGAAGTTAGAAATGATTCATGGGAAAGCACATCTGGCAAATTTGCTTTGCTGCACTGTCCCACCTGTTATATGTACATTTAAAAGAGGCTGGTTTTGACTTTTATATTGGTTGCCCATTTAAGAGATAACGAAGAACATAAAGTGAAAGGAGTGAAGATGGATGGCAGATGAATCCTTGACATTTTAACATTAATTAGGAGTGACTTTATTCAGCAAACATTTTCTCCAGGATCTCAGACTTAATGAAGCTGTTCTGCTGAAGGTCACACATTCAGAAAGGTTTTAGAGCAGGTTTTGTGGTCCTCTGTTAATGAGATTTAATTGAGTGAACCTTTGCCTTGAAACAAAGCCAGGACCTTGCTGTTATTAGAGAGATCAGGTAGTTTTAGCAAACCAGAGAACATTCTTACGGAATACAGAATGGATTAGTACCAGAAAGTTGTTTCAGCTGAAAGAAAAAAAGGATTTGCAGACAATTTTTTTCTTGGGGACAGTTTATTCATTGCATTTGCATTTAGCACATGCTCTGAAAATCAGTTGCATTCAATATTGTTGGGTCTTTCTAAAGCCAGCTCAGATTCTGCCTCATGTAAACAGAAAACCAAAGGCCTTCTAAGAAAATCTTCTCCTTCAACACCAAAGGCCCCTTACATATATAGATCATGACCTCCTGACTAAGAGAATAAAGTGGTAATTGATCAAAACTTTAGCTTTCTTCCCCAGAGCTTGCAGTCCCTGAGTCCTTCTTGATGTCAGGATGCTGTGAGTGAGCTCCAGAGATTCCTCACAGTCAGACCCTCATGGCTCTGTGCTCCTTCTTTCTCCACAGTTTTGCCTGCCAGCCCCAATGGGGCATGCAAACCTGAAAAATAGTGAGAATAAAGTGTGTGGTTGCCTTAGCAGAACGAGGGCTGTTCAGACCTGCTGGCTGAGTTCAAGCACGGGGTGTGAGGCAAGTCAGTGCTTATTCCATGCCAGCACATTCAGGAATGGATCACTCTGAAAACAGCTGATGACCCTGCTCATGAGGAGTAACTCTTCTGTAGGGATGTGTATTGGCCAGTGTTTGTGCTCAGGGAGTGTCACAGGATGTGTATTTTAATCCTTCTTCTAGCTGAATAAGATCCAATTGAATGATCATTTCAAAGCTGTGTGAAATAGTCTCCTAAGTTAACAGACCCTCAGAAGGAGCATTTGAAATCCTGGGTCAGAGTAAACTCAGTGACAACTGGGTGTACATCCATCATAAGGACTTCGATATCCCTGGAGAAGAAAAGAAAGTGGAGGCAGTGACAGAGGTGTGATGAGAGGAATGTTCCCTGAGCTGAATTCCAGGTTGCTGCATTAGTGCTTTACATGGGTGGCTGTCTTTGGAATCAAGACCCGAGCAGCACCCAGAGTGAACCAGGCTGCCCAAAGTGGGAATGCTGTCTCTCCTGAAGGATATGTTTCCTGATAGATGCTTTCCTGCTCACCATCAGGGAGGAGAATGAGAAGTTCCCTGCTTGGGTTCTCAGCTGCCAAGTAACAAATTGTGGTGGATCTGGGCTTGGATGCAGCATTTAGCTATGCTACCATACAGGCAATTCCTGGAAAGACTCTAAAGTGGATCAGAAATTGGATGGACATTTCTAGTAGGTGTGTCATCAAAAATTAGCTCAGCATGTGTATAAAGGTAAGCAGCCACCTGCTTGTTCAAACTGAAATTTCATTCCTGCAGTACTTGCAAGAGCAGTAAAATGGGACATTTGTACCTTACAAGCAACAAACTTCTCAATGAATCATAGGAAATGGGTCTGGAAGAGATCCCCAAAATCCTCTGGCTCATTCCTCCATGGACAATATCCACTCCAATCCTGTAAAATCTTCACTAGTGGATTTGGCTATTCCTTTTAATACTTGTATAGCACCTTTAGCCATAGGACTCAAATATTTTAATTATCATTTCCATCTGTGTCTGAGCACTGAATAGTCCCAGTGATGTGCATTCAGACCTCTGGCTTCCCTGATAGACTCAATACAGGGAAAAGCACCAGGCCTTCATGTGCAACCTCAGTGGCAACCAGCAGGTTCTGGGAAAAAAAACTGATTTGTGCACCACATTTGGATATCCACAGAGATGATTTTAATGTCCTGAACCACAATCTGCCATTGGGGCATTTCTAAAGACTTTTCCATGACAAATCCACTTTTCAAGCTTGCACAGAGCTCTAGACTGTTAGAGTTCCTCTTTGCTATTAAGCACATGTAAGTGCCATGGCCATGGACATTTCTTCATGCTTTTCTAAAAATCCGGCTAGCTCTGCAGCCTTTGTCCATCCTGAGTCATATTTGTGAATTTTGCCTTTCTGCTGAAGGTGGCAAAGTTCTGGCTTGCAGTTTGGAAAAAGATGAACAGCGAGTGACTGAGAAATCCATTGGTAGCTTAGAGATTTCTTGCAATTTTTTCAAGTTGACAAAAAAAAAGGAAAAAAGATGGTATCAGGAGAAAAAAAAAAACTGAGAAAAAGAAATAATTTGCAAGTGAAGAATAATATTTTTCCTGGGCCTTCTTATTGAAAGACACAAATAACTTTTTATTTTCTAGTGTGAATTAACAGAAACAGAGACTTGCACAAGAAGACAAAATGCTTGGACAGACAAGTCCTCTGACAGTCTGACAGGTACCATTGCAACTCTTTTGTATCACTCTAAAAAAAAAGTTAGAAAAATAATTAGAAGACATTAGCAGTTTAAGATTGTAAAGCTCTCAGGACCAGTGTTATTTATTGTTGATGTGGTAAAATGCAGCAGTGCTGGGGACTGTAGCCAACAGCTCTGTTTGTGTGATGTATTGCAGATGATGCTCAAATCATGAAGCATTTTGTGTGCTGAAGACATTTTGCTGTTTTATTAAAACTGTTAATAAAAAGGAATTTTAAGCGAAATGAAATTAAAGCCTGACATAAAGGCCATGGCTTACATGGGGAAAGAAAGCTCAAAAGAAATTGTCAGTAGGATGCATCAAAAGAACATGAGAGGAAGAGAGATCAGAGAACAGCAAGAGGGTCTAGGAAAGGAAAAAACAAAGACTACTGAGATAGTGAAACCCCAAGGGTCCTCATAGAAACATCAAATAAATACAAATGCTTATTTGACAGCTGCCATCTGTTTTAAAATCAATTACTAGATCATCTCAAAGCACCAACCACATGTCCAAATCGATTACTATTGTACAGTGTGAAAGCAACTATTTTTAGCCAGTTAGGGAAAATTCATTGTTCATATTGGCCTTTTCTAACACAGGTTTCAGGGATGGTCATGGAAAATGACCTTTTATTCTATACAACCAAATTTTTCTCTCAGTTGCTATAGTGTAGGCCTACACTGACTGCCATTAAATCATTGTAATAGGTATTAAATGAGTGTAAAAGTAGTTATGTATGCAAATAGTATAAAACTGTCTTAGATTACCATATCCAATCTACATTTTCCTGTGTTGACATTATTTTGTGCTGATGTCAGCAAGAGCCCTGCAGCACTATTGATTTCAGGGCAATTAATCCTCTTTCACAGTTGTCTAATTGAATCAGGTGGAAAAAAAAAATGCAATTTTGCAGGTCCACTGAACAACCCAACAGCCTTTTGTAGAAAATATAAAAATTTATGTGGCTGGGGTCAAACTATGGGTTCTGCCCAATTCCACAGTTCCTGACCCTGAGATTCACTCAGCTGGCCAGAGCATGGTGCTGATAACACCAAGGGCGTGGGTCTGATCCCTGTACAGGCCATTCATTGAAGAGTTGGACTCCAAGATCCTTGTGGATCAGAATACTCTGTGAATCTGTATGCAAGCAACCACCCTTCTCTAGCTGCTTGTGCTATTGTCCAAGAGATCCTAAAGAAAACCAAGCTGCAATGCTCACTCCTGTGACCCTCTATTCCTACTCAGAACACAGAGTCTCCTCTGCCACTGACAGGCAACAAGCTTAGGAAGAATAAACTATTACTTGCTTCCTTGGCATTCTTGAGGATGTGCTTTAGAGAGCACTTTATAAACACCAAATCCTTGATCCAAAATCTCACTGTGGAGGGCGAGGAGCTCCTGTGAGTTTGGCAGCCATGAGAAGGTGGCAGCCCCACATCTCGGGGAAAGGAGCCCAGCCAGGAGTTCTGCATCTCCTCAAGGACAGGGAAGGTGTGGGATGGGAGTGTCATTAACTCCTCTTAGTCATCTGGTTTAATTGCTCGAACACAAGTTGTTATCTGCTCACTCAGTCTGGCAGCCCCCTGCCCCTGCAGAACATGGTGTTGAGATTGCTGGCAAGGCTTTGGCTAGTGCTTTGCCTCCTTGTTGCCAGATGCTGAGGGCTGGGAGAGAAGTTCATTTCAGCAGGTGGCTCATGCCGGGCACTGGGGACAGCCACTCTTTGTGTGTTCTGTGTGGTCAGCAAGGTCATGCCTTACCTCCACACCTCTAGTGTGGGCCCCAGAGCTGCTGTGTGGCCTGAGCCAAGCCCCACCAAACCTGGACACAAATGGGCTGTGGTCCACCCTCCCTTCTGTGAGATGGAGGTGGCTCTGGGTGACAACAGCACAAGTCACTATGGGATGCTTGCTAATACCTGACCAGGATCCCTGAGGGAACACATGGGAATGAAGAGCAGAAAATCCAGAAAATCCAGAGTGTGCACATCAGAGGCAACTCTGCCAGCCAGCCTGGCTGAATCCTGACCCCTCCAACCTGGACTGCTCATCATAGTCCCAACTATCAGCAGTAACCTCCAGTGCTGCTCCAGGACAATCTTTAGGACACCAATCCCCTAGAAGCAGGATGAGATCATGTTAGCACAGGACCAAACTCCTGATAGACAGAAGAGAGTTTCTGAGGCTACTAATTTCACCCCATTTAGATACTGTTGATTTAATGTTTGTGGTTTGTTTGTTTTCATTTTGCTTTGTTGTTTTTTTTTTTCCCTGATCCATTGATTCTTCTAATTTGTTGTGTTTCCAACACTAAAAGATTGCCATATGAGTCAGGGCATTAGGGATGTTGTTTATAAGGTTATTAGCAAGTAGCTGCCAGACCTTCTTTACTGTTTGAGTGCTTGGGGGCTTCAAAAGCTTCTGTTATTGAACACCAGCCTGATCCTATCCTCAGGTACAGCCCCTACAGAATACACACAGGAGGCCAAGCTCAGGCTGTGATAACTAAGAAATAATGAATGTTTAAAATCTCCCTTAATCATACAAATAGATTTGTTGGAAAAAAACCCCAATCAATCACCTAACAAAACAGATACACACAAGTATCAGATGTCATTTGAGATGTACAGGTGGATTCTTACAAATAAGAATTCAGCTATTTGAAAATAGTCAAGAGTGTCTCCTCCAGGCCACCTTCACATCATGACACTCAGCTCTGCAAATCCCACCTGAGGTGCAAAAACACATGGAGAGGAGCTGCCCCTCAGGTTTCACATGGACTGTGGGGATCCAGCAGGAGCAATGAGCAACTCCCCAGGAGGTTTGGCACCTCTCCAGAGCAAGCACAGCAGGCAGGCAGGGTTACCACATGTCATACACAAAGCCATACTGTCCTGTTGGTCCATCAACCTTTTGGGGCCCAATTTGAAATAAAATCTGTCCTCTTTCCAAAAAACACAGCAGAAAAATGTTGAGTTGCCTCCACATCCTCCCTCTCCTCTTTTTAGAAGCTTCTTTCTCTATAATTCTGGGGTTTTGTCACCCGTACCCCATCCTTAGGAATCCTTAGTTTTCAAAAGCATTAATGATTAATGCTCACAACAGCTCCTAACAATTAGTAGGTGTCCTTTGGTTGTGGGAGTCAGTCTCAGTGTCAGTAACCACCTCTGGATCACCATGACAAGACTGACACACAGACACCAGCAGGTCTGTGATCTGTCAGGATGTCCAGATGTAATAATGAAAATGGGGCCTGAATTATGAAAATAGAAATATTAGAGATCATATCCTCAGCTATTCCTGTTTCCAGCACTCACTCCAGAGAACAAATGCATCTGAGAAGTGGCAAACTGCTGTCTGCCACTAATGTATCATAACAATGTATTTTGCCATCACCTGGCACAAACTTAAACCCACAGCCTGTTTTTGGGTCTTCATGAAAGCCTGTTAGCTAAAGGCACTAAATCTGTAGAAACATTCTTGGCAGAAGTCCTCTGAGCAATTTGCAGTGTAGCTCACTGTCATGGGTAAACACTCAGTGCAAGGTCCTGTTGTATCTTCTCAGCTGCTAAGGACCCAGACCAGGCAGAATTCACATGGCCCAAATGCAGTAGGCTTCCTTACAGACAAACCCTTTCCTTCTCTGCCCCTCTTGTGCCACTGAACAGGTTGCTATGGCTGGAAATGCAATTTGCTTATCTGTGCAACGCAGTGAGACTAATCAAGGCTTTCATTATATGCTGAATATCACTCTATTCAAACCTGCTCAAGTAGCTTAGACTTCACCTTTCCTTTAAATTAAATGTTGCAGGTTATTCCTAACAAATCTATGGGGTTTATGATAGGAGGAAGATGGACAGCCAGCCTTGACACAGGGGATCCATTTCAATAGCTACACATGTATCAAGAAAGTTAGTGATCACAAAACCCTCTGAATCAAAAATTCATTAGACGATTGCAATAGTTCAAGAACACAAGTGCCCAAAAGCAATCTCTTTTAATGTTTCATAAAGAAATATGAGAGATAAGAAGACTGAACAGCCTGACATTGCTATTAAAGGACTTGATTCTTCAAGCCCATGGACTTTTATCAGCACTTGCACAAGCTGTCTTTCATGTGAATTGCTTGCATGATTTATTCACCCTGAGCAGCACCTGCTAGTCACCTAGTCTGAGTGCTAATAAATGTCAGTTAATATTGCAAAATACGGCCCTGCTTTATGAAATGGGAGCTGGAGCACATTGACTGAATTTGGTTTAGCTCCTAATTCCTTACCGGTTTAAACTGCTGAAGTCATTGAACAGCCATTAAAAAACCACTCAGGGTATATATTGCCCTGCTATGGCAATATTCCCAGAGGTTTCAACTTGAACAGTGACTCAGGACCTGCCTAACTGAGGGATTTAACTCAATAATGACTCAGAGGATAAATATGATTTTACAGGACTGAGTAATCAGAGGAACTACTGAGATCAGTGGAGTCACCCAGGAATAACAAAAAAAGAGTTGGATAAAAACAGAATTCAAATTAGCTTACAGCAATATTTCCAAAAAAATGTTCTTATAAAATAACAGGAGCATTTATTATTAATGAAGGTAATGGTATGTAATCAGGTTATGCCACTGATGGATCAGTGGGGTTTTACTGCATTTATCACAGTCATGGCACTTGCATGTTGAGCAGAATTCTGTTCTTCCTAGGTGTGTCCCTTGGAGGTCCTTCACTCTGGACTCAGGTAAGCATGAAGAAAAGACAAACACCCCTGCAGGATAATGTCCACCCATCAAAATATCTTCTATCCCTGCTACCAGGAAATACTTTCTTTTATCAATATTTTTGAGCTGTAGACTCATTCCTGTGCAGTAACCCTAAATCTACTGACAAAAGTAAAGGGAAAGCCATGCCCCTGGGGCAGGAGCACCAGCCAGGTCTGTGTAACTCTGGTCATCAGTGATGGCTTAGAAACTCCCTTAAGTGAGATAGGAAATAAACCCCAGTGGGTTTGGTGTGCAGAATGCCCAGTGGGGAAATTCCAGTAGGTCCACAGGAGGCCAGGAATAGGATCAGAGGGCTGGAGCACCTCTGCTGTGGAGGCTGAGAGCTGGAGAAGAGAAGGCTCCAGGCAGAATATTTTAGTACTTGGAGGAGGCCTTTAAGAAAGAAGGAGGAAAATTTTTTACAGAGCCTTTAGTGACAGGACAAGGGTGGTGGTTTTGAACTGAAGGAGGGTAGATTGGATATATGAAAGAAGCTTTTATGATGAGGGTGGTGAGGCACTGGCACAGGTTGCCCAGAGAGGTGGTGGATGCCCCATCCCTGGTCATTTAAAGTCAGGTTGGACAGGGCTGGGCTTGGTCAGGCATGGAGTGCTCAGTGCCCAAGGCATATTTCCCATCACAGGCACCACCTCCAGTCACATCTGTATTCGCTAATATTATTATTTTTGAATTTATGACCACCTTAATTTCCTTAAAGACTCCAAAATTCGTGTCTCTAATGATTGCTGGTTTTACTTTAAAGCTTCAACATGCGGATTCTTCTACAGAGAGTTTTAATTGGATAGTGAATTAAATACCAGATGTGGTTGACTGTTCATAGTGGCAATGGAATTCCAGATATTTAAAATTCTTTAAAAATTGCATTGTATTGATTTGGGTTTTCTATTCCCTGTTGAAGCTTGTTTCTCTTGGCTGTACATTGATTCTATTACTTTCAAATTTTTAATTTCAGCCAACAAAAAGTCTATCCATAAGCCAGAGTATAAAAATTTCAGAAAAAATATCCCAAAATATATGGAAATATACATATAAACACACACAGTAACAGTGACAAGAAATCGCCTGTATAATTGGCTCTAAAACTGGTAGGAATAAAACTTATTAAAAATCAATATCATAGAAAGGCAATTAAGGATTTTAAGGGGAAAAAAGCCCTGATTAATTAACTGCAAATTATAAGTATTACTTTGAATTGCATTGTACAGAACAGGCTCAAATTACCAATTATCCCTGCCCGCTTTGTTCAAAGATCATGAATGTGCATTTTAATTTACGCTGGAGAAAGCTAAATACACTGAGAACCAGCATGCAGAATTTTGCAGAAATCACTGGGGATGAGGGGGAACTCCCCCATTACCATATAAATGACATGCACAGACTCATAAATGACATGCAGTGGATCCAGCTCATATTGTTCCTTCAGATGGAGCAGGCAAACACCGGAAATTAAAATACAGATTATAACCTGCCAGATAATAAATGTAACCCATACTGCACAAATCCCCACCTACCAAAGATAATTTTGTCTGCTGTTTTTTGCTGATTAAGGGTGGCTTTGGAAAGAAATATCCTCCTTTCCCCTCTTTATCTGTTGCACTTATTGGCAGGATGGAGATGGCTCCATTTTTATCCACCCAACAGATCGCAATACCTAACGTAGCCTAATCTTAATTTCCAAGGTCATCATAGCCTGCTCTACCCTTAGAAAACTTCCTATTTAGTATTGGGGACAATTCTCACATTAAAAAAAAATAAAAATACTGATTGTAGCAGCTCCTTTCCCAGCAGTGTATTTTTACCTCTCCATCCATGAGATCAGCAGTGCTGCTGTGTTGAGGCCATGGCTGACCAATATTTCACTGCAGTGATTTGGGGACTGGCTCTGGTTTTGTGGGGCATTTGCTGAGCACAGGGCACAGCCAGGCCACAGGACACAGCAAAGCTGGCAAGAACTTGCCCACCAGCAGACTCTGCACTGCAGGTTTTGAAGTGCCTCAAAATGTTCAGATGGCAAACACTATGACATTGCAAAGAAAATACCATTGTCCTTGCTGACCAGAAATGGTGAGTTGTACTCTTTACCATTTATTACTTATCACTAAAACCCCAGTGATTTTTATAAGTCAAGTTATTCCTGGAGAACTTGGATGTGGGTTACCCTCAGAGGTGCCAATTTCAATACATATATTGTCCTTTCTTTCTGAGAGTTCCTTGGCTGTTCATCTTTTCTCAGTGCCTTTCCTCCTGGAAGGCCTGGCAGCTCTGGGCTGGCTGAGCACTTGCAGCAGTGCCCAGGGTGGGAGCTCAGCCCTGCTCCTGCAGGCACAAACACTCCTGTGTGGGAGGGTTCACCAGGGAGGGAGGCTGGGACTTGCTCTTCAGGCTGTTTCCAAATGATATTTCTCTGTCAGTCCCTCCAGTCCCTGAAGATTGTGTGCTCCAGCCTGCAGCTATAAATCCCAATTACGTTGTTGGCATGTTGGGTGGAAGGTTTCATCTTCATCAGCCTTAGCAGGATTCCACCAGGTTACAAAAATACTCAAAGCATGGTAACATCCTGATTACACAGATGTTGGGTTTTTTTTAGTGTAAAAAACATTTCTTTAAGGAACGCTGGCAGGATATCTGGTTTCTGTTGTGCAGATTTATGTTCCCAAACCGAAAATGGGACGATGATACAGTGCTATAAATACAGCCACCTGGCTGACTAATTGTCTGTAAATTACCTTTCTGTGCTTCTTGTGCTCAGAGAGATGGATAATGTGGTTCTAAGTCCAAATTCATAACTGGTATAAACAGTAATACATACTTACTAAGGATGTGATATAAAGAAATGTAACTGTCAAGTTTGTCCACTCAGGACTGATGTGTTTGAAGGAGCCAAATCCACTCTAATTTTTTGTGAATGCACTCACAGTTCATTGTTTTCTACTTGAAGCTAAAAATAGACATTTACTCAGGAAAACTGTGAAGCCAAGCAATGATTTTATGCTTTCTTTCCTTTTTCAAGTGGACAGCAAAGCACACACTCTTTCCACCAAGCTAAACTAAAAGATTGAAAAGAAGTAGACAGGAGAAGCCACTCTCCATTTGCAGGCACAATTTAGCTGTTGTGTAGAAAGCAAAGGGCTGTTTCCCCTCTAAACCATAACTCAGCTGTGCTTTCAAATGTGTGTTTTCTCCTGCAGCAAAGGATCAGGTCAAACATGGGACAGGATCAGGAACCATCTCTGGATGTCCCAGGAAAATTATTTTGTTGAAACCAAAGCCAAATTCTTTGTGATCTGGTGTTTACTGCACTCAGTGGACTTGCATTTGAAATTTCTATGAAGTCCAAGCAAATAATTCATGCAGGTGAACATCAGTTCTCGAAGGGAACAGAAGGTTGGCTGTTTTAACCCCAATTTGCTCAGTCAGGAACAAGCCTGGGCTGTAAGCAATGTGGCTGGATCCATCCATCATGTTTCTTCCTTCTTCTCCCAGGGAAAGAAGCTCTGCCAGGGCTGGAATCTGCAGTCTCAATGGGATGAAGGAAAACACACCTCTTGGTTTCTCCACCCTTCCTGGAACTCCCCTGGGCTGCAGTGCCATTCTGCAGGGCTGTGCTGTGAGATCTGCTCATGGAAGATAAACTTGGACCTCGGTAATTGGGAGATCCTGCACTGCAGCCCCTCCGAACTGCAGCTCGGTGTTGTCAGGACTGCACTTCTGTGCTGCCACTCCCACCTCTCACCTGGGGCCATGGGCTCTCTGCTAACACTGCCACAACAGCTCCATCAAAGTTACCAGTTCTCCTTTTGGGGTTTATTATTCTGTCTTGATGAATTTTAAATCTCACAATGATGCCTTAAATTTTAACTTTTCTATTTTTCCAATCCTGTACTGCTGGTGTAACTCTGCAGTTCCCTGGAGCTTGTTCAGTGCTGTTCTCTCACAGACACAACAAAGCCTCTCCAGCTCCATCTCCAAGGACACCCAGAGCCTCCTAGGCCCAAGAAATGCAAACCACAATCTTGGGGACAGGGGGGCAAGCTTGGGCAAATTCCATCCTTGCCTGGCTTCTGCTTGGGAAATTGATGCTGAGATCCAAGTGGGAAGAACTCGGGAGCTGTCCTTGTCCATGTTGGGATGCACTGAGGCAGGAGCCTCTGGAGGCCAGAGTGTACCTCTGAAGGTCTTTCCAATCAATCCCTCCTTTATTCCCTTATTCCTGTCTGGTCTCTGTTTCTAGGGAGCCATTTGAGGCATCAACAAAAGCACTGAAACACTCCTGATGCATGCCCAGCTTCCCTGGCTCACTACTTGCCAGGTCAGCATCCAGTCCAAATTACTCTCACTTGCAAGGTCAAAATCAGATGCCCAAAATTCACAGGCAAGCTCTTAGACAAGAGGTGTCCCATAAGCAGCCTTGTGTCACCGTTTCTCAAACAACATAATATTTTAACTGGGTCATTCCCCAGGGAGAGTTTTTAAAAGGATCCCAAGTTCCTGAGTGGGCAGAAGTGAGCAGCATCTTCATCCCAGTGTGCTGACACTGGGGCCATACAAGCAGGATGACAACTTCTCCCACCATGGCTCGGGGTCTGGTGTTTATCAGCAGAGCTCACAAGCCAGAGTCACAGCTCCACTGACACTGCTGAAATGGGGAAATTTACAGCTAAGGAAATCCCCAGATCTACTCTCTGCTCCCCCGAGCCAGACAATAACCACATCAACTCCCTCCCATCCCACCACTGAGCCTCCTCAACAGCTGCTGAGATATCCACAGTAATAGCAGATAGCAAATATCAGGGAAAAGAGATGGGAAGTTCAAAACGATTCTAAATTACCAACATTTACCTGGAAATTTTTTATCCAGTGTATTGTCACACACGGATAATCTGGGCACAGAGTGCCTTCACGTAGACAGCCCTTTGGGCAATTCACAGGGTGTTGGGGGACAAGGGTAGAGAGGCGGGAGAAGAAAAAAACGAGATCATTTTAAATCACCATAATTAATCCTTTCCCTCCTCGTGTACTTCTGCAACTTTGCGCGGTGCCTCCGAGGGGCAGCACAACCTCAGCTATCGCTGAATCTGAAATCCATCAGCTGCTGGGGACACAGCTCTTGCCTCCTGTCCTATTCTCACCATTTCTAGCCTGCTGGATACTCGGGAATAATACATGACAATTTAAGGGTTAGGATGGGTCAGCTCAATAATCAAGTGAAGTTTAATTTTTAAAATGAGGTATTGAATCTTTTAAGTCATGTCCATGCCTACAGTCTGAGGTAGAGGATGGAAAATCAAAACAAATGCAATAAATACAGTAATCTCCAGATAATTCCCTTCAAGTAAGATTTATTTAGATGCCTGTTTTTAGACTGTTGCCTTCAATTTCAAAAGCACAACAGCATGAAAACATAATGCTTTGCTTTTAGGAGCTGTTTTTCTTCAGCCCCATTTCTTACCAGTTTCTCAAATCTTTAATCTAGCTATCGTGAAAGCCTCCTTTAAGGAACTGCTTTTGATCTAGCCTTATGCAGTAGCTACTGATGGCTGTTTTTTTTTTCTCCTCCTATTGTTGTTAAATCAAATACAAGACAATGACTCAACTTTGAGCAAAAGCAAAACTAATGTAGGAGGCAAATGCTTGTGAGTCATTTGGGTAAAAGGGGAAGGGCTAAAGCGATTTGCTCCTTTTTTCTGGGATTCAAAAGGCAGATAAGAGTCCCTCAGCCCCTTTGGGATGCAGAACAGCCTGACAGAGCTGGGGCAGCTCTAACAACAGACATTTGCCTTCTGCTCTCAGGGTGTCCTCTGGGTTGGAAAGGTTCTTGTGCCTGTGGAAATCACTAGGGACTGGTCCAGCCTTCCTGCAGAGTGACTCTCACAGACACATCTCCCCAGCTGTGCATCCCTCGTATCCTGTGACCAAAGCCGAGGGGCACCTGCCAGAGGTCTGTGCTGGATGTGAGACAAGGGATGAGCTAAAACAGCCAGATCTGGGTTCTCACGCTGTGTTCTGCATTTTATTTGGTTTCTAGGGACTAAGGTGAAACTCTCACCTCAGTTTGATGTCCTAATTTCTCTCATCTCATCTAAAACCAGGTCAATAATTGTTCCTCAGTTTGCCTGTTTCTAAAAAGGTGGTAATAATTCCTGTCCAACCAGGACATTATGTGAAGTTTTATTAATTGATGCTTGCAAAAGGCATTAGGATCAAGACAGAATAATTGCCTCAGTGGAGGTCATAATTAGACTTGAACCAAGAGATACATCTGAGCGTCATCTGCGATGGTCATTTAATCTTTTCCTGGCATTTTAGCCACAAGTGTGGGGGTGCTAAGGAGGGGAGCTGCTCTTACAGAGGCAGCCACTGTGTTTAGCGTGGAGTCGAGCCCTTTATAAACCCAAACAGGCCTGTGGGGTTTGGGGATGTGGGGCACAGATCAGGGCAAGGTTCACGCTGCAGTGAAGAGGAGAAGCAGACCCTGCAGTGGAGCAAGGCAGAGCTGTGTGAAGGGAAGGCTGGGGGGGACATCAGCAATCCCTGCCTTGGGAGGAGAGGCTCGCCCGGCTCCCCTTGGCTGATGGTCAGCTCAGGGGTCAGCACTAATCTGATCAGAAAAGGGATTGTGAAAAGCTCATCCGACTCAGACTGTGAAATCATGCTCTTGAATCCCAATAATTTCTACAGCACTTGTCATGCCATGAGGAATTACCAGCTGAAGTTGGTGAGCAAATTGACACAGTGTAGTGAATCCAAAATCCTGCTGTAGGCAGAACTTGAAGCATTTCCATTAAAAAAAAATTACATTTCCATGTAGTGTGTTCAAAAAAAGTACTTTGTGAAACACTAAGGCTCACGTTTCTAAATGTTATAGAATTGGGAAGTGTCCCAGGATTATCAGAAGAATTTGAAAAAAACAAAATTATTGCAAAAACTTTGGAGATGATTTCAAGAAGGCATCCAGCAGTATGATGGATTTTTGTACTGAAAAAAGCTTATAAATGACATCATTTTAAAAGGAGAACTTTTTTTTCCTATTCTTTTCTGCTCACTTTTCCACTGAATATTTTATGTAACAGCATCTTGAATTAAAATTCAAGCCAAACCCCCACAAACACACCACCAGAGAACCGACTGCACACGCTAATCAAAAGCAAAATAGGATTTCATCTCACATTGCTTCTTTTCAATCAGAATGCCATTTGCATACTATATTTTTTCCAGCAAATCATGCAGATTTCTGGCTGCTTGCGGCTCTCCCTCCTCTCGAATCCTGATGCAGACAGGAGCTGCTCCGGCTCTCCACAGTTGTACCACATGGTGGCAATGTAACCTCCACCTTCCTGCTCAGGAGGTGAGTTGCCTCTGATTTCCTCCTTCATTACTTCTTATTCACTCTAATTATCATATTTGTAGGTGGCAATTACAGTCTTCTGAGTTTCTGCTTTCCATTTCCTCAATAAATTTAATAGAGGCTTGTTGGGTTTATTTTTCAAATAAACTCTGCAACATTTCTAAGGACATTAAACCCTGTAATATAGGAGTTTTTTCTTCCAGTTAATGCAATATTGTATGTTTCTCTGATCTCTAATGACGTTTTGGGGACCACTCTGGAACTGTTTCCTTTTGCCAACAAGGATTCATGTGCCCTTCAATACTAACCCTTTGCTTTCAAGACAGTGCTTCTCCTATTTAGTTATGTTGCATTTGTTCGTCTTTGGAGTTGGGAAAAAAGAGAAAAATCTCAAATTATTTAAAAAGAGCTTAAAAGGAACGCATAAAACACAATAAAGAAAAATTAGGAATATGTACAAAACAATAACAACAGAAAACACTAAAAGATTCAGCCTGGAAAGGAATTACAGATGCAGAAAAAAAGCTGATCTGTGAGAAATCATGCTTTTAAAATCACATTAAGGAGTAGAACTGTAACCTTCATTTTAAATGACTGTGATAGGGAGAAAATGAAAAAACAAGATCTATTTGTTACTACTTATTAAAATCAGAATGCATCAAAAGTCTACATCTAAATTTCCATGTAAACATTTTTTGCTGCACTTTTGGAAAAGTGTGGATACTTCTCAGACTGGAATATAACTATACCAGGCCTCAGAAGAAAGTCTTTGTTCTCTTCACAGGCCAGGCAACACAGATTTAAGGCTTAATAAATGATAGCCAAGAATACAACACTATTTAAGCCAGTGAAAACAACCAAAAAATCTTGAAGCCAAACTCAGAGAACTTTAAAGAATATGTACATTTGTTAGAGGTATCATCCTCTCCTTAACAGTATAATTCTGATCTGGATCTAATATATAAATCATGGCACTGTGCATACTGAATCAGATTGTAATTGTGAATTTTACATCTAAATTTCTGGCAAATTTGTCTGAACTATGGGAAATATTTCTCAGCTAAGAGTTTGAAATTAAAATAATCTGCCAACAGAGTATTTGCAGTGGTTGTCCTCTGCTATATAATCAGTACCAGGTAAGATGAAGAGTAAATAATTTCTTGGAGTAGCTTATACCCATATGGCCAGGACAGTTGGAAAACCATGTAGGACACCTCACTACATGGCAGGAAATTTTATGAATAAAAACCAGAGCACTTGATAGTTTGCTTTTGTACTATATGGTACATCCACTCTCATGAATATCTGCATAATATTATAAAAGTGAAAAGACATCTCTTCAAAATCCATAGTTAAGGAATTTATTAAGAAGTATTTAAAATAATTATAAATAAAAAACAGTATTTAGCACTTAGCAGCATTTGGTGTTCCTGTGCTATTTGATGTGACTCAAAGCAAAAGAATAAATTTTTCCAAGGCAGAAAGAAAATTTCTTGTGAGAACTTTCATGGTCTTAAAACTTCTTATGGTTGGAGAATACAGCACAGCAAATTTTCAGTCATTAAAAATAAAATAGAAAAATAAAAAATAAAATAAACAAGGTATTCTAATCATGATTTTCTGGTATGCAAACAGTGGCACAAACAGGCTGAGAGAGGGAATTCAGCACCAGAATGACCCAGGTGAACAAAGAAACGACCACAATCCCTTTAGAAGAGAAGAACTGGGAAGAATGGCAGCAAATCCAGCTCTACAAGGCTCAGCTGTGGAGAAAGTTCTCAAAGCAGGAAACTCAATTTGTAATGGAAAGAGAGGAAAGCAGGCAAAGAGGCCAGGCAGATGTGACTGATGCTGTTCTGGCTGGAGGCTGAGCAGACATCACAACATGGGTTTATTCCTGGCCTTATCCCCCCTGCAGTGTCTGGCTCTGCCTTGATGGGCCACAAAACCTGGCTCAATACATATCCCTCCACCTCCAGACTCTGAGAAATCCTGGTGGATATGGGCAAGGGCAGGGGGAAGGCAGAGCACAGTGCAGGTCTGAGCAGTGCCTGCTGTTTCTTGCCAGGGATTTGAAGGGAAACATCTCCTACATGTTACTGCATTGCTTGGGCCCTGCAGTCCTCATCCCAGGATAGGACTGAAGGTTTGTGCCATCCTTCTGGATTTGGTCCCTGCTGTCCCACACTGGCTGCTGTCCACATGTGTGTGGTGTTTGCAAGCACCTGGCATTCCTAGCCAATGGATCCCTGGGCACTTATATTTTACTGCTTAACCTATCCAAAAGCTTTAAGATCATCTTTAAAACCTGCTATTTCCCCCACTTTTCTAATTACTGTCAACTCCATGGCATAGTTTCCCCTTAGACCTGTACTTGTTGAAGACTGGAAAGCAGCTGGTGCAGAAGCTACACCATATGGTAGTTACTTATAGCAATGTAAACTAATTGAGTGTTGAGGGTGATATAATCCCTGGATGTTTTATATTTCAGGAACTGCTGGCATGTCAATTGATAGCTTTAAAGATCTGCTCTAGCTCTTCAGTCCTCCTGACCCAGAGAAGAACCCAGCCAGAGTGGGCTCCATGTCCTGACTGGTACCAACATTGCAGCCACCACCAGGCTTCTTCAGCACAATTTGAAAAATACTCTGTGCTCTATCACCCACATCCCTCATGTCTTCGAGGTCTGAGGCCCAGTGGAGAGCTGGAAGCTTGGGACACTGCTGGAAAGAACAGTCTTGGTTTTCCCAGCCCCAGGATGTTAACATGCTGGTCACCCTGCCTTCCTCCCATCCTGCCTTCCTGCGTGTGCTCCCTGCGCCAAGCAGGAATGTGGAAGGTTGTTTTTCACATACAAAGATTTAACCTCTTGCTTATTCCACATACAAAGATTTAATCTCTGCTGGAGGAAACCATGGACTTGAGCTCTGTGGGTGCCTCCCAGGTGCCCAGCCAGCCCTCAGCATTGATTCACCCTTTGCATTTCACATGCCATTACTCCTCTGCTCTTGCAGTCACAGACCCACTCTGACCTCCGATCGCTTCCAGAGGGCACCAGGATCTGGAGCTGTGTGTTTCAAACTGTGCTTCAGTTTGATTCTTTGTCCTTTTGTTATTTTTTTCCCTTTAAATTAGAGGAGCTGATGTACACACATTATAAGCTGACTTGTGTCATCATTTTGGATATTCTTTTGATTTCCCTCCTATTATACAACGACAGACAGGCCAACTCTCTAGTGAGAATCACATATCTCAGCAGAATTTTCATCCCTTTCATGTAGCTTTCACTTGTTCTAATTTGGACAGAGCACATTCATTTTTGCTTTTTTTATTTCTTAAGGCAGATAACTCTATTCAGGCCAGGGAGCAGTGAGACAAATAGGAAAGCTGTTTAAGCAGCCTGTAGCTTTTGCACTGGCCCCTTAATTTCCACAAACAAGGCTGTACCAAGAAAAAAAACGACAGAAAATTGCTTTTTAGGTCAAATTGATGGAATTACACATTAACATTAAATTTCGATGATTATCTTTCAATTTCTTTATTCTTTCTGTAATCACTCCTTGATTGCAGCACTTTAAAAACATTAAGCTTTCTTCCTTTCTTTCAAATGTATTTTTCAAATAAAAGTTCATGGACACCCTCAGGAGAAGAAAATGACTGATTTTCCTCAGGGAAATAATGAGGCACATATAAATTTATCGTGATAGAGAGCTCCATTCCCTACACCCATCTTGTACAAGCAGTTTATATGTATTCACCCTGTCGTACATAAAAACAAGCATTCTTTGTAATCCCAGATTACAAAAATGTCTAACTGCAAAGATATCAGAAAAAGACATCAAAACTATACATAAGGTCATAAAATTTTAGCTCTAGAAGAAGCCCAAATAAGTTATCTAATCCCCTCCTTGCAGTGAAATAGGATTGATATTTATCTCAACAACCCATGACAAAAATCTGTTTAATTCACTCTTAAAAATCCCCCAGGACTGAGATCTCTGCAGTATCCCTGGGAAACATGACCTAACAGCTATATTTCCACCCTATAATACTGTACATAATTTTTTTACAAATTAATTAGATTCTATTAATCTCTTGCAACATTCTACAGCCTGGAAGACTCTTACATGTGTCACAGTCCCTGAGCTGAGTTCTACCAACACAGAAATGATGCATTTTTTTAAAAAAAAGTGAACCTGATCACCTAAACACATTTTCTGTGTTTTATACTATCAAAGCACAGAAATGATTCTATGGAGGAAAAGCATGGCTTTTAATTTTGACTGGACTTAAAAACAGTCCCTACCATGCCACTGTTTATTTTCTGGGAATAATAGTGTTTTAAGATATTTCCTCTGAAACCCTGATAGTGGACATAAAGCATGAATATTACAGCAAGACCCTCTCATTCAGCATCCTGGTGCAGATCCAGGGCACCACGATTATCTTCAGTGAAGTTCTTCCAGACTTCAACTTAGTGTGGCATAGGTCAAATTCTGTTCTGCAATATCCAAAGTGTTAGTATACTAATTAGTTATTAAAAATACCAGCATAATCAGAAAATGAGGACACAGCTCTCCAATAGGCAATTTAACCCAAGGGCACTGTAACAAAATTGGTGCAGAGAAATAGAACTTGTGTGCAAGCAGAAAGCCCTGACAGCTCTGTTATACAACCCACAGCACACCATTTTTGGAAATACTGGACTCTAGTGATATAACATTTATTTTGTGATACCTACCAGGGCTTCAGGGCAAACAGAAACAACTTCACTCACTGAACACCTCTGAAGGTACCAGCAGCTGCTGGCTGAGCTCTGACATCAGGATGAGCAATTGGCTTCCTTCCACCGCCCCAAGGAGATCACTGACAACAGTAAATAATATTCTCTTTTCCTTCCAAAAGCCATCCTGAAGCCTGAATGATGGCGATCCAAAAATTAGAGGATGACAGGTGTTGGTTTTGGCTGGCATCCTCCTCCCAAACAACCTTCTGCAGAAAGGGAAGGTTAAGGGCTGGGCTAGAGCTGGCAGGGTTTCTCATGGTGTGGTGCTGGATTTTGGAGCCAGTCCAGGTAACAGCACCTTTTAAAGTTTTCAGGAGCTTGCTGATTTCTAGGCGGGCATTCACAATATTAATTTTAAATGGTTCAATTTTCCCTGACCTTTGCCAGCTGAGAGGGGCCAGAAACCTATTCCTGGGACAAGGGAATTCTGCCAAAGCAAGGAGGTCAGGGAACTTCTACAGAACCTTTCATGACATCATCTGGTGAAATTTAAGACTCTCTTTCCCTCTGCTTTAACATGCATAAGGCAAAAAAATGTGGCATCTAGTTCACCTTCCTTGCAACAGAATTTTATATGGTAGAAATATCCACGTCAAACACGTGGCCAAGGTCAAGAGCCACTCTTCATCCTTCAACTGCAACTAACCTGGGCAGATTTTGTGCCCATTTTGTATAAATGAGCGTGCACATAAAAGTGCACAAAAGTATAGTCACCTTCAACAGGCAGCTAAATAATGGCTGACTGGGACTTGTGTGTCCCCAGGTGCTGTGCAGCAGCTGCATGTACTGAACAGGCAGCACTGGATGATGTCTGAAAGGCAAAACAGAGGAAAACTTCCTGTTTTACTATGGTGGAGATGTCACCGAAGCACCACACTGCTTTCACCTGAAGGGGCACACAAATGAGGGAACAAATTCCCTGCAGCTTCCCCCAAAACCCCTGGAAATTATCAGCACATACTTGAAAGCAAACTAATGGACTTTAGACTTGCATTTCTGGCACCATCTCATGGCATTTCCCAGTTCCAAAGGGTTCCCAAATTCCCTTTACCCCACAGCATCTGTGTAGACCTGCAAATTTACCCATGTCCACAGAATATTTTCTTTGTGACTGAAATTGTGAAAGTTCTTAAAAACAAAGTAAAATCTGTGTTCTCTGTCCCAGTGATTCTTCACATACCTTGTCAAAGTGGAATAATTTGTAGTCCCATTAAGGCTGGTTTCTTTCACTGTCTGCAGCAATGGCTTTTGCATGGCAAGAGATTTATTTATCCAGAATATCTTAAAAACTGCGGTGATGAGTCAGTCTAATTCTTCATCTCATTCTCCCCCACCAGGTTTTGGAGCTTCTAATTACTGGGAAAGGTTAGCCCTGCCTGTGAAATATGAGGATATGTCATCTCCTTCTCTGGTGGCACTAAAAAGGAACTTCAGGCCGTACTTGCTTCCAGCCTAATTATGAGTGTTCCTTTTCAAATTCAGGTATAATTTGACCATCAAAGTTCCTGTTTCCAAGCAGAAGTTCAGCATTCTCGTTTTATACAATGAAAAATTGAGCACACAGAGGGATTGAGTAAGGCACTGCTTCAGCAGACTTACTCAGTGTTTTCCCAGTACTAAGACCATTTCCAGAGAAACAGAATTAATATTACTAAACACAAGAAATATGTCTACTTCACTTGCTTGAAATGCTATAGGCATAAAAGATACTGCTCAAAATAACTGATATTTGATTTGGTAACTCCTGCCAGGCACTGCACTTCCGAGACCAGTCATACATGTTCTAAATATACCCTCTGATATTTTTTGTGAGATGCTGATTAAATTATGGAGAAGATTTTTCTTTATTACTGTGTTCTCTTTCCTCTCTTTATAAAGTGTACAAAAGGAACAGAAGCACTATTAGCATGAATCAGCCAGCGGCTTTGGATGTGTAGTTCCCATAAGCTCGGAGAGAGTTTCAGGGAAACGTATGTGAGGGGAAATTGGGAGCCTTTCCTAGGTCTTGCAGCAAAAAATTCTGCAGTTTCATTGTCTTAATGACGCTGACATCCTGGCCTCTCCCACCAGGTGTCACTGCGAAGTCACACAAGAGGATCTGTCGGTGCTCACACAAGACAGACGAAATGAAGATTAATAAGGCATGGGAGTCATCTCTGAAAAAGTCCTTTTTTTTTTCCCTCTCCTCCTGGTCCCCAGCCAAAAAAGAAACACAGCAACACCACTGTGCAAGCAGAGTATCAGTTTTAAAGGATGGCTGTGGACAGCACATACTACACGAGAGATTTAAATGTGTGTTGAGGGAGCTGGGGCTGGGGCTAAGCTGCCAGGAGTGGTTCTCTCTGATGTCTGAGGATGAGGAGATGTCCAGATGAGACATCACAACCATGGTGCCAGGACAAAGTCTGGAATGGGAACTCTCACTTTGAGATGATCTTGAGATTACAAATTTAGAGACAACCTCTGATCCTCTGATCCTCTGACAGTGACACGAGGTAAGGGAGCAACTCACATGCAATTCTTACCTTTTCACTCAGTGCTTACTTTTTTTACTCACATGCAATTCTTATCAATGTCCCTAATAACCACAAATGTGTCCCACAGACCAAGCTGCAAAATAGTCCCCACGTTTTCCTAGTTTCCACTCTTATATCTGAAAACACATGCAGCAAGTTCCACACTCAGTTTCACACTTTATGCATGGCATAGGACCATCTGTGGGTGAAAATCCTTCCTTCCCCCCCCGGGGGTGACAGCAGCACTCACCACTGTGTCGCATCCTGCTCCCCCAGGATTTCCAAGCCTGCACTTGGAGCACAGCACCAGAAGTTATCCACCTTTCTCTGTGAACACAGACTTGCCCAAAGGAGCCCACAGCAGGGCTTTACAGCAGTGCAGCCCAGAGGATGTCCCTGTCCTGCTAAAGGCACCCCGAATTACCCTGCTGGGCTGCTCCTGGGCTGGCAGCAACCTGCCAGTGTGGAGGGAAGTCCTCCTGCCCTATTCCTCAGGATTCAGAATCACACAAATCCAAAATCAACAAACCTCCAAACTGCAGCACAGGACACCTCACCCTGCCCCTTCTCACAGAACAGAATCACAGAGGTGACCTCCATCAGAGCTCCTTGCTGCCACACTACCTCACAACATCTGAACAGCCTCTCCAAGTGCTTGGTGGCAAATTAAGACACTTTAATTACACCATGACAGAATTAACTTCTGTGGAAGAGTGTTCTAAAAAAAGCGCATGAATGAAATTAATTTTACCTGCAATTTACTTTTTAAATGCACATTATTTTAAAGATATTACTACTTATATACAGAATATATAAATACTCTTACCCTATTGCTTTGGAAGTCCTTTTTGCTATACCAGCACTTGCTTTAAAATTATCTGTAAGACTTATCATTGCTAAAACATATTCTCAAACCAACAATGATCATACAGCAAACTGAAATAAAAACCACTCTTTGCTGCTGCTATGCATTTAAATGTGTAGCTGATTTCAGCTGCAGAACTTTAAACTCTCTTTTATAGGATATCACTCGATTTTAGTACAAGCATCTATCAGGCACAGCTCTGAAAATGTTAAGTCAGACTATGAAAACATTGTCAATGCTTATTTTAGTAATAAACCCCATGTTTAATCTATGCTTTCATGTTACAGTAATCTATGTATCAATCTGTAACCTTCCAGCTAAATGCACTAAGTAGATTAAGCTCTGATTGATTTGAAATGTTTTTCACTATATTATCAAAAGTCTACAGATCAGCATAAATACCTCGAAGAAATTTTCTCTCCTTTGGCAGATTTACAAAAGCAGAGCTTAACTTGAATTGAAAGGAACGTCTGCATTTTCCCAGGGCAAAAAGCCTGTCAAATTTACTCTGGATCTGCTGTGCTCCTGGACTTGGGAAAAACCTGTGATTAATAGCGCGGCGCGTCTATTGTGTCGCGACAAAAGCGACGACATTACGGAGAAAAGCATCCCCCCGGGTCAGTGTGAAGTGCCAGGAGTTACCCCAGGGGTGGCACTGCTGGGCTGCCATCTGCAGAGCTCTCCGGGGGGGATTGCTCTCGGTGTGCTCTTGCTAACGCGGATAAAAGTCGTTAAAAGTCATCTTCCTCAAATAGAAAACACCGAGTTTTATTTTCCACACCGCATTTGGGGGAAGTGAGAGGCAGGTTGTGAGCTGTCACAGTAACCCAGTGGGCGCTGCCAGGAGGCTCTGCTGTCGCTGCCAGGGGTCACAGAACTTCAGCAACGAAAAGAGCAGGGGAGGGAGGAGGAGTGTGCTGAACTCTCCGTGATCCTGATTCTCGCGGCTCCTCTGCAGACTATCTGCTGGAGCTGGCTGCACAGATGGAGGGAGATTTCTGCATATGCTCAGCGTTCATCCTGGTAGCTCGCTGAGACAGCAGCGAACAAACACGGGCCTGAGCATCCCACCCAGCTCGGCTGGGGAGCCGGGGAAGGCACGGCTACAAACCACAGCAGGAAAGGGTGAAGAGCAAAAAATAGTCCTGACGTGGTACATTTCAGTCTTTGCCAAGTTTTCCAAGCTTTTCCAGTCAGGTAAGTTCGGATTTAAAATGTTGTCCAAGTTTATCCCACGGAGAGGCAGCATCCAAGAAAAGGAGAGACTTTGGAAAAACAAATGTTCTGATGATAGTGTGCTGGCACAGTATCCCAGGTTAAAGCTTCAGCCTCACTGGCAACCATAATTGGATTCCCTTGGACTCCACTGGGGAGATGTCTCTCATTTCTCAGTTGTCCTTATCCATTTATCCTCATGGCATATCCAACTTCTGGATCCTGCTCCATCGATCCATGCATGTAGACAATCTGAACACTGCAGACCCATCCGACACCATGGCCCTACCTTGTTCAAGCACCTGGCACGAGTCCTTGGTCCTGACACTGGTGCCAGGTTTAGCTCCATGAGGATTGCACAGGTGATGACAAGAGAAGGAGCTCAGCTCACACAGCTCTGGATCTGATGCTGGATTCCCATTAGTGGGGAACGTTTAAATCAAGTTCTCCTTTGGGACCTTCTATGCCTTGCTTGTGAAATAAGAAAATTATTTAGTTCAATATAAACTCTGTTTGGACACAAAGAGACATTTCCAAATCCCAGTTTCTCCCAAACACACTCCCAGTGAACAGCAGGTTCTGTGGTCCTAATCTGCCTCGTGCCTCACAGGTTACAGAACCTAGCTTGGGATAACCAGGCTGCACTTGATCACACATTCATTTCTTACCCTAGTACATTAACATAAAGTTAACAAGCAAATTCATTATAGAGGGCGAACCTGAAAGTCAATGTCAGCCGAGAAATTGCCTGAGCAATCCTGTAATTGAATAAAAATATGTGTCAGCAAAACAAGTGTCATCCCAGGCTTGCTGGTGTGCTCAGAGTTCACGGGCTTGCCAAACTCCTCTCAGCGTGGGGCTGTGTGTGTGAGGCTCTGCGAGGAGACCTGATGTACTAAATTATATTTATCAGCAAAATATGGGTAGTAGTAGGCACATCTGACCTACAGAGTCAAACAGGCCTGCCCACAACTTCACCAGCAAATTAATAAATAAGGGAAAGTGAAAGAAAATTAGCATTTTGTAGCTTCTTAGCCTCTTCTCTGGTTACAAAGTGCTTTTAAACACACAACTTGCAAATATGTTGTATTACAGTAGAAAAACATATTTAAATAGAAAAGTAATAAATCCCTATCAGATTTTTTTCCACTGATGTGTTTGATGGGTTTGTACACTGATTTATGGGATCAGCTTCTTTGGGAGGGCCAAACAAATTAATTTTAATTTCCTCATTTCTGAATCCAAGGGCCCCAGTCTAGCCATGATACAGACGAATTTAAGTAGTGGTTCATATTTTTACACCAATTAACTGTTAATGGCATTATGCAACTTATTCTGTTCTATTAAGCCTCAAGAAAACTGGGAGCAGCCAACAGGACACAGTTAATAGATGTATCTGAAAACTTTCTCTCTGTAGAGGTAAGAAAACCTTGGCACTATGATGGGACACAGGAGAAAGTGTGACTTTAGAGGAAAGCAGGGATGAGACACTGCCAGGTCCAAAAGTCAGGACCCTTGTGGAAAGGAACTGCTGGCAGCAGCCTTAGTCAGCAACAGAGAGAGAGATGCGAGTGGTGTGCCTCTTTTATATATATATATATATGTATATAGATATATATATATATAGATATATATATATGGAAGGGAGTGTGTATCAAAATTTTTATTCCAATATATGAGTTTGAAAGCCTACAACAAACCCCAAATGAGCTTGGGGTGGTGGGAATCCCCTCTGAAGCTAACGAGCAGCTGAGATCACTTTTCAAGCAGCTGCTCACAGACACCTAAATGACCATTTGCCAGCTGAAAGGATCAGAGAAAAGCAGGGCTCCAGAGATGACCCTCCACCCTGTCAGGCCCGTTTCACAGGAAAGAAGCCAATTACTGGGGTCTGCTTTTAGAAATTTTTTTACATGGCCACATCTGGGCACATTCCAAGGCCCACCTAGTTCTGTGGAAAACAGCTAATCAAGTAAAATTGTTTCCTCACCTTTTCCTTTAAGATAGAACCCCTTTCCCTCCCCATTTCTGTCCTTTTCTGTGATTTGAAAACTGGCACATCTATGAGTGATTGCAGGTGCCATTAAATAATGAAGCACTTCTGTTCATTAAAGCCCAGTGATTTATTACCTTTGGACTAAGGGAAAGAAAACAGCCTGAAAACAGAATTCTTACATCATTTCACATTATTTCCAGTCCAGCACATCAGGCAACTGTTGGAACTGCAGGTTTTCAGCTCCGTGGTCCACCAGTGCCTGGAAATGCAATGCTGGGTGTCTAATTCCAGCCAGGTCTGTAATTCTAGAGTGTAACTCAAACTCATAACTAACTGCTGCCCTAATTGTCGTGTCCTACCTTCATACAGCCAGTCGCTGAGCCCATTGAAAATAACACCTTCCTTTCCTGTGGAGACCACTCGGATGGCTTGTTTCCCCACATGGGCACAGTAATAGATGTTATTCTCAAAGATAAATATCTGATTTGAAGGGAAAAAAAAAAAAAAAAAAGAAAAAGAGAACAGCATTAAGCAGTGGCTCCAGCATAAAATGTTGCATTTTGCTTTTACAATAATTGGCAGTACAAAATCACATATCACAGTTTTATGGCATCTTTTGTCAAAAAAAGGATTTCCACAGCTTGCTTCCAATGCCATCAGCTAATAGAAAGATGCTAATTTACAACAAACTGAAGCTTTGGTGCTTTGATACAAGCTTTATTTCTCTCACTCCTGTCTTCATTCCAGAAATTGAACAGTTCATTTAGAGGGCATGAGATGAAGAATGCCATTACTCAGGTTTTGAGAGTTGTTAGATCTATTGCTGTGAAATGTTCCTGTGAATCAGGCTCTTTATTTATGTGTTTAAATGCTGATCAGGAAGCAAAGCTTTAGCCAGCCAATAATAAAAATATCGTTCCATGGCATTAGTCTTTATTGTGTGGTTAAAGACTTTGTTCTGTGTTTCGCTGTCATCGATGTGACAAGAACTGTTCCCTTACCCCAAAGTGAAACACATCCTGCTCTAAGTAGAGTCACAGAACCACAGAATCACTTATTTGGAAAAGACCCTTAAGGTCTCTAAGGTCCTTTCCAACACAAACCATTCTATGATTCTAAGATCAGAGTCCAAGAATGAATCCAGCACTGCCAAATTCACCACTAAACCACAGCTCCCAGTGCCACATCTACACATCTTTTAAATCGACTCCATCACTGCCATGGCCAGCCTGCTCCAGTGCTTGACAACCCTTTCTGTGAAGGAATTGCTCTTAGAATCCAACCTAAACCTCCCCAGCACAACTTGAGGCCATTTCCTCTTGTCTTACTGTTTGCTCCTTGGCAAAAGGGACTGACCCCCCATTGCTGCAGCCTCCTTTCAGATATTTGTGGAGAGAGATGAAGTCTCTCCTGAGCCTCCTTTTCTTCAGGCTGAACAAATCCCTCAGCCACTCTGTAAGATTGGAGCTCCAGACCCTTCCCCAGCTCTTTTGCCCTTCTCTGAACAGGATCCAGCACCTCAAAGTCTTTCTTGTTGTGAGTGAACTGAACACAGGATTTGAGGTGCAGCCCCACCAGTGCCCAGCACAGGGGGACAATCACTGCCCTGATCCTGCTGGCCACACCATTTCTGATACAGGCCAGGATGCCTTTGGCCTATTGGCCACCTGGGCACACCTGGCTCATGTTCAGCCACTCTTGACCAGCTCCCCCAGGTCCTTTCCTGCAGGGACTCTTTCCAGCCACTCTGTCCCCAGCCTGTAGCACTGCCGGGGGTTTTTGTGACCCACATGCAGGACCCAGCACTTGGCCTTGCTGAACCTCACACCACTGGCCCTTTTTGGAGATGGGCTGACCTCCAGTCAACTGGGACCTTCCAGGACCTTCCAGAACCCTCCAGGACCTTCCAGAGTCGATAAATGACAGAAAGTGTCTCAGAGAGCACTTCTGCACCTTCCCTCAGTACCCTTGGATGGATCCCATCCTGTCCCTTAGACTTGTGAGTGTCTAAGAGGTCTGGCAGATCACTGACCCTTGCACCTTGGATCAGGGGGGCTTTATTCTGCACCCTATCCCTGTCTTTAACACCTTTTTAAACTCCATTCAAGCTGAAAAAATGTATCAGTAAGCTATTTAGACTGAAATGCAAACTGTTAATATAATTTAGTAGACATATAGAGATAGGTTTTTATATACTTGAAGATATTGGAATAAATGTTGTGTATCTTTACCACGATACTAGAGTGTAATTTCTCACGTTATGAAAAGACAGAACCGGGAAAAATATTTGCTTTCATATTCTGTTTCACATCCTATTACAGTATATGTTTCACCCAAAGATGAGCTGGAAAGATTCCAGAAGAAAGTATAGATCTTAATTTAATTTTGGCAGGAGTTATAGCAGGTTTGCCTAAAGGTAAAAAATACTACTGAAACTGTAGCTTGTTCTTTTTCTTTTTAAACTAAGAAGACCTTAATTCTACTAAAAGGATTTGAAAGTAAAAAATACATTGTGGAATATATCACATTCCCTTTCCTACCTTGAATTTTAGTAAGCAGAGGAGCCAGATAAGGGATTCCAAGTAAAGAATTTTATGTTAGCTAATCTGCATATGGGGAGGTTTTTGAAACTTTAATGTGCATAAAAATTGGGAAGACTAAGCAGAATAAGATGCCCTGAGTCCAAATATATAAATAAGATACTCTGGGTCCAAATAAATCCAAATCTCTGTGTCTGAGAAGTAAATGTGTTAGGAGGTGCTTGGGTGAGAGCTCTCCTGTGACAGGCACACAATCATGTGGATTTATTCAAGTGATGCTTGAACCCTTCCCTTGCCCAGATTCTCCCAGCAAGATAAAGTTTGCAGTATTTTGTACTATATTCAGTGTTATATGAGTTTATAGGAAAAACAAATAAGGTGGATTGGCAACCTGTTCCTGCCCTTCCCTTTTTAAAGAACTATAATGTTTTCTATCTCCACTGTTGGGTCTTTCAAAGCTTCATTGCACTCATCAGCCTGCGTGAGGTATCTGGTAGCTGCAGTGGAAAAATAATATAGAGCTCTGACTTCAAACTGTCTCCCATATAATTCAGAGCCAAACTGCAGCACCTCATGGAGATTTAAAAATTATCCTCCTAACTACAGCGCCTTGTACCCTAAAAACGTCAACCATAATCAAGATAAAAGATAACTGAAGCAGCACATGGAAGATTCCTGTGTAATGTATCTTATAAATTAAGAAAAAGCTTTTGACTTCTGTAATTCATCAAGAAAGAAATGTCTTTGGATTACTCCACATCCCATGTTAGAAACATATTTGAAGTTATTGTGAAATACCTGTGTAACAACTTTTACTGTTTTGGTTTTATGGCATCAAAGCAGTGCTTTCTATCAAATGATCAATCCTGTCATCTTAATTAGATGAGGAGAAATTTTAGTAAAGAAAAATAGTAAAAATATGTACAGAAATCACTTTCACATTACTTTATGCCAGCTTTGCATAGCACTCCTAGACAAATATAAAATCATGACAGAAGGGATCAAGCTCAGTTTTATGCCTCTCTGTACAGGAGACAAAGAGCAGAGCCCAAATTTCTGTTGTCTTCTCTTTTGCTGTTCATATTTGAACAAGGCTTTACCCCAGAATTTCTTGCAATATATGGGCCTTAAAATCCAACACTGAACACAACTCCTGGCATGGAAAATCAAGCTGTGCCAAGTCAGGAGGATTCCTGTGTTGAACACCATGTCTGTTTTCATCATGGCACATTCAATGCAGAGGAAAGAGGAGATATTCTGAAAGAAGTAAGAAGAATGGAAACATCCACACATACATTGAAAAAAACAGAAATTGCTAACTCTACAGAAAAAAACAAGGAAGAAATAAGTTTTACAAGATAATGGACAGGACACAGAAAAAATGAAAAATGTATTTTCCCCCTTTTATTTCTCCAAAACAACAGGCAAACCAATGAAACCTAGAATATTTTTCCTAATGAAATCAGAATTTGCATGTGGAACTTCGTGACACTGGATCTAGCAGAATCTCTTCCGGCTGGACCTTTTAACAGATGCCCAGAAGATTAAACACTTAACAAAAATAACTGGAACATCTGAGGGGATTAAGATAAAGTTTAGGGTTTTTCAAATGCATTCACTTAATCCCAGGATAATAAAAATCAATGGAGATTTTGCTGTTGGCTTTATGTGGCTCAGGATGTCACTTGAAAGTTTCAGATATAACCCCTTAGCCTCAGGTATCAGCACACCTCTGACTCCTGTGCTAGGGGGAGAAATCTCTGCCTGTTTGCAACTGGTGTTAGAATTGATCACTTCAAACCATTTGACATCCTTGCATGACACAACTAAAATTGGAGAAAAAAAAAAAAAGAGACTGATTGGACTACAAGCCTGAGACAGGAAGAAAAGTCCAAGCTTAAGTATCTAGTAAGACAAATTTATACAGTAAGGTAAATATTTGATCTAACAACAAATTAAACTTAATTCACTTCAAACATACAAGAGCCTTAACGACACTGATTGATTCAAGGATTTATTTAAAATGCTTTTGCAACTGCTTAAGGGCTTCTAAAATAATACTCTCTACCTAACTGACCCAGAGTGGTATTCACTAATTATGCTGCATTAATTAAAATATTGGTAATTTTAAATGGATTAATTTATGGATCTTTTCAGGAATATAATGAAAATAATCTCCTTAAGACTTAAAAATTCACAGTTACCAACTATTTTGAGTAAGTGAATACTACACCTCCTTTTACAGCTGTTTAACCCAACTTCCTTCCAGAATTCATATTTCTCCATAGACCAATAGAAATTAAATTCATGTGCACTAATCTTCATTTTTACTGCTCCTATTTATTTTTCAGCTGTAGGTTGGCATTCTAAATTTACATTCTCTTTACCCCACGTTTTCTGATGTATAACTTGTCAACTGAACGAGTTGCATCACTCAAATTTAGCATAAAGTTAATGCCTGCACTCTCATTTCTTCAGATTATTAGCACATTGAGAAGTGCAAGTGTTCCCTACACATTAAAATGCACATTTCCACACTGCAGGGTGAGCCCAGAGGATTTATCTGTGAGAGAAGAGATGACATGGAAAGGTTGGCCCTTTGACATGAAGAGTTTGCCCAACAAGAACTGGCCTTCAGGAACAGACAGGCACAAAGCCTTGCCTTGACACTCTGTGCTGGCTCTGGCTGGGGTAGAGTTAATTTTCCTCCCAGCGGCTGCTTCAGGGCTGTGTTTTGGATTTGTGCTGAGCACAGGGTTGGTAAGAGAGATATTTTTGTTACTGCAGAGCAGGGCTTACACAGAGCCAAGGATTTTTCTGCTTTTTGTGCTGCCATGCTGGCTAGGAGGCTGGGGGTGCCTGGGAAGTTGGGAGGACCCAGGACAAGTGACCCAACCTGACCCAAGGGATATCCCAGGCATATGCCATGGGATCTCCCATGTGCCATCATGATCAATATATAAAATGGGGGGAAGAAGGAGGAAGAGGGGAACTTTTGGAGTGATTGTGTTTGTCTTCCCAAGTCACTGCTATGTGTGATTGGGCTCTGCTCTCCTGGAGTTGCTGAACACCTGTCCAGCCATGGGGAGCAGAGAATTAATTCCCTGTTTTGCTTTGCTTGTGTGCACAGTTTTTGCTTTCCCTGGTAAACTGTCTTTATCTCCACCCACGAGTGCTCTGGCTTTTACTCTTCTGCTTCTCTCCCTGATCCCACTGGAGTGAGCAGCTGTGTGGGGCTTGGCTGCTGGCTGGGGTTAAACCACAAAACCCTGTTTTAAATTCAAAATCAGTTCAAGCTCCCTTTGAGGCTTAAAAAGACCAGGCACAAAATGGAAGACATGGTGAGTGGGGAAATAGAACAATAATAAACACACTGTTCTCATCCAACATGAAGTACTTCACTGTTTCTTGTCTTTAATGTTAAACTTTTCTTTTAGTTTTTCTTTTTTCTGCTATTTTGTTGCAAAACCAGAGAGCACAGTCGGGATAATTAACAAAGAAACAGAATAATCTTAAAACTTTTTTTCATCTCTCAGAAATTCTTCTATTTATTTTGCAGAATCAGTTAAAAAAATCTGTGAAAAGTGACAGACCTGTCACTGGTCAAAGCTGAGCCCATCAGGGACACTGCTAGTGCATCTGTGAAAACTTATTCATAAAAGAGTAGAAATGCTGGTTTTGTACATGGGTGAGATAATGTGAGAGAAACAGCCTTGCAGACACCATGGTCAGTAGAGGAGCAGGGGTAGGAAGGGAAGGTGTGTTTGATTTTGTTTTATTTCTCACTATCACAATTCTGCTACAATTAATGGCAAATTATCAAACTGATTTCCCCAAACTGAGTCTGTTTTGCTCCAATGGCAACCGATGAGAGATCCCCCTGTCCTTAACTCCACCCATGAGGTTTTCATAGACTTTTCTCCCCCATGCCCATTGAGGAGAGGGAGTAATAGAGCAGCCTGAAATAATTCCACAAGGGAACTTAAAGTCCCTTTAATCAAGGACTTTTAAACTTTTCAGCATAAGATACTTCCTTAGAATAGTCTGACTCCTGTTTATTTTCTTTTTGGGTTTCAACAAGAGGAATGTTTTGTGCTGAACTCTATATTAACTATCTACATATTTATTTGATGTTATTCATCACATTGATCAGAAAGCCTCTGGAAAACACACAGATTTATCTTGCCAATATGTTCAGGAAGTGGAAAAGTATTATGTCTTTATTTATATGCTAAGTAGCTGGCAGAGGTCTGTAACAGTGCTTGTAAATGGGGTTTGGAAATGTCAGATTACGGACACAAGCAGATTTGATTGTGATCAAACACTTCCTGCTATGCACATACAGAAAGACCTCTCCCTTCTCTCCACCATTTCTAGTGCTCTCTAATTCCATCCAAATGCTTTGGAGCTATCCCTTCTTAAGCTGTTTTGTTTTCATGCTGCCAGATGAGACTTGGAACCTGAGGACTGTGAAAATGAAAAGCTGCAGAGAGAGAGATTCCCTGCTGCTTGTTCAAGTTAACACCTGTCTGTACCACACAGAATTAGGATGGGCCTGTCCTCATCCACGGAGCAGATACAAAATTGTGTTTTCATTTAGTGATATCAAGGAAGTGTGACCAGCATTGCACTGGAAAAGTCTTGGCATTTTGCACTTACATCAACTTCAGCAGAAAAATGTGTGATCAATTCAAAATCAGTTCTAAAGCTTGTTGCTGATTGATTATGCATTATTTAATGAATCCTCTGCCAATTTCTTCTTTTGAGCCTCATAAAACACAAACTTTGATGTCAAATAGCTGTCATTAATGTATTCTGTCATTAGTGTTTTTCCTAATGCCTAATAGTGTTTTCCTAATTCCTAATATTATGTGATTATACCAGCTCTTATCAATTCTTCAAAAAGGGTAATAAACCCATAAACTGCTCCTCACCAGTAAGCTTAGATAATAAGATCTAGTATTTTAATTAGGCTTTTCTTGTTGCCATTTAAATACAGTTTTATAGCACTGATAAAAAAGATACAAGACAAAAAACTTCAAAATGCTTTCATTCTCTCCATCAATTGGTTCATGTTCATAATTTTGGAGAGAGACAGATAGCAATTATGATGGAGGAGTGAGATAAAGAATTTTTAAATCACCTTTTTTTTATCAGAAAATGAAAATGTCATTATTAAGACAAGTAATGAAACAATGAAACTCTTCCACATGATCAGCACATTGCTGAGAATCACATCTTAATAAATAATTGATAGAAAAGGCTACAGTTTCAAATTTTTATACCAGGGTTTGTCTTTGTTTTAATTCAAAGTAAGAAGCTAACTCCTTAAGACACCAGGGATTTAGAAGACATAGCAGTTTCTGAATGCATGCCACAAAGAGATAAATCTTAGTTTAATTCAAATTTACCTTGCTCAGACATAGGCAAAAGTAATTTTTCCATCAAAGTGAGGACTACACTTGTATAGAATAATTCCTCAGGGAACCTTTCAGGACAGTGAGCTTAAAAAAACCCAGGGGACTCCTACAGCCAGAGATTGCAGCAGTGCACATTGCTGCATGTAAGAATCATGCTGATCCATGAACACATCAAAGCCAATATTCATGACTTCTCACTGGGGTTGGAAGACTTGAACACATCTGATTCCAGTGATGTAAGAGCTTAGCTGCATGGAAATCTGTGCAAGGAAAAGAAATGCAACTGTTTGTGCAAGGGAAAGCACCAAAATCACTGCAAAAGTCAAACAAAAATCTGCTGCCCTCAGTGGCATTGATTGCACGTTTGGGAAGTGTAGAAGATTCACCACTAGTAAATCAGGCAAAACTCCTGACTTTAGCCACATATCTTGGAAACTGCCAATATATCTTGTAAAATAAACATAAAGAACTTAATTTTGCTTTTGTTGCATGTGATCAACAAAGGAACTAAAATGTTAGAAAGCATGGAAAAAGCATTCCTTCATGTCTTTTAATAAAGAAATATTTCCTATATCTCTGAACAGAGTCCTGAGCTCTGGATCAGTGTCTCCAGGGTTCCCGAGAAAGGATGTGGCATTCCAGGCCTGGAGGCAACTTCTCTCTGGGGCTGAGGGAGGTGATCACCTTGCAGGAGGAAGGAAAGGAGCAGGGGGAACATCTGTTACCTACTGGCTGGTCAAGAAGGAGATGTGCCCTTCATATAAATGAAAGGAGCCTCATATTCACATACCCTGATCCTTAACCTTTATCTCCTGCAGGGCCAACAACATGAGCACAGTAACCCAGGAGGTCTGTGGAGGGCATTTGTCCTGACACAGGTGATGAAGGAGCCAAAGAAGGGAGATGCTCTGCTGCACCTCACACTTTCAAACCAGGAGGAATTGCAGGGCAAGGTGAAAGCTGGGAGCAGCTGATGCTGCACACACCATGAGGTGATGAAGTTCAGGATCACAAGAGGAAATATGGCAAAAAAAAGTATTAAGCCCTGGAATTCAAGAGAGCAGATTTTGGACTGTTCAGAAACTTGCTTGAAAGGATCAACTTGGATGCTCTCTTAGGAAACCAGTAAAATTTGTAAGACCTCATTGGTTTAAAGGTCTTTAGAGACAATCCAAAATTGTCAAAACTAATATCCAAGATACAGTCCCATATAATGGACTATGGAAGTAATGACAGATTTCTATAAGGAGACACATCCCCCAAAAATTTTTCTTTTAAATTGGGCACAGAAGATATTTTTTTCTTCTTGGTTCTCCCAGCTTAAGTCCTTCAGTGCAGTAATATTCTTCTCAGTTTTCTACAAGCTTTTTCACATTTCTGACATTGCATAGTTACAAATGCTGTGCACTTCCATTTGTATTCTGTGAGCAGGTTAGACCACAATGTCTTGCATGGATTCTAATCACACCTAGAATCTGCCAAAGTACAGCCAAATAAACAATTATCACAATTCTGGAGATGTAAAAATACAAGTTCAAGAAAAATGTGCTATCTTATTTTCTGTTCTTCAGGGAAGAAAAGAGGGTTTGTTTCACCTCAGCAAAGAGAAAGAACCATGTCTGCTTGTATTTCATTGCCCTGTATTCTAATGGGGTTATTTTAATTTATAACTGCCTTGTTATATAAAAGAATGTAATAGTAAATGTACCATTTAGTTTGGAACTCTGATTCTGCTTTTAAGTTCTGCTTGATGGATTATCTTGTATTCTATAACCTAATATCTCTGATGGTTATGCAGGGCATGACTATAAATTAGATTATTTAATGTGAGATGATACAGTGTTCCATTTAAAATACTTTATTGTGTTATAGAAAGAATACCTGACTAAGAAAAGCACAGAGATTATTTGTGTCAGCATAAAGAAGCTGGCAATTGGGATTCAGGGTTCTTCCAGGTGCACATGGACCTTCTTCTGACCTTGGACAGTGAGCCCAATATTCCTCTTTAATTAGAAGCTTGGTTGTAGAAACACTCAACACCTATTCCAGCAAGTGAGGAGGAGAGCTAACAGAATTTTTCACAAAGTTTCCTCATGCAATGGCAGTTTTTGGGGAAGGAGAGAGCAGCACGAGCCAAGGCAGGACACTCCATGGCCCCTGGGGTGGCACTGCTCTGTCCTGCTTGTGGTATCCCAATGTCTGTCACTTCACCACACTCTCAGCAATGATTGCTGCTATCTAAAGTAACAGGTAACTGTTTTCATGGCAGTTTTCAAGAACAACACTTTAAATAAGCACATATTTCAGTGGGCATCACCCAGCAACCACTGATTTGTAAGAAGCCAGGAACCCTCATGTGCAGACAGGACACTCTTGGCAGCTAGATCTCTCAAATGAGAACTGCCCTTAACAAAAAAGAGTTGTTTAATATCCAAAAATCTCAACTTAAATTCAAGAAATTTCTTTCAGTAATTCAAGGAATTACTTTCAGTGGAACTGACCCAATGCTGGAGTATTTTACTGCTAGGAATATTGTACAGCAGCAGGTGAGGAAATGCAGTAACACAGAAAGGAAGAGAATTCAGCAATTCCCTTGTAGAAGAACAAGATGGTGAGTTCCTCTAAGCTAGTAAATACATGGATAAATGCATTTCTTGTAAGTACAAACTAGGTTTCCTTAACGAAGACTGAATGTCTGCAACGTTTAATGCATCAATTCCATAAGTCCATTTAAAGGTAGGAATCTATTGCTGTAACTTCACCAGAAAACAAAGAAATCACAGAGGAAGCCTGTGGCAGTGTCTCACCCCCAGGGAAATGCCTGCATCATCCTGTGTCTCATATTTGGGTGTAAGGGCAGTTACTTTCTGATTTATTGGTGAAACTTCTATGGCAAATAATCAATTTCATCTTGAACTCTGAAGTCTTCCACGCCCACAGAAAGAGCAACATCTTATTTTAAATAAAATCACCTACATCTTCTTTCAATAACATTTGTTGCAGCACCTTCAATTATCTAAAATGTTTTGCTCTTTTGCCACTGATGAAGATGCAGTACCACGGATGCTGGGAGGGTGAAAGAGATGTGACCATTCCTCAGCAAAGAACACAACTCTGACTGTGCCAAAGCCTCCCTCTGGGAAACGAGGACCCAACACCAAGCCCAAGGGTAACAAAGGATGTGCAAAGGTGAAAATAGGACACTGCTGCCACTGTGACCAAAGAGAGAGCATTGAAGGAAAAAAAAGCAAACCAAGAAAAAAAAAACAATGCCTAAACACAACATTGTTCCAGTGGAATTATGTGAATAAAGTGAGGGAGGAGGGGAAAGGAGCAACCTGTCCAGGTGATCAGTGTGTGTGTAATACACCTTACTGACACTTCCCTAAAAAATTTGATATTCTGACACTGGAGAAGGGGATGAGAAAATGGCACATTATTATGCTGAAATTCTTGAATTTCCAGAATGCAGGCACCATGTAAAAATCTGTCTGAGTATCCCTCCCTATACTTAAATAGGGCTTACATAGACTTTGAGGATGGGGGGGAGAGAGAGACACAGCAGAAGTGTTTTTTCTTGCAACTAGCAAGATAAGCAAGCCAGAATAATTACATACAGCAGAGCACAGCTAAATATTGATTCAGATGTCATTGCAAAAAGAAAAGGTGAGGGAACAGCAGCTTGACAATAATGATGCAAAAATCTATGAAAGAATGGTGGAGACAAATGGACCTACAGCAATTATACACAGAGCAGTTCAAAAGCCCTGCTGGAATAGGAACAACAGCAGATGATTCAGTGCCTCCTGTGAAAATGCTCCTCTTCCCTTGATATCTGTGCAGCCCTTCTGCCTGGAACTAAGCTGGCATGACAGGCACAAATTCAGGCAAGGAAAAACTTCTAATTAGAGGAGTCACTCCAGTTTAGTTCCAGGTGTCATCACTTAACCAGCTTTTTTTTTTTCTTTCTTTTTTTTTTTTTTTTTTAACCTAGATATTCTAGTTGGCAAAACATTGTACTACAGCATTAAAAAAAATGATAAGGGAGATGGATAGGTTCTGGTCATGTGCAGCAGGATCTATCATTCAAAAGTTTCATCTATTAAAAACCCCTGATGTTTTAAAACAGCAATATTTATGACAATAAGCTGTTTACCAACATCAGCATTCACTGCTAGAGAGCACCTGAAAACTCCTAAAACGGCAGAGGATGAAAGAATCACTACTCTTTTTTTTTCCCCTGGCATTTGCATTTCCCTGAAACAGAGATTTCTTACTGCATCTTCTGCACCTCCTGTGAAACTTAACTTCTGCTACCTTAGAACCAAGTATAAGCTTGATTGCAGCACAATCTACAAGAATAAGAGTTAGTTCCTCCTCCAAAAAGAGTTGACACTGAATTGCCTATGAATGCAGGAAAAACCTGTTTTGACCCTTCTGTGGCACCGCAGTAAGTGCAAGGTCACGCAAAATTTCCAGCAGCCCCAATCCCCTTTCTCTAAGTTTTTGGTACTTAAAAAAACTGTGTAAACAGTAAAAGACTGACTGGTCAAGGAAAAAGATGTTTCTCTTTGTAGAAGAATAAATACCATGATCTGTGAGAGGTATTTTTTTGAATTATGACTGCTGCCTCTAAAGTTGTGCAAACCTGCTTCCCCCAGCATCTGATGTGTCACCATTACCATTAATATCTGTCAGGATGGTTACAGATTCTGATTCTGAGAAAAAAGAAAATAGCAGCACAGAAGAAGTGCTTCTGCTTTGAAATAAGAGTTTAACAGCTCTTGTGAACTGTATTTAGTGCAGACAAATCTTCACTGCATTTTATTAGAGTAGGCCTCCTGCCTCCTCGTTCCTTTTGGCAACAGGGCCCATGGATATTCCCAGTTTGTGCTTAATGCAAATATTTTGAACCTGGATGTGCTCATTTTGGGATAAAAGCCTCCTGAAAGCTTTGGGATTATTGGATTGCTCGAGCACCTCAGTTACAGACATGCACTGGACAGTCTCTGACTCCTGAAGCACTCCCTGACTTCAGCTGTTCTGCCAAGAAAACAGCAAAGGAAACCTCTTCACACTGCTCTTGTTTTTCTTGATAAATAGACAGGTCCAGGCCTGTGAGCCACACAAGTTTTATGAAGCTGAGCTCAGGATCACAGGCACTGTTAACCTTTCCTTAGATACTCTTGGGGCAAATGTACCACGGGAACATTATGTGAGCTCTCGGCATGTGGGCAGAGCCTTGGAACACGAGATGGAACACGATGAAACTGTGTAAAATATTCCAATAAGATCAATTAACAGAAGGTCTTTATTTTTTTTTTTTTTTTTTGGTGGCAAAATCAGAAGTGGGTAGCTGTTGAGTCATAGATGGCATGATCAGAAAAGGAGAGGAAATCCAAGGAGTGAAGATTCTTGTGCAGAAAAGCACACCCAGAACAGGACAAAGGTACAGAATAACACTTTTTTGCAGTCCTGTCATGCCACCCACAGCCTCATGTTGCTGGAAAGTATCACACAAACTGAGGATAGTACAGTCTGTTCACTAAAAAAACACCAAGCACCATGCTGAAGGCCAGTGGGCTGATGAAACTGAATACTAAGAGTGGCTTTGGGCTGTCAGGTGCACCAGGGAAAGGATGGATATTTCCCATAGGCGTTTTGCATAGTCATTTACACCCACAAATAGTGAATATTCCACAGGGCTATTCCAAGTTAACAGTGTTTTTCATTTATTCTATAAAAGCACAAATGATGACTCATGCTGTGGGACAAATGAGAGGAATGAGCCCTTTATTAACAGCCAGATTTAGGGAATGTGTTCCCTCTTGCATTGGAATTAGTGGCTCTCTTTCTAATGACTCTGGACCTCACACTGGTGAGGGCCCCGTTCCTCCAAGAGCTTTGGGAGACTTAATTTGCCAAGACTTTGGCTGAGATCAGAGAAAAGCTGAAGCATTTTTCGGAGATGCCAGAAGTGAGAACTTCTTTGCATTCCGATCTTCTGACAGATTTTCTCTGATCCAGTATCTGCTATTATTTAAACAGCTCAGTTGGCAGGTGAGGAATTCTGCAGGGCAGTAGGAAGTCAAGAACCATGCTCTAAGGACTTAATCATACAAAAATTACCATATAATTTAATGAGAAAGGACAAAATAAAGCAAGATAAATAGAAAATTGCTCCTGGGAATATTCCACTATATTTTAAATCTCAGAGAATGCAGATCATTCAGGCTCCTTCTATTTCAGAGTTGTTTCTTTTTTGAATGATTAGACATGCAAGAGAGAAAGAGGTCAGGCACAGCAACCCAAAGTTCCCCTAGGAAGGATGAAATAGAAGCTACAAAGAGAATAAAAATTTTGGAACCAAGCCCTCTTACTCTCCTGCCCTGCCTCTCCTTTGTGCTGCCAAAAAAGAACAAAGCAGGAGATTTCAAGGGGAAAGCTTTTCTATTTCCTGAAAATTGGGGTATCTTCAAGGTGATGCAAAACCCACTTGCCCTTCGCTCCCACCTCTCCCAGGAGATGCAGCATGAAATTGGATGGAGCCTGTGCCCAGAGGTCCTTATTGCTGCTGCAGGACCCCCCTCAAACACACCCAGGAGCCTCCTGCAGCCAGGGGAGCTGACATTTCCTTCCCAGTCACTCCTTTCCCTCCCACACAACAAATCTTCCCTCCTTCTCCTGCAACACAACTCGGTGCACATTTAGCAAACACATTCCCACTATCAAATTTTAATGGGCTTTAATTTTTCTCTGTCTTTGGATCTCCACAGAAGGTGACACGAATTTCTCTGGCAATTATGTTCTGAGTAACCCAATTAGTCCTGAAATACAGAACAGTGAACATGGTATATTTCTAGATCTCATTTATAATGCTTGCAGGTTTTTTTTTTAAATTTCAAAAGCTTTTTTTTTTTTTGTCTGGCAATTCTCTGCTGATTATTAGATTTAAAAAGATTATACTGATGTATGTAAAAGCATGTTTCTTTTATAAAGTACTGCTATAATTTTATTTCAGGGTAAATGACTGGCAAAGGGCAAAAAGGCACATATGTTAGAAGTATGAAAAAATAATGCTCAAACCACCAGTCAGTTACTCCTCACCTACCCTGATTTCAAATGCAAGAACGGAGAATAGAGCTCAATGATGGGCCAATAATTTTACATATTTGGACATAAAAAAGAAAGAAGAAAAAAGAAAAAAGAAGCATGCAGAACAAATTTGCTGTAGCAAGATATTTCCAAGATTCATATGGAATTCAACAACTACAGGGATTTTTAAAGGTACCTAAATATATATATATATATATATATATATATATAAAGTTGGGAGTAAAGAAGACTTTTCTTCTCTTGGACTGTATTTACTGTCCCGTTGGAGATATAATTTGTCTATTTTGATATGAACATTTTTCCTTTCTGTGGCAATTTTACTTCAGTAGAGAAGGCAGTGGAGGCAGTAAATCGATCCTCTTCACTTTGGATCCCGTTAGATCTTCTTTCCAAGGTGGAAATTAGGTGCAGCCCTTCAGCTTGGTAAAATGAGCATGGATGTGAGTCAGCAACAAGCTGTGAACACAGGTGCTGAGGGCACACAAGTTCACAGCAAAACTCTGTTAAAGGAAGGAAGAATCACTTGTGGGGTGGAGAATGTGATTAATGCCACTCAACATCAGCTCTTAATTAACAGATGCAGCTTTTGTTACACATCGTGAAACTCTGTTAGACTTAAAATAGAGCTAGTGAGCAGCGAGGGAAAAATGTTTTGGCTTTGTTTGCTATGTCCTAAAGGTGCTCCCTGCACATGATGGGGGGATTGGAACATGATGTGTAAGGTTCCTTCCAGCTGCGTGCAACGAAAGCAAAGAGCTCCTCAGAAGACATTTTGCATAGAGGTGAAGGCTGCTGCATCTCCTCTCTGATCAGATTTGAGGTCAATGACTCTCAAACACAATTTTCCTGATGGAGCAGAGGAAAGACTTTCCTGTTCCTGTATCTGTTATGTTTTCTCCAACCCGATTTTGAGACTTGCAATGATAATGACTCCTATTGCTGTTTTTTAAATCACAGAATTTAAGACAATCTAGTTAAGGACACAGACAAACAGTCCCCAAGAGAGGACTGGGAACAGGAGACATATGCCAGATTTTCTCTTATAATGAGCTTTCAAAGCTCATTTCTTGGTATAAAGCTTCCATATCAAAAAGATGTTGCCACTTTTTTATTTCTTGTTACGGTAGGAAGAGAGTGTTTGGAATACAGAAAAAACTTAATATTGGATTTGCACCAGGAAATGAAGCCAGGGGATCTGGCCAGGAAATGCATGTTCTGAAAAAATGGGCACATCCAGGATGGCAGTGGCTGAGGGGTAAAATACTGGAGATTTTAAGACTGTTGCAGTATGAATAGCTCCATGAAATATAATGAATCCCTGAGAAGTGATGTGGTTGTTTTTTTTTTTTACACAGCTCTGAAAACTTTCCAGGATCCACTTCTAATTCTGTCTATTTTGCAAACAACCACAGGGCAAATTCAGGGCATCTCTGTTCTAGAGAGATGCATCCTCCAAACTGGGCTGCTAATATTAACATATCCCCAGTGCCAAGTTTGCAAGTCTGAAGATGCCCTTGTGAAGCAATGAGATGCTAAATAAATCAAACTATTATCTCTATAATCTGTCCTGTGTCCAACATCAGGAGAAGCAGGTGCACCCTCTCAAAAAGCTCCATAAAGTGTTCTTTCTCTGCATTTTTAGACATCATTACTTTGCAGTGAATGGATATATTTGGGAATTTTAGAAATAAATTACATGATAGAAAAATCACAAATAAGTGCTAGAAGCTACCACACAGGTTTCAATAAACTATTCAAAAAGGAATGGTTATTTCTTTACTTCTGAGCAATAGCAGCATGATCTCTAAATGCATTGGCACACTTGCTTTTTCTCTTACCAGCTGTTGCCCTTTTGGACCCCAACCAGCATACTGAAGCTTTGCATTGCTGACCTCAGGGGGATACAAATTCTGGGGATCCCTGTGGAAAGAGAAAAATAAGATTTCAGTTTCAGAAATGTCCTTGTTTAAGCTGCTGCATATCTGCTTTGGAAATACACCACGAACTTGTAAGACCACTTTCAGCCAGATTTCAGTAGACTTTTTTAACAGTAAGATAAACACTATACCACTAGGAAGTGTTGGTAAGATCAAGCATTTAAGTGACAATTTCTGTTTCTTATTAATAAGAAGCTAAACATATTAGTTCCACTGCTGACTTGGCTAAGCCTTAAGAATTAGTTCAGGGATGGCAAAAACTGCAATTGTATTAATCAACACTGATGATGTCCACAAAGGATAAACAATACTTTTATCTTTGAATCCTACTGCCATAAGAAAAATATAATTTCATGTTCTTCACCCAATGGCTTTTTTGCTTCATAATTTTCCTTTGAACATGATGGCAGAAAAGATTAGCAACTGTATGACAACTGATATGAAGCCTGGCTTCAAAGGGAAAAGCTCCTATTAATACAAAATATCTAATTTTTTAGACAATAAAATCAAAATGCTTTTCTTGTTCTCTCATCCATTACCTTCATTTTGTGGCAGAACACAAGTGACACACAGCAAATGCAATACAGAAAAAGGAGGCTTTTTTGGTAAATGTCAAAGCAGCATAATGTCATTTCATCCCAGCACAGATAGCATTGCCTTAACTGTATTTATACTCAGCACGAATAATTACATTACATATTCTGAAGTCACATTGCAACAACCCTGTGTATCGTAATATCCTACAAACAAGAACCCTAATAAAGCCAGTATAAAATATGCCTCATTAGAAGACCTCAAACTGCTTGAAAAAGTAAGACTATTACCATCACTGTTCTACAGACAGGAATAACAAGGCAATTTGAGGCCAACATCACCAAAAAACAGAGAAAAGAGCCAAATCCTGCCTGGCCTTTAAGCAAAAGGCCTCCTTACACAGGGTTTTCCAGGCCTTGTTTTCAAAACAGAACAGAACTGAATGCAATAATTAGACACTAAGTGAATTCTCTTTACTGCCTGTTTTGGGGCCTGGTGCAGCACCGCAGCCACACTCCAGCTCTGCTCTGTCAGCCTGCACATTCCCTCTGTGCTGCTGCTGTCGCAGCAAGGACAAACACAGCAGCAAGAGGAACGTCCAGGATCGATTTTGTGCAGTCTTTCCGCTGTGAAAAAGCTGTCATTTCCTGTGAACTGTTCAAAGGCCATCCAGAACCGGGGCAGGCCCAAGGCGAGGACCCCGATGGCCACAGTTTCCCCCTTCCATGGCTCCTGCAGGTGGAACTGACGCCAAATTATTTTTTGCTTTTTCTTTTTCTCTTACATACTCTTTTATAGTTTTATGTATTCTTAGTGCTTTTAGCCCTTACACACTTGTAATTTTTCAAGTCTGAAAACTTGAAAAACTCAAGTTGAAAAACTCAACTCAGCTCAGACCCACAGCACTGTTAACCCAGGAGACCAAACAGTTTGGAAGCCCCAGACACCAAGGGCCTCTCCAGAACATATTTTGTAACCTCAGAAAGGCCCATCCAGGAAGAAAATTCCTCAGAACAGGAGGTTCACTCGAGCCTCTCATTGGGGAATCTTTGATAAATATGTTAATTTTGCAAGGCCTATAACTGTGTGTATTTCAGCGTGCATGCATTTTCGGGGCATTCCACCTGGACAAAGTGCTGTACCAAAAAATCCTAAAATAAATACCAAAGTAAAATCCCCTTTTCCCCATAAGCCATGTTTTGGTTTTAATTTTAAGACCAGGGAAAGGCAACAGAACCCTCCCAGTAAAGCTGACAGGTTTGATGGCGATGAGAATGTGGAGGGGCAAAGTGGGCTGTCAATGCACTGACATTTCAAGTCTGAGTGTCTCACAAGATGCCCAGATAGCTTTTGTTTCTACATGCAAAATGCCATCCACGGCCGCTGCTTGTGGACCAAAATCATATCTTTTGTTATGTTTTTTACCCAGAAAGTGTCTTTGTGAGCAGTCTAAAGTCGTTTTTGGTGGGTATGGATAAGAGAACACATAATGCTCATACAGAGAGCAGCCACAAAGTTCCTTTTCCTCTACAAATATGAGCCCTATAGCTTGTTCTGTATCTTTTCAAGTTTGTGTGCATTAGCTACTTAAATTTCCAGTCAGCTATGCCTGTTAGGAATCAATCTCTCTGGTTAGCTATCTTGATTATCTTAACAGAAAGTAACCTCTGAGAGTGGAAGGAAAAGAGAAAATCAGTGAATCAAATCAAAACCCCTTTTGGGAGAAAAAGAAATAGCACTTCACTGTTTGCCAAATGAACTATCTAGTTCTTGGGTTATTTTATCCATGATGAGAAAAAGAGCAAGAAATTACAAATAGAGGGGGAAATACCATCCATAAATAAACAGATTATACAAATTGTAAGAATTTAAAGCTGTAATGCTTCAGATAATGCAGGTGGAGCTAAGGGACAGACATGCCAATTACAGCAAATAATTCAGACCAGAGCTCAGACAAGTCCTGTCAGTTCTGCTCACTGAATCATCTTTCAGAAGAGCAAAACTCTAATGCTGCAGACACCAGCTTTGGTAGATGATAAGGCAGAAGGAAAAGCAAAGAGCTGTGCTGCAGACAGAAAAAAAAAAAAAAGAGCAAAGTCATCTTCTCCTTCTTGGGTATGGCCAATGAAAAACAGAACTGCATCTCCTAAGTTCTTCCTCAAGTTGTTTGGTATGGCTGGGACACTTCTTTTGTAGCAAAATCTTGTTTGCATCCATCCTCATGCTGTGAGCTATTCCCTTCTACCACAGCCTATGAAAGCAGTCTAAGTTCCTAGTTTCCCCCCACAAATGCTCCCAAGAGATGGACATATTCATCTTGGTATATTTTGGCTTCTTCCTCATCTTTTGAAGAGAATCTTCCTCCCTGAAGTAGCCACAACTCCTTCACCCAGCTGCAGCAAACTTCAGTACCCTCTGCAAGGGGGTTGAGGAGTCATCCCTCCTTGCCAAGCCTGGTCCCTCATGCCTCAGAGACACTGCAGGAGTTACCTGGAGATGAACTGCACTGGCAGTGGCCAGGGGAAACTGAGCTGTCAGCAAGCCCAAAGGTGGCTCCGTGAATGGAGTCCACTCAGCTTGTGAACCTCACTGTGAAAGATCAGATTCCCACACACTTATTTGGGCTACACTGGGTGCATGGTCCATGGTGGAATATGCATAAGCTCCTGCCCTGGAAGCCCCAAGCAATCCCTTAAAAAACCCATTAACAAAGATTCACAGATTGCTTTGTGTTGGAAAGGACTTAAAAGATCATCTCATTCCAAGCCCTCTGCCATGGACATGGATGCTTCTCATGCCTTAGGTTTTAACTGTTATATTTTTCCAACCCTGCCCTGCCCAGTGTCACTCTGCAGTTCCCTGGAGCTCGTTCAGTGCTGTTCTCTCATGCTCACACACACACAACAAAGCCTCTCCAGCTCTCCAAGGACACCCAGACCCTCCTAGGCCCAACAACTGCAAACCACAATCTTGGCAAGAGGGGGGCAAGCTTGGGCAAATTCCATCCTTGCCTGGCTTCTGCTTGGGGAATTGATGTTGATATCAAAGTGGGAAGAACTCGTGAGCTGTCCTTGTCCATGTTGGGATGCACTGAGGCAGGAGCCTCTGGAGCCCAGAGTGCACATCTGAAGGTCTTCCCAATCAATCCCTCCTTTATTCCTTTATTCCTGTCTGGTCTTTGTTTCTAGGCAGCCATTTAAGGCATCAGTTCCCATTAGACCAGGTTGCTCCAAGCCCCATCCAGCCTGGCCTTGAACACTTCCAGGCATTGGGTATTCTCTGGGCAAGTTATGTCCGAACTAACTATAAGTTAATTTCTCTGGGCTATTATATCACCTAGAGAGAGAAGGAGGAGGGAGAGTTGTCTACACAGCTGCTCTGGACAGGATGGCCACAACTCTCTGATGCTCTCTTTGAGAAAGCTCTTAGTGATCCTCAAGCTGAAAAACCCTTCTGGAGAGAATTTAACAAACACATTTCCAATTATCTTGTGCTATTCTGGACCTTTAACTCTCCTTTGTTAAATTCCTGTAGGGGAGTCACACCAAATGCACACCTCTGTCCCAGGAGCACTCATTCATTTTGCAGCTGCATAAATGGGATCTCATGCCAGTCAGCTCCTTCTGGGAAGTATGTTATTCCTTTTAAGCTATAGTCCTCCGTATCTACACCCTTCCTTCTCCTCCAAAACAGCCTGCTTAAAATTCCTCTGTACTTTTTTCCCTGAATCAATCAATATTGTGGGTCATCTCGGCCTCTCCAAAGAGCCAGTTCTCCTCACAGCCCCCCATAATTAGGGCTTGTTTGGATTTGAGCCTGTCCCTTGTGAGCTCATTTGAGCAGGAGGCTGGCTTGGAAATGGGCAGTTCCAAAGGCAGTCTGTACATCTCTGGCTCCTGGTTTGGATAAAGAAACAGCTTCATGGCATCCTCACAATATTTTCACTATTTTCTCACAAAAAAAAAAAAACCAAAAAAAACCTTAATCTTAATTTCCAGCCAAAGAAAGGGCACAGCCTTATTAAACTGTTGCCATTATTTCTTTCATCTTTTCAAATGATTGATCTCATAGCCTGGGAAAGAGGGGAGTAACACCTTTTAGGCCAGACAGAATCTGGAGCAAGTGCTACATAAACTCTTCCACATTAAAATGACATTGTCTGGACCAGAGGCTGTTAAATTGCTCCAGACACAGGCGTGACTTCAGCACCATGTTCAAAAAACATTACTGAAGTAATAAATTGAGAAATTTGCTCATTTAAGTGAAGTTTTTTACCAAAGTCTCCCCTCAAAATTTCCAAATGAGGAAAGCTCCTGAGTGCAGGCAGAGTGCTGGCTGCCAAGTCATCTTTGCTTGCAATTGAGCTCAGGACAAGTACGTAGAATAAAACAAACTAATCAATCATGTCTTACCTGCATTTAAGTTTAAAAAAATACTGTGATTAATGAGGAACTTGTTTGAAAGACTTTGTACTGGTTTTTGCTGAAATATTTATATAGGTGTGTTCCCTCTTCTGACATTTTCTCTAAAGAAGGCAAATTTCCCTCAGAGACTTCATGGCACTGGTTCTCCTTCTGAGCATAAATATGATTAACTCTTCTATATAAAATTCTTCAAAAGCAACTTAAAAATACCCAGAAATTTTCCACTGTACTTGAGGGAGGGCTCCCTTTACTTCAAGAAGAATATTTTAAAAAGCCAGACTGAAAAAGTCTGAAACTGATAAAAGCAGTCAAATTCTGGGCTGTTGTTCTAAGGTCTGTTTTCATAACTTAATTTTAATTTCAAATACAGAACAACAGGATTGTCATGGAAATTCTTTGAATGTGTTGCCACTGTGAACAAAAATGCAACAATTTGCACCAAAGGCTGCTCTGACATGTCCATCCTCTGAAGAAATAATATAAACTATGTATATATGCTTTACTGGGGAAAAATTTGAACTTCCTTGCTTCACTCCGTCATAATTTTGGAAAACATTTACAATATGATTAGTATGTTAAGATGTCAGTAATATATACTATTTGAAGAAGTAAAGATAACCACAAAAACATGTGGGGAAGGCAGAAATATCTCCTCTTGTTATCTGCATCAAGCCAGCACTGAATATTCTGAAATACAACAGTCCAAAGGACATCAGCTCACAATACTTTAAGCATTTTTTATGGTTAACTAGAAAAAACTATCTATCTATCTAAACTACCTGTCTCAGCACCAGAACTCAATGTCTTCACATCTACTTCTAATAACATAAAATCAGACAGCAGCTAAGACAGATTTCTTCTTCCTTAGAAAGAGGGATAGAAAATAGAGAACGAAATAGAGAATAAATCTGGAAGGGCAATAAAGAACTGGAAACTTCTTAACACTTAAAAGTTCTTCATGCATAATGAGGAAAAAAAAAAGCAAACAGGAGAAAATTTGAAAAACCTAATAAAAGCATGTAAAACATACAGGTTAATTAATAAATGTACAAAGAACCATAGATAAGGACACGGAGGAAGGGGGAAAGATTTCTAAAAGGAAGGAATACAATTCCTTGAGTAGCAAACACATAATTTTAATGAGTTGTTCTTAACGACTTGACAAAATTAAATTACTTGTTTACTTCAAAATTCACCAAGGAGAAGACAGGTGCCATTAAGAAAATTTCTCCCCAGGAGATACAAAGCCCTGCTGAGACTCACAGTGAGATAGAATAAAATATCATACAAATGGGGATAAAGACTTGCCAGAACAGATAATCAAGAAATCAGACTCTTAGAAGATGCAACTAAAAGAACCCTCCTGTAATTCTAATAAAAGTGCTTAATTAGAAGGGAAAGGCTCTCCCATTCATCTGGGCTCATCCACTATTAAATATTTAATTCACACACTCACAACTACACATATTTTCCTTACAGCACTTTTCAATGAACAAAAGTAGAAGGAGGTGATGAAAGCAATTTGAACTTATTAATTTCAACAGCAGATGCACATCAATTCATTCAGCTGCTCTTAAGAACATCAGCGCTCACCAATCATTTTTTCCAAGATGAATGAATCCCATAGATTTAGAGTATAAAAGCTAAAAAGCAAGGGAATATAAAATGTTTGTCTCTAATTTGGCAATTCCTTTGGATCCAGGCCAGCAATCTGAGCTCAGAGGTCTCTTTTTATTATAGTCTGCCTGTGTCTGTAACCTCCCATAATGTAATATTTGGTACTGAGCTTGCAAAACCTTGCATTTTACCAATATCACCTAAAATCATAGAATCACAGCATGGTTTGTGTTGGAGGGCACTTTAAAGATCCTCTGGCTCCAGCCCCCCTGCCATGGACAGAGACACAAAAATCAATTGCTTGTCAGAAAAGGAGCTACCAGCTTCTATTGGTAGTGGTGTAAAATGATGGCACGGACTTGCCTTTCTGGTGTAAAAAAACTGATTTAAAAGCACATCAGAGGCTGGTACATGGCTCTGGGTGGCAGTGATGCAGGCTGGAGGACTGGAAAACATTGATCAAAACCTCTGCATTTCCCTGAGTAAGCAAACAGTGGAAACAGACCTTGGACACTGGAAACATTATTTTTAAAATAATGACATTATCATGTTTCTCATGTGACCCCTCTAAATCACAGAAGACAAAGTGAATTTCTGCTGTATTTTTAAAAGGAACTTTTGTTCCTGGAGTCATATTTTGTCTCCTAAGGGGACAATGAGAGGCGATAGCACTCAGGTGATAAACGCAACCACTTAAAAGCAATTTTCTCTTACACATGTAATTTTCTTTTACTCTGTAGAGCTTTCTCAGCCAGCTCTGACCTCAGCACTATGCAAGACATGAGGTAAGGCACTGGATTTACCAGGGTTTCATCAGTATTTATCTACAGCAGAGACATGTGAAAATGTAAATCTAAAAATTTGAATGCTATCAAGAAGGCTAGTCAGAATTGCAGCTGGCCAAAGATCAGCTGTCAAAAATATGGGCGAAAAAAAATGCAGGTTGAAGAGAAAGAACTTGACAAGCACTGAGAGGTTTAAGAATGAACTGGGAAGGTCTTCTGGATGAGCCTGGGTTGAATGTGATTCTTCTGAGCAACTCTGCCAATCTACAGGAAACGATGTTTGTGATGAAACCTGAGCATTTTCCATCCTGCTGACCTTGTCTGACTTTCAAACACTAATAAAAATATGGCAGCATGATGTGATGCCCGCAGAGAGCAATATGGGATTATTAGTACATAAAATGAGACACAGAAATGATCTCCTACCACCAGAGACAGCAGAAGTGCCTCGTTACAATAAGACTTCAGTGGCTGTTAGGTCACACTTCTAATTGGGCAAGAGATTGATTCTTGGGCTTGTGCTCTAAAATAATTTAACAGTCTGTGTTACCTGGTTTCAAACCAAGCCAGAATGACTCAGTGTTCTCTGTTTTCTTTTTGAAAACTAAGTCTCTGTGCAAATCTTATTCCTTCTCATGTCAACGGGGTAAGGAGATCCTGGAAGTTTGTGTAGGCTCTCAGGAGAATTTAAACACCCTTCTAAACAGCATCTCCCCACACAGACTGTGTCATCATTGGTTAAAATTTACAAGACATACCCTAATTTGTGCCATTATTTCCACTTTTTATCAACAGTGATGTGATCACTTTTAAACATCACCACAACTGGCCTGGTGTCAGGTACGGTTTAAAAGCAGGTGGCAATAAATACTCTCCTTATTCAAAGGACAAAACCACCCCTTTAGCTGTGCACTTCTGCCCCATAACAGAGTATAAACCTGAAGTACCCACGCAAGAGGGAATGCTTGCATTTGAAAGGAGGTATAACATCTGCCTTCAGGGCTCTGCAAACAAAAATTCTTCATTCCCACTATGAAAATCCTCCTACAGTTTTATTCCTGGGAAGGTGATGCATGGAAGCAGCATTTGTGCAGGCTGTGGTTAGTCAGTGCTGTGCACCATCATTTTATAAATTCTCTTTCATCCCCCTTTATTTCCCTCTTCTGTCAAAATTCTGTACTAACTCAGCCTTGTTGGTAAGAAAAAGGAGGAATACCCATGCCAAGGGACGCACACATACCCTCAGGTGGTGACTGAGGTTTGGAGGCTGACCACAGCCTCCGGTTCAAAGGAGGTTCACTCATCCTGAGGCACTAAAACATTTCCAAATGCAGACATGTTTCTCACCAGTGAAGCACATTTTATTCAAGATTTAGACTTTAATAGGAACCCTGCCTCCATTTCAGGGGGTGCTCTCTCAGAAAACACAATGGGAGAGTTTGCTTCAAACATTTCTTCTTTTTCTTTTTTTCTCCTTTTTGATGAGCCATAAGCTATTGACCTTTTCTGTAACATAAGGAGGTTGGTTGCTGGGCTTTTCTCTGCTAAAGTGCTAACATTTGTGTCTAACTATTAATTACCCAAGTTCTTTTTTTTTTTTGTCATTACTATAATTCTTAATACCAAATCCTCCCCTCAGGGGACCATTCGTTATTATTATCGCTATTCACGGTTTCTAAGGCGTCCACCCACATCACAACTCATTCTGGAGGAAAGAGGCATGTGGTAGGAATTGCTTTGCCTACATAAGAAAGGAGCATTTCACATTAATGACAAAAAAAAATGCTGTGCAGTGACCAACATGGGTGAGCAATGGGCAAATCCCCTGGGGAAATGATATGGTGTGGAGCTGCTGCAGTGGATTTCCTCCCACCAGCACAGCCAAGAGCCCTGCCTGAACTGCCTTCCAGCCTGAGCGGCTTTCAACTTGCCACAGCTTGGAAGGGAGTGATGCTCAAATAGTGGCTTTCCTCGGTGAAATGTTGGTTCTTTCTTTTCAAAGAGGCCCAAAATGTATTCATAAGCAATAAGCTGGTATGTGATTTAACCACTCTTCCAGTGATTTACAGAGTGTGTAATTCAGAAGATTATAAAAAGCAAGAAGCCAAACAGTTCCATCAGGGCTTGAGCCAAATGCCAGCAAGCTCAGATGAATAATTCTTGTCCCCATCAGAGGATGTAAGGTCAGGCTCCATGATCAAGATACCAAATGCAACCATTCCAAGGGCCAGTTTCTGTTGTCAAAATGCAACTGAAAAAGCATCTGACATCATGAGGATGTCCTTATTTATAAATAAACAAAAGCCACCACACTGTGCAGAAGTGCCTTAACTATATAAAATATCTCAAAATCTGATGAAATCTATAGAATGATAATTATTAGAGAGGGAGGAGAGAGAAGGAGTAGAAGTAGCAGGTTCCTCATGAACTGCAGAATACATTTTTTTATTTATTTAACAAATTTCACATTTTCATATGGTTTTACATACCTTCCCATAAAGATTTTATTTCAACCTCTACAGATCATTCTTGGGGGAAAATACTCAGCTGCTCTAAGTAAAATTTAATTAGTTGAAAATGGGTTTTATTAAATATTGTACTTTTTCCTCTTAAAATAAAATGTGGGCACTAATACAAGTTTATAAATGTTAGAATGAAATTGTACAGCAGTCTGTAAAATAATTATTGCACATTGCCTCCATTGGGTAGGTACAAATTCTCTTCTTGCTTTGCAGATGGGGACACTGAGGCACAGGATTTTTTAGTGCTACAGAGATGATGCATAACAGACCAAATCAAAATAAAACAGAGCAGTCTTGTCAGATGGGCAGGTGACTGAAGTAGATTGAGTTCCCTGAAGTTCTTCTATCCATGACTTTAAATAAGGAAACTCAATTTCCTTTTACTCTGAACATGGAACTGGGAACATGTGCAAGAGTAAACTTCTTGTCTTTCGAAATGTACAATAGGATATGTACAAAACTGGTTAAGTTTTCTCTAATTAAGATCCATTTCTTTTCTGCCACAGGCTTGTGAGGAAAAAAAAAAAAAAAAAAAAAAAAAAAAAAAGGGAGAGCTCTGCAGAGAGATCTATAGACATGGCTTTGAAAATTTACCCACAGTGAAGCACTGGCTCAGTTCCTCCCTGTTACCACTTCTGTGGATCTCCAGCACATTCTGTGCACTCACTCCACTCCTGGGACTCCTCTTGAAGTTACTGGGGCTCAGCATGGGGCACTCGTGCAGGATTTTACAGACCCTGGCAGTGTAGGCAGGAAGAGCTGAGCTCAGCTCTGTGCTTACCATGTTCCTCTGAGCCCAGCACATAAATCCAGTAAGAAATGTGGATTCTGCTTAGGAGTACCTGTGCACAATTCCCTCCTTCTCAAATGCAAAATCAGTGAGGAGTGGGAATAACTGCTGATTTTCTCCCTGATCTTGGTAAGAACATTTGGAAGCCCCCACTGGCATGTCCCAGCTGAGTGTGCTAAGAGCTCCTGGAGGGGGTCAGCACTAATCCCTGGCACTTGGCTGTGCCCAGAGGGAAATGGCTCATGCACAACTGGGTGAGCCCTACAGGTCTGAAAAAAACATGTTCTGTGCCAGGCTTTATTTTGGGGAATGCAAACACAACTGGAAAAAAGTGTAACATTTCTGCTGGCCACAGCAAAAGATAAAATAGCCCCCTTGGATATCTATCCAAAATTAGCTCTTGCTTAGAACCTGCAGTGCCAGATCACACCAGTGGCCCAGCAGCATGCACTGGTGTGACAACACTTTAACTCTGGTGAGGAAAATCTCATAACTGGGTTAGGGAAACACTCTGCTCAGTCCCAGCCTGACCATAAAACCCCCAAGAAACAAAGTTTTTTTCCCTTATTTCAGTGAAGGATGTGAATGACTAAGATATGCACATTTGGACTCAGCAAGACCAACATTATTAAACCCACAAAAGAATAAAACAATTTTCAGCGCCTGTTTCTCAGGTTGTTGCCCATACTGCTAAATTTTTATTTTCCAAAATTAGGAAAAATAATGTTAGGAAATAACTGTATATGGTATTGGAGCTCCACATTCCCCCAGCACCTTGCAGGAGAGCTCCCTGTTCCACATCTGGACTGCAGATGCTATCTCGGTACCTATAAATTACAAGTAGTTGGCAACTAAAATGCAGCAAGTGTGAGGTTATGAGAAGAGCCCTGCAAAAATATTCCTAATGGAGACAGCTGCGAGCAGTTATCAGCAGCCATCTCTGAAGAGCAGCAGCATTCCGAGGGGAGCAGATGGGACAGGACGGAGATGCTCATCCCGGGGAACACTAGATGGCACCCGGCGCCAGCACCGAGGTTTTGGGTGAGCAGCAGGAGGAGCAGGAAAGCTGAAGGCAGCACAGCCTCCTGCACATCTCTGCCCGGCAAAAGGGAACCGAGGTGCTCAGCCAGCTCCCCTCTGGAAACCATGAACCACGGGAGCAGAACGCAAGGGAGTCAAACCAGCGCGGGCTTCCACCCCGAATTTACCAAGAGGCTGTGAGAAAGCTGAAATAACAAGAAGGGAGGGATTAAATCTGCATGATCTCTTTCTTCTGCCTCGGGCTTATTTTAATTTTTATATCAGATCCTTTGAGTCTATGTCATTGGCGTCTATTAGTTGTCCTGTAGAGACACAGTGTGGGGACTGTGCTTTGACAACTCTTGTGGAAAAATGTTGCAGGCCTGTATAAAATACCATTTGGGAACCTATGTGCTGAGGACTTTCCCAAATTGGTTTGTCAAACTTATTGAGAGCTGGAAATGAAACCTGGGAAACATTGGTATGCTCTCCTTTTGACTTCAGACACAGCCTGAATCTGGAGAGCCTGCCGAACATGGCAAAAATAATTAGAAAATTCCCTTTAAAAAACAATTTATGCTGGCAGATTAATGCCATGTTATCTAAAAAGTGATGCCAGAGATTAGGTTAATTGGCCTCCTTATTAGTTAGCTTCGGCAGGGGAGTAGCAAGGGCACGAGTGGGTGCAAATCCTAAATTGCCTGACGTTCCTGATGAGGCAGATCATAGGGGAGGATGGGGAGCAGGATAGAGAGAGGCAGCACAGGGAGAGTGACACTGTCACAGCCTGTTTCTGGGAATGACTGTGTGCTGAGCAGGAGGATGCTGTGGAGGGGAGTGAGTTTGTTCCCCAGCAGTCACTGCCTCGGCTGCTGAGCTGGAGAGATGCCGAGGGCCACGGGCACACAGCAACAGGGTGTAAAGCTGTGCCTGCCTGCACAAGAGGAAAAACAGAAAACAATTGGTAAAAGTGGCAAAGGGGTTAGTTATTGCTCAGTGCAGGATACTGTCACTCCTGTTACTGACAGGTGGAGGGCAAGGACGGCTGCTTGTGGATTGCAAATTTCATCGTCACCAAAGAACCTGCAATGTCAAACTGAACTGGATCTTGTGCTGTGTCAGTGTGCTGTGTCCTGCCCTCAACAGCCTCCATCCACACACATCCACCAGAGCAACATTCCTGTGTTAAATATGAAATAGGGGATGAAAAGGTTTTTACCCCTTCATCCAACAGAGGCTCTACTATGATGTATTTCACCACATATTACCTCATGTTCACCTGCTAGACCTGTCCTCTCTCTTCATGCACCACCCTAAAACATACACAGAGCTCCAGAGGAACGATAAACCCCCATGTTCCAGGGAGAAGGCAGTGTGCTGCCCTTTCCACCACTCACATGCACCACGAAAGACCAATGAAATTGTCACTGCACAGCATGGTTTACAGTGCCTGTAACGTACATATCTAAAGCCTAAACTATGCAAACCACGAGTGTACCAACACAGATTCAATGATCCTTCCAGCCCTTCTTCAGCTCATGGTCTCCTGATCCACCACCACACCAATGCCTGACACACCTGTGTGCCTTCTGGTGTGCTCTCACTTTCCAGATCTCCCCCTTATGCTGGAAACTTCTCCTCTGGCACATCCAACCCTTCAGTCTCCTGCACCACTGCCCAACCCAACACAGAGACCAAGGGGAATCACAGCTGGGTGTGCAAGAGAGTTGAAGCTGGGGGGAACAAGGAGCTCACTGTCAGGGACAAAGAAAGATCATGCAGTAGTAGGAAACTGCTTGGAGCACTGTACTGTTATGTTTTAGCATTTCTAATACGTGTTATGCATGATACTTCTATTTTTCCCACCTTTGTTTTGTCTGGAACAGAACTGCACTGTCAGTCAAACCTTTTTTGCTCTTAGCCAGGTTTGCTGCAGACACAAAGCTTATGTGCTCATGCTGTGTCTTCATCCTGTTGCTGAACACTTCCAGCCCACAAGCTACCACTCAGATACATTGCCAGAAAGATGGAGTTCTCAAAAACTAAGCATATTGAGTAAACTCCCAGAAAAACCAGCCCCACCAACCAAGCAACAAATCAACACAAACCAAAACAAACAAAACCCAGAAACCAAACAAACAGGAAAACACACACCCAAAAAACCCCCAAAAAACAACTCCCCCCCCCCCCACAAAAAAAAAAAAAAAGGAAAGCAGAAAACAAAGAGCAGATTGCAGCAGGGAAGGGAAGAGACTGACGAAGTCTGGAGAGTGTCACATGGACAGCTTTAACAGGGTTGATGGTGAGAAATCTCCTAATTTCCATGTTCCAATCATACATAGAAACAATTTAACATCAAGCTCATGACTTTTTGTGATGAGTGGATCACGAGATGCAAGCTGGAGGGAAGCAGGCTGCACAAGCTCCAGGGCTCAAAGATTTTAAATCATGTATATGTCTAGTACACACTTTTTTGTACAAAGTATTGCCCTTCTGTCACTAAGTAGAAGACAAATAAGTAATTTTAGCTCTGTTGTTGTTTTTGTTTGAGGGTTTCATTTGGTTGCAGGTTTTTTTGTGGGTTGGTTTGTTTGTTTTCTCCTGTTCATTTCCTCGTTTGTGTGTGTGTGTGTGTGGACTAGTATGCTGAGACAAATCCTTGAGGATCACCTGAATGTAGATAGGATTTTCATGCAGAAAAAATGCTGAGAGGTGTGTTTATATATGTACTTCTCCACTGTGAACCCCACTGGTTACTGTATCAAAAAAAAAATTATTGGAAAGAGGGCAGGAGGCTAAAAAATGTAGGTGTTGCAATGTCTGACTTCTAGGCCTTTTGCCCTTAAGATATCATACCCCTGTTGAAAAATTAGTTCCCCTGAGGACTGCCCAGTGGGAAGTCTGCTGATCCACAGGGCACAGAACAGTGCAGAAAGCAGTAGGAAACACTGAGCACACAGGCATGGCCAGGACCCTGCCTTCTCCCAGGGCAAGCCCCTGGAGGTTGAAATCAAAAGGTATTTAGGACATGTTCCAGTGTATTCTCAAGTCCCAACCCATTTAATAGAGTGGTATTGGTGAGAGAAAGCAGATAGAAATGGAAAGGGGAGGTTCACATTGGATATAAGGAATGCCCACGAGGGCAATCAGGCAGGGTGACAAGTTGCCCAGTGAGCCTGTGCAGTCTCCATCCCTGTAGGTTTCCAAAATCCAGCAAGATAAAACTCTGAGTGACCTGGTTTGAGCAGGAGGTTGGATTGATTTACCTGCTGACACTGTGATCAGCCTATGTACAAACCAGAAAATGTTTTTTAAATCTTGCATGTTTTGCCAGGTATTTCAAAGATGCAAAGCACTTTCTATCTCTTTAGCCACAATGTATAGTAATGGCAACTAGAAGAATCTTGGCAAATATTTAAATGAGTCATGTACAATGATGGACAGAAATGGTAGAGCACAACTATATGGTCCCTTTTTACCATTTCTGCACAGTTATCACCAGTAAGATACTTAAAACACACAACCTGGCAGCAACTTCTTGGCTTTTAGCTTCATATTTAATGACAACTAACTGAGGAATTTTGCTGTGTAAGTTATGTGTTTCCACTGGTGCTATGGAAGTGTCACCTTGAAATGCTCTGTTCCAGCATGTGTCTACATGTGACCCTGGTATGGTGGCATCCCATTCCTCACCAGCTGGGCCACTGCTTGAATTGCATATAGAAAAAGAAGGTATAATCTGGGGAAAAGAAGGCAGAGACTGAGAGCTGAACTCTAAAGAAACAAGGCAGGTGAGATGAGTGGTTGGGTGATGGAGCTGGAACCACAGGCACCATGAAGACAAAGCATAAAAAGGGGGATTTTAAAAACCACAAATAATCAAAGCTAAAGAATCAATGAATCATAGAATGATGGAATGGTTTGGGTTGGAAGGGACCTTAAAGATCACCCAGGTCCATCCCCCCTGCCCTGGGCAGGGACACCTTCCACCAGGTTGCTCAACGCCCCACCCACCCTTACTTTGGACATGCCCAGGGCTGGGGCAGCCACAACACCCCTGGGCATCCTGTGCCAGGCTCCACCACACTCAGAGGAAAAAATTTATTCCCAATATCTGATCTAAACCTGCCCTTTTTGAGTTTGAAGCCTCGTCCTATCACTCCATGCCCTTGTAGAAAGCCCTTCTCCAGTCACTTTCAGGCCCTCTTCAGGCACTGAGAGGCTGCAGTAAGCTCTCCCCAGAGCCTTCTCCTCTCCAGTGCTCTGGTGAGTGGCCAACCACGGCTCTCAGCCAGACACCACCACATCTATATTCTAGACAAAAACCCTGAAATCTGGAATATGAAATTCATGTAGTCTGACTCTCTGGGGAAGCTGAGCACTTCTTTTGCAGAGCACAGAGCTCAGTGGATGCTGCAGCTGGAAGCCAGGCCATTGCAAAGGGCTGTCACAGGAAATCATTTGTCAAAATACACATTGTTTTGCAGGATCCTTAATGGCTGAGCTTTTAAATGAAGACATTGAAAAACTGCTTACCCATGAGGTATTTTGCTGAGGACATAATATGCTGTATATGAATGCTGATACACCTGCAAAACAAAATTAAGAAAAAGACAACAAAAAGAGATTAGTAACTGTCACCTGTGTTAATAGGGCTCATTTTTTGCAAAAATAGTACAGCATCTGTGGCTGAGAAGCTCTTCTAAACACTCCAAAACCTCTAGTAGAAAAGAACAATGCATTAATCCACTTAAAGCTGTTGTGTGTTCTTATCACCCTGCACTTTATTACGGTGTTTGGCAGATCATGCACACCCAGATGCTCGGTGTCGTTACCATGGCTACCAGGTCTTTGATTAAACTGGGGGCACACGGGTGCTGCAAAGGCTAAATATAGAACAGTCATTAATGAGGACACCTTGGTCAGCTGGAGACATTCTCCATCATTATAACTAGACACAACAGGGGCACAGCGTTGTGTTTTTTTTCTTTATTTGCACATAAATAAAACAGGGAGCGGTGCTGGGTGATAGCAGAGAGGGTCATCGAGCTCCTGTCAGTCAGGAAATAAAACTCTATTGACTCAAGGCACAAAGCTGACCTCATGTTTCTCTGCCCTGCTAAGTTGCATCTTCACATCAATCTGTGCTCTTTGGGCCTTGGGGAGGAGCTGGCCAGCTTGCACAGCAGCTCATCTCAGAGGGGACAGTTTATTACTTATTTTCTGAGCAGTAAATAATAACACCAGAGCCAACGTCAATGATTTAAGAGGTGGTGATTTTCCACTGGTGACAGCAGAGTCCCTTACAGTGATCAGGAGTCAGGGTACCAGTGTGAAAGGTCTAAATATGAATAATTTTATACAGATTTATACAGGAAGCACTTTTTGCTATTCTGTCCTCTTACTGTATTCTCCTAAATAAATAAATAAATAACTCTCCTAGCAATCATTTCATTTGGCTCCAACATAAATCTTTAAACCATTTCTGCTGCCCAGCAGCTCTCATAAAGCATCCTGTCCCAGAGGACAAAGAAGAAATTTCTTGAATACTTGATTCACCAAGCAAGTTCAATCAGAATTATTTTTCCTAGGCTACTCAGTTTTTGCACAAGTACTTTCTTTTATACTTATACCTAGAAACCATGAGATGTCCTGGATGCTGTTGCCAGCCCCAGCAGGGGCCATCCCGAGCACATCATTAGCACCACAAGTAAGCATGACTCACTGCCTGCCCCTCTGGAGGGCAAACCTTCACAGTGGTGTCTGGAACAGCCCTGCAGCTCCTGGGGTCTCGGTGAAGAGGCAGATAAACACGAGGCACATCAATAAACACAAGGCATCCATATTTACACATCCTGTAAATATCAACTCAAACTTCTCTGTTGCAGTTTGAAACCGAACACTAAATCCTGACACTGCTGCATGAGCTCCCTGAGAGACAGGCACAGAGGTGAGAGCACTGCATTTCCACCTATGAAATGCAGAGACTGATGCTGGATTGATGTGATTCCCTTCTTTCCTGTGCAATTCACTCCCTTCGTCACAAGGACATAATGAGGTCACATCCCCAAATCTTATCTCCTTTCAGGCATTCAGATCCATGAGGACTCTTCATGCAAGGTGATTCTCTGGTGTGTTGATATCAGGGGAGGTCTAGGAATATAAGTGAATTCACCACAAGCCAGCATTTATTTTAGTACAAGTGTCCTTTTTAAATCCACCTGTGTCAGATGATGTCAAATAAATTACCATTTCCTCACCCTCATCCAATCATACCAAAGAGCTCTTGAATCTTCTGATGTTGATACCTGAGACCTGGCTGATGCATGATCTTAAGAGTTTATTCCAGCTTTGATGAAGTCCTAAAACAGCTACAATTCCTTAAAGAAAAAGCACTGGAAGACTGAATCTGCCTAAAGAGCTGAAAAACCTGAAAATACACTGTCATTAAATACTGAGCCACTTTTGTCTTCCAATATCCTGGCAGTAGGATGAAGAAAATGATTTAAATATAAATTCTGGTCTGAGGCTGGGACTGTTCAAGGTTATGAGCCATGCTGTGTTATTAGACACCAGAGACACAAGCCCCCCAAAATGAGCAGGAACAGGTACCTTCAGGGGAAAATAAACAAATGAGGGAGCCTGGAGGGGAAAAAACCAGCCAGGGAAGTTTTGAACAGGACATCTGCTGATGTTCTTGCTTGTGGTACAGAGCCCTACAGCTGTGCTGGAGAGCTCAGAGCTGTCTTACAGCCATTAATGGAGGCTGAGGCAAAGCATTTTCCTCTCCTAAGTGGAGAGAGCTTAGGAGTGAGGGAAAAAAAAGTTGCTGGACATTCAAAGAACCCTTTTATTTTTTTGAATGTCATTTGTCCTCATCTTTGGTCTCTGGCCAGATTCTCAAATATCTCACATCAGCTGTGCTATAGTATACAGTCTTCTAAGGCTTGTAGCTGGCAAGGGTTCACTCACAGGAGCAAAATTTTCTCAGATAAATCCTTACAATGTGTAGGTTTGCTTATGTAAAAAGAACTACTTGTATGAGCAAAGATTTCAGGATCAGACACTTATTATTATTATTATTAGGATACAAGTACATGCAGCTCAAAAATCCCTCTCAGCCCAACAATTTCAAACTGCCAGCAATGCTCCTAAGCAGACAAGAATACAAGAGAAAAATCACTTTATGTCTTTCTGAGAAATTAAATATCTGCTTTCCTCTTAGATATGCAAACCAAATGAAGTTAACTTTTTGAGAGGATGTCTTTGTTTTCTTAATATCTCTACTAAAATTTCTGCTGGGGTCAGGATGAATTTGGCTATTCACTTAGCAGTAGGAAAACCTCACAGCAAGGAAAAGTGCAGGGAAGAGATGGGCATTCTTCTGAAACCCAAACTAAGCCTCAGAGAATGGAGAGTGATTAAAAGTTAGTATTCATTTCATTAAACCTCTCTGTGTCTGAGGCTTGGCCAAAAAATAAATAGTTGTATAAACTGTGTGTTCCCATTTTCTATTAAAGAGTGTGGTAAAAGCCATTGACAGATTTGATTCTCTCAGCCCTGATTTTTAGCTGGATCCCAGAAGAATTACAGCTCCTCTCAGCAGAGAGGCATGTCTGGGGGTAGTAAAGGTTTTGGTAATTGTTCTGCTGTGTAGCCTCTGTGTGCTGAGCCATCCCACCAACATCAGTCAGAACAGGTTTGAGAGAGCTCTGAAGGGTTCTGGGTATCACCACAATTGGGTCACAGAAGCTCCCACGCCAGCTGTCACCAACAAGTGCTGTAAAAGTCATTATGCTAAAACCATTGAGCCAGAAACTCTCCCACTGGGCTCCTCATCCCAGGTCACAGCACAGATCTTGTTTACTTTCAATCTAAATTTTGCTCTGCAACAGGTGCATGTTTACACTGAAATCATAAAGGGACTGAGAGACAGATCTATCTGTTCCACTGAAGCCTTGGAAAGGCAATTATCTCTCTAAAATTCAGAAGAACACAGAGCTACTTATATCTGACTCCACCTTGTTGTGAAGCCACTGACCTGGTTTTATGTAACCAACAGAAGAAACCTGGGCCTGGCCAGATGATAACAGAAATGGAAACACTGCAGCACACAGAGCAGCAGAGAGGGGCACATGCCTCTCCCCTGCCACCAAATTCCAAAGGAACAGGGAAACTGTGGTTCCAGCAAGGTACAGAATGGAAGAAGCAATTTCTGCGCTGTGTCACTACGGAGGAAAGTATGGTGTGAATGATAATGTCTCCTTGGAAGCACTTAAGTGCTGTAAGGATACAGGTCCTAGTCCAGCAGGACTTGCTCAAACAGGAACTGTGTGCTATTTAAGCATAGAATGGGTTTGGACTCATTTATTCATTGTGACTATTCATGTTCTTTAAATTAGAATCCATAGCTCTAGTTCTTGCCCCAAAGTAACTGTGGAAGTATGTGACATAAATCCAAGGAGTTTGTGAAATGGGTTTTCAGCATCTTATGATGGTATGAAAGATTGCACTGCCTGCTGAGGATTTATCACAAGCATCAGAAAAAAATAAAAGAGTTTACTTTGCACTTCCATCTCCCCTGTCTGTCGGTTTCTGTCTCACTTTGTGGGCTGATGCCAGCACCAGCAATAATCAGCATTTACAGAAGGCTTTCTTTAATGTTTGCATGGCGAGGTGCTCAGTCAATGCAAAGAGGCACCTCATTTCAAGGAGAATTACAAACAAAGAAAGGAGGGAAAACCCTTGGAAGAAGGCCCCCAAATCAGCCCAACCCACCCATCTTCCAGCAGGCTGTTCTACCAGAACAACTGATTTAGGGAATTACAACCTGGCATATAAAACAGCTCATGGATCTGGGGGACTGGCTGCCGTGAGCTCAGGATTGTTACTTACTTGATAAATACAGGAATAAAGCATGCTCTGCATCCATTTTCTTAATGGCTCCATAGAGCCACCTGGCCCCTCATACAGTAGTGTTATTTACATTAAAGAATTACCCAGAAAACTCACCAAAAATTCCCATAAAACTTAGAGCTCCTAAGGGACCAGTACAGGGCAGAGCAGAAGTGCCAGCTGTTTGCAGCTTGCAAGGATAAATGCAAAATTTCTACTGTTTACTGTTTTTCTTTTTTTTTTCAGGAATCACACATTTAATCAAAAAAGTCACCCCAGTGCTCCCAAATAAAAATGAACATGCTAAGTAGTAGTCAGAAAGAAAAGTGTACAATAGTTTGCTAAAGCCTGAAAATAGCAAGAGTATACTTTAATGTAATTAATCATAAAGCACTCAGGATTTATCTGGGTAAAATGACTCATTTTTTATTCTATAACAATAAAGTATATCAACAAATAATAGATCCACTCAGGATTCTTAACAGACCCCAGTTGTCTTGGTAATGTATCTGCTTCTACACTGTGTAGTCAGACAGTAAAAATATATCACAAGTGGCTGGCGAAACAGGAACTGCCAGATCCATTAAAAGGGTTTCCCACAAAGAGTCTCTAAAAAGACATTTGCTGGAAATAGATTATGCAGCCCATTTTCCTACTTATGCTACGAGCAGACAACTCCCCAAATGCACATATGAATGTCAAACCAGTTGAATAATCCCAAACATTTGACATAATTACATATTCCACCTTTCAAAATGGTCCTGATGCCCTTAAACAGTAACTAATGCTGTGATGCAAAATGGGCAGGTAAAAGATGATTTGCCATTTGGCCTTTAGCATCTGTGATATTTAACCAGGCTCTGAAGCTGACAGATTAACAGGGAAAAGAGCATAAAGTAGAATGCAGGAAGGCTGCTGCTATGCATTGGCAAATACCTCATGTATTTGGCACTCTGTTTTCTCACAGTGGCGTGAAAGGGAGGGGAAGACAAGCTCGGGAGGAAATCACAAGCAAATGTTAGCCAGAGGTTTTGTTTCCCTCTCCTGCATGGACATATCATGTGTGTAAAGGATACAAGTCACTAACACACTGTCACGTGGATTCTTCTATTGGTCAGTCACCAACAAGCAAATATGAAGTTTGCTTTACAGGGTAATTTTATTGTTCATACAGATCTTCCAGGAGAGAAAAGGATAATTATTTGACTAAAACTACCTCACTTCCATAATCTGTTATGGCAGTCTGTGGAGGATTAAAGCAGGTCGCTGTACCTGTTTGCAGAATATTCTGTATTTTTTATGAAAGTCAACATTAAAAACCAAATTTTCACTTAATGTGTCGACACAATTTGCCTTGATGAAAATTCTTTATGATACCATTGGTTTTGTTGAACGCTCCTGTTCTGTCAAGAAGAAATCCTTCTTTTGCCATTACATGTTGACCTGGCCCTCCAAAGGGATGAAAAATCCATTCCTGTGCCTGACCACCAACTTCTGTGTAATGTTTTGTTCAATTTCTGTACTTTCTCCTCTCTATTTGTGATTTAGAGCACAAGGGGTTACTGGGGCATGGTTGGGTAATGGTCTTTTCATTTTTCCCTCAGTGAAGACAGAATGGTCAGCAGTGCTCTCCTCAGCCCAACTATTTTTGCAAAGGATTATGACCATTTTATTGCTAATAGGCACTCCATAGTAACCAGCTCAGAATTAGATTCTCTCAGAAACGTCATGCTATCTATTCCTCTTGTGTCACTGCAATAAAAAAAGGAAAAACTACCGAAATCCATACTGGTATTTTGTACCCTGCACTCAGTGAAGCTTGATTGCTTGCAAGAACAAAACAAATCAATAAAGCCACATAATTTGAGGTCTCTCCAACATTCTCGCCTTTCAGATTCATTGTGATACTGACCTATTTTGCTTTCTTCTGAGACAGCATATTCACTTTTGTCCCTGCATTGAATTATCCCTCTATACTTTATCAGTTCTCCACTAATGCACCTCCAGTACAGCCTCATGCTGTGTGTCAACCTGCTTGTATACCCCTCCAAGGAACACTGCCCATTTCTCTTCGTGCCTCCAATAAATCAGAAAACCCATAATGAAATGCTATCAGCAAGTGTTTCCTGAGCATTGGTTCAGCTGGCAGCCAATAACCCACAGCTGCCATCAAACACCTGATGGGGGATGCTCTCACCCTGTGCTGTATCCAAGCTGATCAGAGACACGTGTGATGCACTCACAGCCACAGGAAGGGCACTCTGGCACTGCTGGGACACTCCAGCACAGTCTGGGGAGCTCAGGGGATGGCAGAGATGGGGAAAACAGGCTTGAGCAAGAAAGATGATGAGAAGGAGGGGTTTCTGAATCAATCAATGCCCAGAGAATTTGGCAACTGGTTGCCTGTGCAGTGATTGTCTCTGTATATGATTCCCCTTAACTTGACATTTGGGAAAAAGGAGGATGATATATACGTGGGGAATGCATGTATTAGAATTGTTATGGGAAGTAAATCTGTTTCTTGCAAAGAGGAGGGAAGGATCCCGACCCAGCAGTGTCACTGTGCCTGAGTGAGGTGACACAGCCAACACTAGGCTGTCAGTGCCTCAGAGAGAGCCAGCGGGGCCCTGCCTCATCTCAACCACACCAGTGGATCATTCCAATCACACCCAATGTCATAGGAAATCAGCAACTCTGCGTCTCCAGAAGCAGGAAGAAACTTTAGCAATTGATTTGGCAGAAAGAAGTAACTCAAGAGGCAGTGGATCCCTAGGACATGCCTCTGTTTTGCAAATCTTTTAACAATTTAATCTCTTAGGGCTGAAAATTAAATCGTTGGCCTTGTTGTTTGAAGGACAACCAGGACAGCTCTCCAGCTAGCAGTGCTGTGGTGAATGCCCTGCCACCCTCACCAGAGAGGCTTCCTCAGAGAACAATCTCACATCGAGGTGACATGAGGAAGGGACAGCACATTCCTGCCGTGGGGACTTGCATTTTGGAAGCATTTGTAAGGCAAGCCAAAGCCGATGGCGGTGGGGTCATGTGCCACAAGCAGCACGCACGGTTAATATGTAAATCTCTCCCACAAACATACAGAGGCTGTGCTGGGATTAGAAGCTGCTTTTCCAAGCACCAAGCCAAAGGTCTGTGAAACAGCAAAGCCAAGGAGTTATTCCTTTACAAATAGTGTTGTCTCAAGTTTGCAAAACAACCGTAAATAAAGCGTGATGGGAACATCCACCACGGTAATGGATGGGCTGCCGTGTTGTAAGGTAATGCTGCTAATTCACCTTCCACAAACTGATTATCTATCTCCGTTGTTTCATGATAATAATTCTTTATTAAAAGATTAGTTCTCAAATTACAGTTTTGAGAGCCTTACACTGCTGACAACGCCGAAAGGGAATTTCAAGGCCGGCTTGAGGATTTATGACTTTGTGTCGGAGTGGAGTGGATGCTCTTTCTGTTACAAATGCAGCTCCAGAAGCAACTCGGGCCACAGGTATTAGCATCCAGCTCGTGTGCCAGCTCTCACCCCTCGGAGAGCGTTAATCCAATCTGCCAACTGCTGCTGCGCTCTCATACAGCTCTGCCCTGCCAAGCAATTACAAAAGCCTCCTTTTGCTCCCGAGCCACCTGTCCCTCACAGCGCTTCACTGGCTGGCACCACAAAGCCCTTGCAGTCACTGGCTTAAAGGACGACTGCTCCATTTTTAACTGGTAAATAAAATGGGAGCTGCAAAGCACTCAGTAGGGTTTTTGCACCAGCCTTTGTGCACTTGTTGATGCTCAGGTTATTGGGAAGTAGCTGCAATGAAGTCATAGAGAATTATGAATGAGGGTTATGAATAATGAGCTCATTCTGTTGTTGAACTTTTTAAACTTTTATCAATATTCACATCACATGTATAAATTCCCAGGTTTCCCCTCCCACCCTCTATTCAGAAACTTGGAAATGAGAATAAAATTATCTATTACATAGTTGTGATTCTAACACACTGCACAATATATCTAAGGAAAAGAAGTAAAAGATGAACAAACATTATGTGTTAGGAGTACAAAAGTAGCCTGAAGCCAAATAAATGTTTTAAAAGGAGACAGCAATTATGCCAAATCCAGGGATTTGGGATACATAGAACACCTTCAGATCCATACACAAAGACACACAGCCATGATTCTCTAGGAATATCTGGGATCATAACAACAGCTGTATTGGACCAGATCCAAAGTCTGTCCAGTTCACTACCCTGGCTCATTAGCCCAAAGCCAATTCAGACAGAAGACTAGAGTTAGCTGATTTACTTGAGTCATCCTTTCCCAAAACACTTTCCCAGGCTCTTGCACTTTGCATCTTGGACCTCCTCTCTTTGCAGCAATTTACCTTGAAGGGTGTCCCTGCCACTGACCTCTCCAGTCACTCTTTACAAGCATTTACCCTTTTTGCACCTAAAGCCTCATGCAGCAACTCCCTTTTCCCAGACAATGGTGCCAAAAGCTTGTGTGAGGTATGATTCCTCTCAGCAGCCTTCGGTGTCAATTTTAGCCTCAGATTTACACCCTGAATTATTCTGTTCATAGAGGCAGCCAGGGCTAGCTGGTGGAGATGGGAGTTTGCAGGGCTCACATCTACATTCACTCGACTGACTCTCACCTCCACTGACTTTGGAGTTACAAGTCTGAGAGCTGAAGGACAGCATGAGAAATCAATGTTTAATACTGCTTTTAATGAAACATTAGATAATGCCTTCTTTCAAAGAAACATTCCTTGAGCTGTGCAGAAAATGACCGTGGAAAGATTCTAAAAGCCTCTTTTTTGTGAAGTTTACAATGCAAGTGGTAAAGCTTTGTAGCAATTATGTGAGAAGCAAGCCATGAAAATGTTCTGAATGCTAAGGAGATCTAATTAATTTATTCATTTTTAAATAATTCTCTTTAGAGGTAGAAATTAGCAACTACAGAACCACAGCATATGTTCTTAATATTAAAATTTACTCTTAGCATGTAAAAATTGCTTTTTCTACTGTAGCAGCTGAGAATGTGAATACTACAAAGAAGTTAGCATGGCATTGAAATTTTTTAAGATGGTCCTAGGCTCAGGGCACTTTTAGAAGACTCAAAGAAAAGAATCTGAAACAAGAAAGATGAGACAGTCAGAAAGCATTAGAGAGCAACAGTTTAAAAGCAGTGAAGTGGATGTGAAAGAAATGAAAATATTCAGATGTATGCCAGGGACCTTGGTCAAAAACCCTCTCCCTGTTCAGCGAAGGACTCATTTTCCAGTTCCATATGAGATCAGAGGACACAGAGCTGTATCTCAATGGACACACAGATCTAACTCAGTGGAGGAGACAATTCTATTTTCTGACATAAAGAAAACAAATTGAAATCCCATAGAAGGCAGGAGGACTGTGTTATCTTTGTGATGCTGTGGGCAACTTCCATGGGGTAAATGGTTTGTGATGATGATGAGAATTTCTTTAGAAAGCAGGGGGAGAGCAAAGAGGACAGGAAAGGAGCACAGAACCTGCCCTGGTCTCTGCCTGCTGCAGAACCCTTCACAGCACTGCCATCAACAGCATCACTCTTCCACTCCTGCACACAAAAATATGAGCATTCATGCATTTAAAGACATGACTAAAGCCCTATGATTCCCCTCCCTTTTAAAAAAAAAGCTTCTTTTGAGCAGAGAACAGAAGAAAAAACGAACAGAATATTCCATTTTCAAATCTGGGTCATTAGCTGCCCAAGGAGGAACGTTAACTATTGGTTTTAACACAGAGCTGGTAAAAGCAGAGTTCTGCAGGCAGTTAAAGAGATAAAAGGCACTTGTTCAGGGTAAACACACAGAGCCACACACTCCTTGGATTTAGGCATGTAACTTGGCTAAAGAAGAGAACATTTGTGTCAGAAGATTTGCATTTCTGAGTACAAGAACTTCATTGGGGTGCCCTGCATACCAAGAGCTGTTTTTCCAGAAGAGGGCACTACATATATTTTTTTTACTACTTCAGTGATGAAAAATTAAAAAAATAAAAAGGACTGGAAATCCAGGGAATTAGATTATAGACTGCTTCATATGTTTCTGCAGAGACATTAGGATTAAATTTTTTCTAGTTTTGCTTTCTGAAGCTTTTAAAATCACTGTTGTCTTCCCATTTTGTATGCTATTCCTAATATATTTATTTCCTTAGCATTTTAAAATAACCACCTATACTTATTACGATCCAGCACAAACTGGGATGTTTACTGTCCCTAAATCTTAGGAAGCAAATTTAAGCTAAAAAGCAGGAACTCACCTCTAATGTAATTCTGAAACCTCTCTATGTTGCAAGGAATCTAATTATTTGTCAAATTTTAATTTTTTTCAAGAATTTTCATACTGATATTTATTTCATTCCTCGTAAAGCAAAGTTCCTCCATGTTTCACTAAGACAGATCCCCATACAAGTGCAAGAAAGAAAACTGTGACTATTTTACTGCTGTCCATCTGATTTTGACGACCTAGGAAACCTTGTACAATTATCTTATGAAGGCTTTATTCAAAAAGAAATCACAGTTTATTTGTAAGATATTTTGTGACTCTTATTAGGACCTTAATCTCTAACAGTTTGTTAAAGTTACCTCATCTATATACTCAGAAAAGGAGGCAGAATGAGAAATACAACCTTATGAGAGCTAAGAAAAATTGGTTATTTTTGTATCATAGTGTTTTGCCTTGAGGCTTTTTTTATTTTTCCTTCCCTTCTTGATGAAAATCTCATTTACTAAAGAAAATATTTACAGAGGATGATGCTGATAACTGGCACATAACACACCTATCTATGTACTTTTGCATGACAGGCTAATTATTTCTGAGGTTTGATGCTCCTCTAGTCTTCCCTGGAACTGTGGATTTGCTTTTCAGTTTACTGATGTGTATCAGTGCCTGTGAATAAATGTAGGATACAGCTTGTTGGCCTTTGCTACACAAGCAAGGCTGTCCAACTTTGTCTGAAATAACAATTTTGCACTCAGTCATGTTTGTGCAATTTCTCTTGAAGTCTCCCAGCTCAAATCAGGAGGCTTCAGGTGTAGTTCTAAGTCCATTTATCTGCATTATTAGGAGACCAGCAAGGGTTTAATCCATTGTTTCTAATAGGAAAGCAGCTAAAGCTCAGCAGCTGAAGTCAGCAGACTCTTTTTAATGCTGTGTACTTCATGCAGAGTATTTTGCTGCAATGATCAGAATAAACAGTCCTTGGGATGGAGAGAATGGAGACTCAGCAGGAAATTGGGGTTTGGTGCAGTTTTCCCAAAACCATTGGTGCAGTTTTACCAAAACCAGCAAAACTGGAACGTGGGGCTGGAGGAGTGCAGGCTGTGCTGAGCTTTGCTTCCCAGCTTGGGCAAACACATCATTTTGTGTTTTATGGACGCACCCAGACCGTCACTTCAGAAGCACAAACTTCCCCCTGAAAGCATCCCCCAAACCAGGGAGCAACAGAGCTAAAAATCTGGTCTCCAGTGTGGTTTTTTTGTTGGCCCATGAATGAGCAGCAGGCCCTAAGTCACCACAGTGGCTGCCAATGATAAATCACAGCCAGGTTTGGGTTGGAAAATCATCCATTCCAACCTCCCTGCTATGGGCAGGGACACCTATGAGACCAGGTTCCTTCAAAGCTGAGATGATCCCACTCCAGGAATACCTGCTGGGGATGAGGAGAGGATGAGGAGAGTACCCATTCTTAGCATTTAAGGGGTGCAAACATATTTTCCGTGGACAATAGACACAAGCAGCTCCCACTCAGCCATTCCTCCCTGCTCACACTCAGTGCCTATCATTTCCCTTTTATTAAGAAAGGAAAAGAAAGAAAAAGTATGTAGACTTGGGATATGTCTTTTCATTACACTTTTCTTTTTCAATTTCTACTTTTTTACAATGGCAGACCCTTAATTTTAAATAAGAACCCGTTTTCCCAAGGCCCAAGGATCCTAACTACCAAAACGTTCCTACAGTTCATTTGTTTGTGTTCCTAACCCTCCTCTAACTTCTTGTTTAAACTAATTTTTTTTCTCATTAAATCAAGCTGTTCCAAAGCAGAATTGCTGTCAAAAGCAAAGAACCAATCAGGCTACATAAAGAAACACAGTTTCTGCTGGAACTCTGTCAGGATTTCAAATGAACCATGAGGGTTCTTCAAACCAAATAAAGAATAAGTTTTACTTGTTTACTTCCCCTGTGTTAGTCCAAAATTGGCCCTGAAATTCAGCAATATGAAATTAGTTTCTGTATTTTCTCCTTCAAAAGAAAATTCTAGGATTAAACTTGTCATTAATTATTGCTCCAGTGGCCTGTAACTGTGTCCAAAAAAATTCTGTTCTGAACAAACAATGTGACAGAAATTGGATGGAGTGTTGACTGCTGAGCAGTAAGAGCAAATATTCTCACCACTTGATAACATGTTTATTCAATTACAGTGCCTATCCACTCTCCTATAGCAAGAACTCTTAATTTTGCAAGCATGTGCAGCAGAGAAGATTTGGCATCAGAAGGACTCTGCTGCTGAAGGCACGACTGAGGACACCTGAGAAGGCAGTGTTTGCACAACTCTGTAATAGAGTTTTGAAAACCCATGAATCCCTCTAGGGTTGTGTGGCAAACTTCCCTCTCTCTCTGTGCCACTGCAGATCTCAAATATTAATTAGGCTGAAACAATTACTGGTACCAGCACACGACAGCACATTGGTACATCTGACAGAGATATTGCTATTTCTGCCTGCACTGAGATTCACTGGCAGGAAACCCTCCCAGCTTCATGTATTAGCAGCTTTGGTTTATTCAGTGAAAGGTGACCACAAAGAGCTGATGTCCTGGCTTGGACACACTCCCCCAGGTCAGACAGAAAGGCAAATGGAAGTGTGCAAATCTTTTTGAATCAACCCTCTCTGATGCCTTTGAAAATTCTGTTTTGTCTATCTTGTTGAAATCGGCAGATGAGAGAATTTATTCATGGTGGGTTTGAGATTGTCTGTCACAAAGGCCAGATTTGTTATGAAAAATTCCCACAACAATCTCCCTCTAAAATAAAATATTGCTTTTAAGTGTTGTCAAACAATAGTAAACAATCAGCCACAAAATTAACCTCTTCTATGTTCTTAGCACTTTCTTGTTAATAAAACATTCTGGATGCACAGGCCTTAGCTTCAGTTATGTAAATGTAGCTGGAGCACTGCTGTTCGACCACAGAGAGATTAAAAAGCACTTTATCAAACAAGGTTATTTACACTACTGATCTTGCCTGTTGAAATAATATCACTCAAAACAGGATCTGTAAGAAGGAGAAAGAAAGGTGGTCCCCACCTTCAACCCTGAAGCCCCAGAACCACCTCACTGAAAGCCCACATAAAAATGCTGCCATTTTCAAAATCTGTGAGCATTTCACTGAAAATTAAGGTTAGCTGAATGATATTAATAACATTTATTCTATGAGAAGTAACTGAAGACGTTGCTTTCATGAAAATACAGCAAATTATCAGATTTGATGAGTGGTTGGACTATGTGTTTGCACTAATTCATGAATAAATTGGCTTCTGCTCATTAAAAAAGCAGGGAATGACTACAGTCATGCAGCTCATTCTCCATTCACAGCTACATTCATACATTGGTGAATTGAGAAAAGAGAATAATGATGCAATAACAGATGCAATAACTGAAAAATATTTTAGCTAATATAAACAGAATTTGGACTGAGCCCTTTTCTTCTTTATATTTAGGAAGTGCTTTATCCAAATCCATTGTTTATCCTAATAATGGTAACTATTTCTCACAAGTAGATGAAGTTGCAATGCTTTAGGCATGAAAATGTTGGAAAAAATAATTTTAGCCACCAATCTTTGATAAAAGTGAACTATGCCCTTATATTGTGCAGCTTTCCAATAGAGGAGTGCTTCTGTTTTATGAACAAGGATTCAAAATTGTATTCACATTTAAAAAAGGATGTCAAAAACTATAAACATAAGATTTTTCCCTCAAATTGGCTCCCTCAGAAACTAATAATTTACAACAAACACCAAAAATTAAACAACAATCGATGAAACAGGTAGCATTATTTTATGACACAAATATTCTATGTGTGCCCGTTTTATTGTGAAATCACTAAGCATTTTCAGTGTTCTTGAAAATTACATTGGGTGAGAAGGAGAAAAGTAAATTTGAAATATATTTATTGCCATAGAAAGAAAACAGATTTATGTAAGCCTATTTCCAGGCCTGATAAATCCATTTCAATTAAGCAATAAATATCATGACTACAGTTTGAGCAGTCTCACTGATGATAGTTATGACAGTGTTCAATTTTCAGAGGTACATTTATCATAATAATGCTTATCACCTAGCTCAAAAGGATGTTGTGTGGATTCATTAATATTTATACCTGTTAATGTTTTGGAAATAACAAGCATGATATTATTTTAATTTTTATGCAACTAATTAAATTAGTATGAGGTTGTAATTAGTCCATGCACACAAAACCTGTTCATTCCACGTAACAACCAGACCATTATGGAGAAATAATAAAAAATAGTAATAAGAAAAATAGTAATATGTTGCTTTCTATAAAGAATGCTTTTTTATTTCATTCACACTCTAAACACTCTAGGGTTTGTTCTGGTTCTTTCTGAGCTCTCTTTGGTCCCACCACCCCTGTTAAGAGATACAAGCAGGGAGAACAGAAATACTGAACTCACCACATGAACTAGTCTGAAAAATAATAATTGAGTGTGTTCTAATTACAATAATGATTAATTCCTTTCAGCCTTCAGCATTAAAAAAAACCATTTCTTTTACTGCAAAATAGGTAACAACATCTGCTGTATCAGCTGCAAAAGCCTCTGAGCCCTAACTCTGTTCAGAAATCTTTGCAGTTTGTTCCATGCTAATCAGCCAGGATTTCTGGGTGTAATTGCCCTTAAGTAGCACAAACACAGCAATGGGTTGGTAAAATTGGAGACAAAACCCAAAAAGTTTTAAGAAGAATCTTGGCAGCTTTAGTTCCTCTCTTGCATGGCGACAACACAGATTCATAATAAAGGCAATTAAATATTCCCTATTTAACATCTCACTCCGTCACTCCCAAAAAGAACTTTTCTTTTCACACATTTCCTCTGTTTCTTTTATTCCATTACACAAACTCCACTGAACTGCAGTTTCAGTAACTGACTGCCACAGAAAGCTGCACGAGCCCGTGGGGCTTTAGTTACTCGTCTTTACTCTCCCCTCAGTCACAGAAATGCCACTGGATTTAAGAGCTGCTTAGTCTCCTGGCCATTTAGGAAATCCCTTTTGGAGACCAGGGAGACCCTGTGGAGTTATTCCAGCCCCAAGAGCTGTGTGTGTCCCCAGGAGGAGCACGGGGAGCACGGAGCTTGCCCATCAGTGCTGGTGGAGCCACGAACTGGGCAAGAGTGTCCTTGGTCTGGCCCCACCAGAGACAGCTGGACACCCCTTCTGCTGGGGTGCTGTGGCCAAATCCCATTTGCCCATGTGTTTTGGGGTTATTAAACCCTATATCAGAGCCCCATGCACTTGTTTTGGTGAAGGATGATTTGAAATCAAAGTTTCTCTGTGGAGGGGTCTATCCCCCGATGCTTTGCCGATATTTCACTCTGCTTTTTTGGCCCCAGATTGCACCTTGTGTTAGTGTAAAGAAATCCAAAACAAACAGCAGAAAAACTGTGGGAGTATTTTAAGACAAAGAAGCCTGGTGCCTTTCCTGTGACCTTTCCAGAAAAAGAACAAATCTTCTGTGTTCAAGGTTAGAAAAGCTCCCTATTAGCACAAGGCTTACCCAGAATATTGCTGCCTGAAAGATTAAACTTCTGTAAATATAAGCACTGCAAAAAAAGCATTTACAATGAAACGTGACAACCAGACTAGCCACAGTGTACCCACACCAACCTCACAGCTGTCTGCCAAGCTTCCTGGGAGAAATTTATTTTAAGGATCTTCTTTAATTCATTATCCTTTAAAATGATGAAGTGATACAACAGGAAAACAAACATTAGCTGCCTCAGTATCTTTGCAAAATAGGTGTCTGCCAGTTCAGTGCTGTGTTATTCCAACGTGGGTGTCAGTGCTGTCACCCAGACCAACACTGAGCAGAGTTGCTTCTGTGCAAATAAATAGAAAAGTATAGAGACAGCTATTGCTGGCAGGAAATGACTTTGTAGAACTTTTCTCAAAAATATTCTGCTTCACTGGAGTGACACATTGTGCTCTTCTATTCTGATGTTTATTCCTGGCTGGTATTAAACATGGAAGTGAATCCATTCATCTCAGAATTCAGAAAAATGATTAATTCATACTATGCATATTAAAATATTATACACATATGTAAAAGCAGCACAATTGTACTGTGTAAAAAAATGATGAAAATATCTATACTCACAAACACTTAAAAGGCAGCACATCACAGTTTCAAATGCCAAAAAAGTCAGAAACAATTTCTGACTCCTACAAAATAAGTACACAATAATTTCAAGAAGCTCCTTTTTTTGAAATTGTAGAATTAAACTTTTAAGACATGTCCTGTGCCAATACATCTCCTGAGATTTCCTTTTGACTTTGCAACAAGGACGACTGCCCAAGGCTTTGCTAATCAATTTCTTGTGTTGCAGAAAACAGCGCAATTTGAATTTTGTCCAAGAATACAGTTTGAAACGCAGAAAATGTGAAGAGCTAACTAACATGCAATTATTTGTAGCCACACTCTGCATACCAAGGGAGAAGAAAGCTGAAGAAATTATTTACCAGTTATTGCCATTTTCATACACAGAGCCACCCATCATGGCTTAAGGCTGCAATAACCAAGACTGAACCTAACTACCCCTCTATTAGCATGCTTCAAAATGAAACAAAACAAAACAAAGCAAAACAAAGCAAAACAAAGCAAAATAAAGCAAAACAAAACAAAACTCAAAAAAAACCAAAGCAAACCAAAGAAACTTTGTTTTCTCCATAAATGTGGATCTTAAGGGAAAAAAAGAGGGGGTTTTGTTTTGTTTTATTTTGCTTCAGGAACTCTTGCTATATATGAATACCTGAACAATTTGCAATGTTCTCTTACACTGAGTATATGTCACACCCTGAAATTCTCCCAAAGACCCTGTTTCCAGATCTCCACCCTGGGTTATCCTTTCTGGAAGAGGATGTGGATGAGGAGGGGAGCACCTGGCTGTGTGCTGCTCCCCCTTCTCCAGACAGGAATTTAAGAACCACAAACTCAGTGTTTTACCTGTACCTCAAACCCACATGTCTGCAAGCACTGACACACAGAGAGGAGGATGCAGAGGAAACACATCCAGACCATCTCTTTCTATCCCCATGCCCCTCCTGCCACACTGCCCACATCAAGCACTCCTCCACAGCCTGAGCACAAAGTCTGTGCTGTAAGAGCCTCCCAAACTCTGCTTCTCGCATATGGGTGTGTGCAGTCCTTCCAGTGAATAAAGGCTGAGAATAGAAAGTGAATTTCTCCTTATTGTTTTTCAGAAATTAAACTTCTTCTCTATTTTGTTTTGTCATTAAAGGCATTTTTCTGTTATTCTCAGAGGGACTGAGGAAGCCCTCCCTCCTCAGGGCTCTTGCAGCTTGGCCAGTGCATCTGAGCAGTGCTGGCACAGGGCTTCCACAGCCAAAGGCTGATTTCTGCTAGAAGAGCTGAATTTTACAAATTATCTCTGGCTCACAGGGTGGGGAAACTTGAGAGAAAGTCTTTGCTTGCTCAGTGACCCTCAGACTGTCTTCTGCACGTTCAGAATTAGCTTAACACTTCCACATCTGTCTCTGTCTAGGACCTAGCTAAGCTTCAGGTAAGTGAAGTCACACCACCAGACATTTCCCAGGAAAAATGATTTTAAATTATTCCCAAAGTTTCTGATACAGTTTTATTTTCCCTTCTTCTAAAACCAGGCATGCTTCTTCTGACTTTTGTATCACCAAGTCAGGAATAACTCTAAAGATGATAGCAGAGAAATCAAACAAGCAAGAGAGCCACAACTTGCACTACCTAAAAGACCAACAAATTTCCTATGGTTAGCAGCTGAAATGTTACTTACATTATGGAAAAAGAATTACATCTGTTAGTGAATTAATTATTTTCATTTTGAAGAATTGGTGATATTCTAGATTATGGAAAGAAAATATATAGGGTTTATAGTTCATCCAAGTAGTACAGCACAGCTATCATTCAAACATTTCAGGCCTTATACCAGCAGAATTGAGAAACACATAAATATTATTCATGCAAAAGAATTGCTTCCCCCATGCTTGATCCTTTGGTCATTATTTAAAAATGACTCATTACACTTTTCCCTTTTGAAGTTTGGTAAAAAATTTCGCTGTGATCCAGAATTTAGTAGCAAGCCAATGGTGATTTTTTACGAATGATTTATATGTAACCCTCTGAAGAACAGGATTTATAATGAAAGTGATAGCTCAACCCTAACTGCAGCACTGGGAATGGTGACACCATAATTAATGTATTATTTCAGTTGAGGGAGACACTGACAGTAGCTTTTCGTTCTGGGGAAGAAATTTATAGGGTGACTGAAAAAGGCACTGTGGAAAAAAAAAAAAATCAGAGAAGAGGAATAGAAATCCTTGTAGCTAAGACATGTCCTTACAATCCCCCTCCCGGAGGCTATAAAATCCTGGCAATGACAGTGTTTCCTCTGTGGGCTAATTTATACCTTTCTCCTCTACTAGATGGCAGTGTGACATGCTCTCAGAATTGCTAAGTGAGGGGGTTTCTTGCTTTGTTTCATAGGAAGCAATTAATTTCAGATACCATCTTTGCCAGCATAAAAGTGGGGGGAAAAAAAGGAAAAAGTTTGCCACTGGCTGAGTATTTTGAAATCAAATCTGTTTACTTACAGGTTCAACATCAAAGGCAAAGAGAGCATATTCCCGGTCAGGGGACACCTCGTAGCGGATAGCCTTCAAGGAGACCTGGAAAATAAATGCAGGACTGAAACAAAGGTTCTGCAGTTTTCAAGATAATGGCACCTGGAACTAATTGTCATGATCATGTCTCTAAGGATGAAGAATACTGCCAGATTAAGCATCTTGAAAAATGTAATGTGTTTTTTTTCAAACAGCAGAAGTGTTATGTGGGCACCTGCGTGCCCCCATAAGAGAAAGAATAAATGCATTGTGACTCAGAGCAGGCAGCTATATAAAAAAAATCAGAATTTTCCTTTCAATCTTCTTGCTCAGTGGCTGGTGAGGTGGCAGATGTAGGCAGTAGTTAGTAGAAAACTCTGATAAATGGCAATTTATTAATGCCCTCTCATTCTCTCAGTGCAGGAGATGAAAAAGAATAAATAGCTTCTGGAGCAAATTACTCATAGAGCACCACTACCTCCCCCAATTAAGACAACATGGAGGAAAACTATTCCATTTTCCCCAGTTAAAAGTCTTTGGGATGCTGCAGTGATACAGTGCACCCTGACCTGGCTTCTGCAAAAATCACCACTGTAAATCTTGCTAACAAGAAGAAATGCCAGGATATCTCAGGCTTGTCAGGAATTGCCTTTTTCCTGCTCCTCTTTTCATTTGTGTAGTGAAGCCATTTCTCCTTCCCAGTGTGTTTCAATATAATGCATTGCTGGCACAGATGGCACCAAGGTCAAAGAGAGGTGCCACTAACACATCACTCATCCACTGCTTTTTAAATCACACCCTCTCTCCTAACAAATTAGATGTAAGCCCTTGAGAGAGTCCCACAGAGCAAAACTGAAAGGGGAATTTAGGAAAGACAGGTCACACCATCAGAGAGTGACTGGGGTTAGAAGGGACCTTTAAAGGACTCCAGTCCAACCCCCTGCAATGAGCAGGGACAGCTTCACCTAGACCAGGTCCCTCAGAGCCCCATCCAACCTGATCCTGAGCATCCCCAGGGTAAAGGCATCCACCACCTCTCTGGGACAGCCAACAGGCTGTGATGACCCAGCGTGGGTCAGGATGAGGACGTACAGGGGAACCAGCAGTGTCAGCATGAAGACAGATTTTATTTACTGTTCTGTTAATTAACACAGAGGAAGGGAAACATCACCAAGTAGCAAAGGTTTTCTGATCCAGGGCTGGGAAGGAAGAGGAAAAAAGACAACATATCTGTTGTGTTGAGGTGTAATGGCAGCTCTTGCACTGGGATTTTCTGGGTTAGTGTGGAGGTGATATACAGATTTACTTACAGAGGGGGCAGAGCAACACTGGTAGAACAGGCAGTGGCATGAAAATGTAGGATTATCTTGTGGCACTGTCCTTTTCTTACAAATGGCAAAAATTAAAAACCAGTGGAATAAACAGAGGCCAAATGGAAGCAATTTGACTTCAACAGACCTTGACATTAAAGGAAGCCAGCCCATTCCTTACCCTTGGAATTGTAAAGAAAGGGGTTACACTCTGGTAAAAGAGGATTGCCTATATGATGTGGCAAAGGTTGAAGGTTAAATGCAGCATGTGAAGTTTAAGCTTGGGCCCTGCTATAAAAATTCAGTGATAAATTCTTTGTCTCCTTAAAAAATCATTAATAGGGTTTATTAATAGGTTTAACTTCTGCCACAATGCTGGCTTCATCTACTACAGAAAAACAGTGCTACAAAACACTTCTATTGCTATAAGCAATACTCTGTGTCAGATGTGAATTTGTTTTCTTTACACTCATTTTAATAACCACCTAATACCTTCTTTTCACAATTTCTTAGGGTTTCTCTCCTATGCAACTCCACTTCTATTCCTCAACACTTCTCATAAACAACACTGAAATTACATTTCAACCATTAGGCAAGAAAAATCAGCAAACACAAAAATTAAAAATAAGTATGTGCATGAAGGAATGTAGAGGATGATGACTGACAGTAAATGACATCAATTGTCCTTTTTATGAAGCATGCAGAGATGAGAATTATGCATCTTTCAATTATATATGATATGCAAGACTAGCTTCAAATCTCTATATGATACTTTCCAGAAGTATGAGGGAAACTGAGCTTGCTGAATAATAACAAAAGCTGGAGTTCAATCTCACATTATCCATCACTGCATAGCCCATTGTATCACCAGTGAATTGCTTCTCCTTGACAATACATGAAGTTGAAACCCAAGTCATTTTCTGCTTTACTGATCCAGCTGCAAGAGGTCTGTGAAATTCAGCTACTTGTCATAGAAAATACTTACAATTTTTTTGTTTTCTATTAATATTGTTGAGCTGTTGGTTTCGACATTCCTCAGAATCACTGTGCCATTCTGGTTTCTATAAATGAATTCATTATCTGCAAGGAGGAAAACAAAAGCTCATTAAGGAGATCTGAAATTGTCTGTTTATGTGACACACAATTATGGACTTAAACCAAAAGTACTTCTGGGAACTTCTTTCTGAAGAACACAGATTATTTTTTAACACAGCCATTGCTAAAAGTGTCTTTGAGGACAGCCATAAAAAACCATGGTTAGTGTTTGCCACGTGTTTGCTGTGCCATTCTTTCCCTTAGATGAATGCAAGAGTGACCTGTTGTGAATGTAGCTACACAGCTTGCTATACTGTTAGTGTAGAAAACAAGGTCATAAAAAACATTCCTTATGTTTAAAAGTTTCCAAGATCTGCAGTTCCTGTAGGAGTTTAATAAGCCTGGAAAGTCTCTGAAAGGCAAATGACCCTCTAACAAAGCAGATTCTGGAACCTAATATTGTGCTCCAGCTCTGACATTTGTTCTGCAAACTTATACCAGAAGGAGATACATGCAGAGGATTCACCACTTTCACATGAAACAAGGCAAATCAGCTTGTCTCTGTGCACTTTGGGACTACTCCAGCTCTCAAGGCAGCTGGACAAGGATAAGAATACTGGAGAGAGTGTCCAGCTCTCAAAGCACACAACCTGCCTGACAGAAAGGCTGGGGCAGATATATGAAAGGGACTGCAAATGAGGGTTAGGTAGCAGGTCAAAAGTTCAGGTTGAAAAACATTACAACAATAAAGGAGTGTCACAAACTGAAGTTCGAGTCTGATCAGTGCTTACATGCACTGCCCTGCAGATAAAACATAAAACTTAAGTCCCAAGCACTCTGCCATTAAAGGAATCAGCAGTTTTTCTTGGCAAAGGACTAGGGTTATGTTTTTTTTTGCAACTTTGCTAAACTTAGACTAAGAACTGCTGGATCCTACCAAACCTCTGTTTCCAGTTTCATTTTGGGAAAAAATTGCTCATCACCTGCCCTTACTGTGGCTACTCCAGGGGTGTTACCATGGTGCTACAAGGGTTAGGAACATGTGGATGGTTTAACATTATCCTGGGATGAGCCAAAGCCCAGGTTAAATCCTCTAGGATTGGTACAAACACAAACCCAGCTCACTGTAAGCACAGAGGTGTGCACTGCCCAGTTGGGGTGACCTGCTAAAGGCAACACTGGGTTTTGAGACTTGGTTCTTTCAAAATTTTGGTGTACAGACCTAGCACACTCCTTATCCATTCAGTCTTTTATTTCCAACCTGGTGATGATAATCCTCATCACAGCCATTAACCAGCTTTATAAAATGCTCTGAAGGTGCAGATGAAAAGCTTCTACACTCTGCTTATTGCTATCAATAAAAAAATCTCCTCCTCCATGTCACAGATTTACACACAAGTGGAGGAAGAAGAAATCTTTGAGATTGGGATGAATCAGATTCTGTAAGGGCGAATGGTTGCTGCAATAGAGGTGATCCTCTCAAAATCACAAGCTTTTAGAAACTTTAAGATTCTCAGTGTCCAAATTAGAGCAGCAGCCCTTCAGACTCATAGGCAAAGTTCTCAAAGCATAACTGTTTCTAAAATTATGGAATAAATTTTATCAGCAACCTCTGTCTTGAATAAAAAAAAAAAATCCGAATCAGATTAAGACTTGCATTTATCTTTAAAGTATTCCTTCATATAATTTATGATTGAACAAACTAAGAAACTTAAACTTGAGAAAGAACTGATTGAAGAGAGCTTAAAAAAGTCATAAGCAGTATGGAGAAGATAAATAAGGGATGCTTATTCCCTGCCTTTTCCAAAATAAATACTGGAAGGCACCAAATGACACCAGCCAGTGTCAGGTTCAAAACAAATAAAAGGGATTATTTCTTCATGCTGAAGGCAAACCAAGTGTGGAAGCCACAGTCCCAGAACAGAGCAGGTTCCAGGGCTGCAGGTGGATCCAAACTAGAATTAGAAAAGTGGAAAAAAAAATCCATCAAAAATTATATGTCCTGAAGCTTTTCAGGAAGCCCTTGAACCAGGCATTGTGAGGGACTAAAGGCATATCCTGAATCATCAACTTGAGAAATTTGTCTGCATTTTAGAATCTTCCCCAAGTATTTGCCCTTGTCCTGGTCCTTGTGCCAGAAGGGAAATTCCCTGGGGTCTGATCCAGCAGCAATTTATTTACAACTCGAACTTCCACCTTCTGTGCTCAGATCCCTAAGAAATGTGTTTATGCTAACAATTTAGGAGGCAAGGTAATAAAAGATTTAATGCTTTGTACACACCTGGTCTTTATAAACTCAGGCCACAAAGTCTGAAGCATTGTTGTAAGAGGAAAGTATGCCATGCAAATTTTTATTTTCCAGCAATATTTCAGGCATTCCAGAAATAACAGGACAAATTAAACAGAGAGACAGACTATTACCTAATTATCAGACATTTTGAAAAAGATTACTGCTTTAATAATCACCCTCTGTCAAAAACACAGAATGTTTTCCAATTACACAGTAAGTTCTCGGCAGAAAATTCACATTTTAAATATGCCCAGCAAAGCATTTGGATAATTGTAAGGCTTTCAGCATATTTCCTAATTACAGAAAAATATAGCAGTGAAACTCAGCTGAAAGTTCAGTACACAGGTAAAGTAGCTTATTAATCTAATGAGTCTGTGAAACTGTTTCTTGAACATTGCAGGAACTGATGGAAGTTACATTACTGCCCATAATGACATTGCTACCAAATTTTATTGCACCTTATGCTCCAAAAAAACCCCATAACATTTTAATAAACTGTGAAACTTCAAGAAGATGACATAAAAGTTGCTCCATGGTTGGAAGTAGGAGATGACAGACGTTCCCACTATTTGTTAAACTGTAACAAGTTTAAAATCAGGTGCTAATCTGCTGCATGTACTTCTGGAATGCATTAAAAAAGAATAAATGAAGCAGTGCTGATTTGTTAGGGCTGTAAATCTTACCATTATATTCAATACCAGCCATCAACACACTGTCTGAATTAATGAACAGAAAATTGGTCTGCTTAAGAGAAGATGCATTATATTCCAAACAAAACACTGTGAGATTTAGCTGGGTCTTGCTCCTCAAAAGATTAATAATATTCCTGGACTTCTGTTTTGAAATGTGTGATTTGTTCTGGTTCAGGAGCATTTATTTAAATGGGACATACCTCAATCAAAGCCAGAAAGCAATGCAGCAGCCTCTGTCTATAATGAATTCTGTCCAGCAAGCTGATGAGAATTTGCAGCCTGATTTATAGTTGTCACCACAGCTGATAAAGGTCATCACTGCATCTCATTTTTTATATCTGCCTTTCTTTGGGGCTGGTGTTCAGTATCAATGATGCCAAAAATTATAATTTCCAGGCTTACAGCCATTTATTCAATTTCTTCAATCTTTCTTGGATTTCTTCCATCTCTTCTTCACCAAAGAAGTCATGATGCCCCATCCTGGAGGTGTTCAAGGCCAGGATGGCTGGAGCCAGGAGCAATCTGGTCTAGTGAAAGGTGTGGTTGGAACTGGGTGGTCTTTAAGGTTCCTTCACCCCAAACCTCTCTATGATTCTATCACTCGATAGCAAAATTCACTTTGCCAACTCCTCACCCCTCTTTCAGCTTCCAGGAAATTGCCTAGGTGGCAGAATAGATGTTCTGTCTGTGAGTCTAGACACAGATATGTAGTTACACTTAAAAGAAAGTGTCTGATTGCAAAAAAAACAACCATTACCAGAAATAATGGAGCAGCCTTGGGGCTGCACAGAGTCTGTGCAGAGGAATGGGGAGGCCTGGGGAGAAACTTTCAAAAACCTGCTAAGCAGAAAGGGTGAAATCATAAATCCCATCTGCTTCTCTGTCCTGAACTCAGTCACAAAATACATGGGCAGGGAAAACAGACCCAGTGAGAGGGAGCTCCTGCCCCTGGACGACACTGAGCCCTGGCCAGGGACAGCACAGACAGTCAGACTGGGCACCAGACAAAACAGCTCACCACAGAGCACAAGAAGGTTTGGGACAACTTTACTTCTGGAAGGAGTAAGTTTGAGTGCTGGCAGTGCAAAGAATTTGAAGGAATTACATCCATCAACAGGAACATGGTTCAGTGCCCAAAAATTTAGTGCAGCACAGCTTCTATGATATTGGAGTCCAGGAAAATTGGAAAGCCCCTCAAATTTCCCTGGGGGTCCTAGGACCCTCCCAGGGACCCCAGAAAGACACAGTTTTTGATCTGTGCCCCTGAGAAGGACTTCCATCACTTCTGGATTAATTGAAAATATCAAGAGTGGGAAATAGATTGCAGTATAGTTATCACAAGGTGAAAATTTATAGTATTAGGTTTTTTTAGTATCATAGTGAATGAACAAAATATGGAGATTTTAGGGTGTTGTCCCAGGCCTTTTCTTCTTCTTCTTCTTCTCCATTTTCCTGCCAATGTAGGTGCAGGATTATTGCTTGTATAGATTTGAGGTAGAAAAAACATGTTAGCAAGAATTAATAGTTATTGGTATATCATTGAAAATATGTTATGTTGGAGCTGTTAATTGGGTAAAAAGTCTTTAAAACATTCTGTGCTCAAGGTCTTGTGGCCATTCTGGAGCATGATTCTGGCAGTGCTAAGCTCAGGCAGGAGCGGCACACAGAAATTGAGATGGGAACTTAATGGACAATGTGAGAAACTAAAGCTGCACTTGTGACTCCTTTCCTGGTATGGAACCTTGAAAAAGAAGGAAAAAAAGCCCAGCCAGGGGTGGCAGGCTCCTTCACTATGAAGTCCACATTACCAGAGAGGAGAGACTGGTTTATAAGATACTAGCAGGACCTGCATGCTTGTGAGGGAAACTTTCATTATTTGTCTGATATGGAAAGGAGAAAGCAAAACTGAGTGATAAAATATGAGGGGAAAAAAAAAGTAGTATTTTAATCCAGCAGTAAAAAGTATTTTAATGAAATTGTAATTTTCTATCATTTTAATAAAGGATGAATGACAAGTAGACAAAAAGAGGTTATGAAATTCACACACAGCAAGTCAGCAGCAAGTGAAAGAGAGAAGGTAGAGTCAGGACTGTTAAGGCCACTCCAGTCTTTTAGAGCCACAGATTTAGAGGAAAAGGCAACTTCTTGAGTCCTGATCAACAGACACGAAAGACAATTGAATGAGTCTCAGTCTGATGAAAGCCAGCATCAAGGGAATTTTCATTCTCAATCCCTAAGATTAAGGAAGATTGGTGAATAAAGGAAATTTAAGTCCTGAAGTTGTTCGAAGCCATTTCAGATAAATGAACCCCCAGGCACTAGCAGGACTGGCAAACATATTATGCTGTGTCAAGAGAGCAGACAGCAACAGGTCCTGTGGGGTGAGCCCCCATCCCTCCCAAAGTCACTTTGCACCAGGCCACGTGCAGGGATGCTGGGATGGAGCTCTGCACTGGCACAGCAAATGTCACAGGGCTGCCAAGAGAGCACGGGCACCCTCCTCTTATTCCTCATGGGAGGAAAAGGAAAATCCTTGTGGGGGTTTTAGTGCCCCAAAGCAGTCAGACCTTTGGTGTTTTGCCTTACATCTGAAGGAGAGTTGTGCCCTGCAGCATTGCCCACTGTGGTGCACGGCACTGCTGGGCCCTCAGCCAGGCTGAGCCCACCCTCACCAAGGGGACAGCAATGCCTGAACCAGCCAAGGGCTCCTTGGAGTCCTCCCAGGAGGTATTGATCAGTCACACCTGGACAGCAGTCACCATCTAAGAGGATAACAGGCAGGAAGATTGCAATTGCAGGACAGATGTTTCTTCAGACAAAATTTTTATGTTTGGCATCACGTACTATAGTTGTATTTCTTTGGAAAAATACACGGGGATCAGCCAGTGGAGTTAAAATTTTAGAAAATCTTCTGCTTGTCCAGCATCCCAGCAGTTTTCTGAAGGGGCAGGTGAGCCCCAGAACAGTGGGTGGAGACCAGAGTGGGGAAAGAAGTGGCTGTGACCCATGACTTGAGCATGTCACAGCTCTCATCACAGCTCACACACACCAGGGCCAAAGAGAAGGGTCCAGCTGGAGAAAGCAAACCCAGACTACCAATACATGACCTGACTTTGAATTTCCTGTAAAAAAGATGCTTTCTGAGTGTCACAGGTAAGGGAATAGACAAGCAGTGGTTAACAGGTTGCATGTGAGGGGCCAAGAACTGAAAAAAACCTTAATCCTGCCAGGTGCAGCAGAAACATCCTGCTATCTTCAGGGAGTGGTTTTGAGAGAGAGGAAGCCTGAGGTTTTTGGACATAATGGAAGCAGAGAGGAAAACGACAGGACAGGGTAAATCCACAGAGGAAATAGAAATTTTCAGAAAAACCCCCCAAACCAGCAAACATTAAGAAGCATCAAACGAGGAATAAGGCACAGCATGGTAGAGGAGTACAGGCAGATTTATGGAAATACTTATTTTACTTTGCTTTCATGAAAGGGGAAATTGCATCTTATTTACCAGGCCTGAAGGATTATTGACTCACTTAGGACAGTATCAGCCTAACTGGAGTCAGGGAGGAGAGCATCCCCCCAAAACCTGCACTCCTTAGGGCAGGTAGAATTTACTCCTTCAGAGAAACATTGAGAAGAAATGTTGAACAAATGCTAGGACTGTGCATGCTCACTAACTGCTGCAAAACTTCACCACATAGATCATAATGCAAAATAAAAGCACAATCAGTCCCCAATGGAAGCCTATTCAGGTGTCCAGAGAGATGCAATCACAAACTCAGGTGGAAATAAAGCTGATGTGATGATGCATTTAATACTTTCATCTGTTGTTCCTTCAAGAACATGCTGCAGTTCATCTATTTGATATTTACAGCATGAACCCAACAACTGACTCTGAAATTCCCTCCCCAAGGCAGAAACAAAGATTATTTTGATACTGAGCTGCTTCCCAGAGAGAAAATGCAGGGAAGGTTTCCCATCCCCTGTCCCCTGGTGCCCACAACAGGCTGGCACAGCTGAGAAAGTGGGAGGCAAGGACCATGAAGAAGGAACAGCAACAAAACCCCATTTCCACACCCCCAGCTTCATCATGCCCTCAGTGAGCTGATCCTTAGGGATGGTCCCTCTAGACTTTGGCATCTGTAAATTTTCACAGCTCCTGCCACCGCTCTGCCTCTTGGTTCGGTGCACCTACCCCCACAAGTAACTCCTTTTTCTTCTGCTTTGCTACTCTTCCTGGCAGAAATAAATAAGAATTTCTTAGACTTTGTGATGCTGATACAAGGAGCAACAGGGGACAGAGAACAGATTGCCTTTAACAAAATTACTACAGCATTTAATTCCAGGAGTCAACTGGAATCCCATTTTCAGCTTTTGCCATTTTGGATCATTATCTTTTTACTGTTCCCAGCACTCTTTTCCCCACATGCAAGGCTGAAAGAAAAACTTTTTAAAATAGGTGATTTACTGTAATTTAGCTAAATGCTGTATAACACATTGCATTGGTATGTTAAGTAAGTGCAACACGATAGAATGTGCTTTATTATGCAAGAAGTGGTTTTAATTGCTCATCATCTCAATGCAGTTGCACTTGGTGCACCAATATAGTACTTTTACAGTAGTACCAGTAAAACAAAACATAATTATAGCTCAGGAAAATTCCCACATAAACGTGAACCTCTATCAGGCTTGTAAATTAACTTGTCAAAAGCTTGAAGAGGACTGAGTCTTGGGAAAACTTAAAACTATAGAAAATTAGCAATGCCAGACTGTTTCTCTTTTTTATCTAATTCCAAATCTTTCAAGATTCAAACCAAAAAAATCCCCCAAAAAGCCACCACCATCACCAAGAAATTTCACCACCAAGCCTGAAATCCAGGCAGAGCACACCTTTGAAATTTTGGTTCCAAATCTGAAACCAGGTAAAATTCTGCTGCTGCCTCATTTGTTAGGCTGAACTCTTCCTCAAAGAGCCCCAGTCCAGGAACTTGGTGGGCTCAGGTCACGACTCAGTGGAAATGCATGTGAGAAACTGAGAACTTGTTTCAACTTCCAGTACCTCCTTTCCCTACTTCTATCTGCTTTTATAGCATATGGAGGAGGGAAAAGAGAGACACTACAATTAGGCAAAAAATGAATGAGAATTTTTCTGGTCCAAACCCATTTTTATTCCATCCAGGGCAAGCCATCTTGATTACAAAACTGCTGCAAAACCCTAAAACCAGCAGTGAAACCTCACACCTTGTTGCTTGCTGCCCTCAATTAATTTTTCTAATGATGGAGGGGAGGAGGGGAGTGGGGAGGAGGGGAGTGCATGACACTGAGTTGACTTTGATGTATTCCAGAGCTGAGAAATCTCCCTCAAAAATCCTCTGCCATCTTATTCTCCTGTTCAGCTGTGCTCATGCCATGTGCTTTTCAAATCCTAAATGTTGTAGAAGGAAAAGTGCAGATGACCCCTGGGTTACTGGACAGCTGGAGACAGCAGATTACACTCATCCCTTTGATTCCCTGCTGGAAACGTCTCACACCCAGCACAGGCCAAAAGCAATTTAACCCCAGAAATCTATTTTCCCTGAAAATGGCCCTTGATGCTTTTATCCACACCCTACATATTTTTCACAGTCTCATCATGCAACTGAAGAGAACAAAAAAGTGCAGCCAACAGGTAGCAGGAATCAGCTTATCCCAGCTCCATAAGCTGACTGGGGTGGGTGCACAGCCCCAAATACACAATGACACAGACTTTGCTGGGAATATGAAACCTCCAGGGCTTTTCCCACTAGCTCAGATGAGAGCCCAAGGCACCACTCCTGCTTGGTCACACCCAGCTTGCCTGTTCCATACAGGGACACTGTCTTAGTTTGAAAAGAAAGGTGTCTGCTAAGGAAGGCAGAAACCTCCCTTGGAATGGAAGATGCAACCCCCTTCCCTCTGAATTATTATAATTTTGAAATCAATGAGCTTTCAGGCAGAGATATGGGAAATGGGAATAACAGTTCTTTACTAATATTTATATATACACATATATATATATAAAACAAGGCAGGAGAGAAATACTGGTTTAAACTGACAGAGTCAGATACGACCTGACCCCCTGTTAGTCAGGGGACAGTGGCAGTCTGATAAGGTGGTGGCTGCAGTCTTCCTGAAGTGATGGATGTAGTCCTGTTGAAGAGGTGATCCTGGAGAAAAAGGTCTGGTCTTCCTCAGAAGGTCCAGTGGTGGGTATGTAGCTCTTGTCCTCTGGGAAATCCAGTGGGAAAGGCCTGCTTATGATTTTCAAAATCCCAGTTTATATCCAGGCTTGAGTGCCTGGGTCCTCCTCCTGGGTGGAGCTTCTCACAAAGGCACTGATGAGCCATTAATCAGGAGATAGTCCAGGGGCAGCTTATCTGTGAGTCGTGGGCAAGGCCCCGATGGGCCATTAACAGAAAATAGCCTTGAGGGGGGGAGGCAGGGAGCACTGCCCCACCTGGTTCAGGAAGATGGTGATAGAATACATGCTTTTGGTCACGTCCTACTTTCCAACCCAGGACAGACACTTGCTCCAAGCACTCCCTGGTTGTTCCCCAGTCCAGTGGAGTCAGTGACCTCCCTATCCCTGCCAAATGCACTGAGTCTTATCTGCCTCATTTTGCTTGGCTGCACACAGGGGCGTGTTACACCTACATGTGATAATCCATTTGACACTGAGGAATAAAAAGGAATCCATGAATAAGTTTTCATTAAAATGTGACCCCACAGCTCGCTTACTTAATTTCTCTGTGCATTCCCTTGGCTCCTTCTCTTTGCCCCTAACCAAATTGTACTTGTTAGTGTCCATATCAGGCAGGAAGAACATATACAGTGTTTTTTCTTGCTTTTCATTATTATTGTGGGTATATTACTTAAATTTCAGTGCAGACTGAATGAGGCTGTTGTCTCATGCCTGTCATAACAAGCAGCTCTGCTGTGTGTGCAGCTTCAGTAAAGCTTTAATTATCTTTGTGTGCAATATCTCACAATCCCTCTGATGTGGCCCTGTCATTTCAGATGTGCCTGGCGAGGTGTGACTGTGCTAAGGTCCAGCTGTACAAGGAGTCTGTCAGTGCCATGGCCATCACCCATGGCCATCACCCTGATCTCAGACTTCTGAAAATCAAGGCAGACAGGAGATGTAATCCAAGAGCCCAAGACACATTTTGGTTACCAGTGTATGAATACTCATTTTGGAGCTGACACAAGAGGGCACCCTGTTACAGAGCCAAGGCAAACACTTTCAACACTTGCAAAGAACCATTAATAAATAATTAGATCCAATGCTGGGCAGGGCACTGATGTCCTGAGACAGATGGCACTGAGTGAAGGAAATGGCACCTCAGTGAGAACTGTCTTCCTGCACTCAACTGCAAGGGAGCTACTGCTGGAAAAACACTTTGCAATTATGTATAAAATCCCATTGTTTTAAAACCAACGGATGAGGGAATGAAAAAATTACTGTCACCTAAGTAGGGTGGTGAGGCAATAGAAGAGGCTGCCCAGAGAAGTCGTGGCTGCCCCATTCCTGGAAGTGCTGAAGGCCGGGTTGGATGGATTTTGGTTCCAAATCAAGGAACTTGGTTCAGTGAATATGTCCCTGACCATTGCCAGGGGGTCGGAAATGGATGATCTTTCAGTTCCCCTCCAACCCAAACCATTCTCTGATTCCATGATGAGTGAGGAGCCTTTCCTTAGCAATGCACATTGGTTTGGTTTGCCTGCAGTGACTGGGTCAGCTCCTGCACAGAGTCCTGCACCAAAACCCAGAAAAGATTTAAATTCCTTATTTCATTTTTCTACTTCCCATTCCTCTCTACCATGGAACCAACATCATCCACCTGTTATTGCTTTGGTCTTGAAGCAGCAGTGGTTTGTTGCTAAGAACACAATTGTGCTGATGCTGGTGCAGAAGCAAAAGGGCTGATATGAACACATGGTTTAAGTGCAAGGGGTGAGAAATAGTTACACCAAAAGAATGACTGCTCCTTCCTTCCAATTCTCATCACATGCCTGTCCAATAACACCTCTCAATGGGTTAATAGCTTTCAGCAGATGAGATTAAATACAAAGAACACCCTTATTCAATGGAAAGAGCTTGACTTCTATATATTTTACTCTATTTTCTATCCTTCCATAATTTCTTTAGAACTCAGGGCAATTCTTTTTATCGTGCATTTCCATGCTTCTGTTATGGTCTTAATCTTTCTCTGGACCATTTCTATGCCCATTACAATCTATCTTTTTTGGATGGAGCAACCCAAGCTCAGTGCAGTGATCAAGGTGATAATGTCCCTCAAACTGGATCAAAGTATGCTGTTTTCAGTATTGTTCTCTCCCAAGTATAGATCAATATTGTTTCTCCTAAAAAAGTTGATTGCAACAGAAAATTGATTACCCTCTCAGCTTCCTGCCCTAGAAGAAGGAAAGCAAATGTAAACTATGGAATTCTAATAATCCCTCTTCTGTTTTCTTATTCATACTCTTCTGGCTTGATAGTTCAGCTAAATTAGCCATTCTGTGCACATTAGGAAAAAAAACTCAGGAATATTATAATTAGTGGTATATATTTTTAAAAATATCTTCCTTTGTGAGGCATTAAAAACAGAAAATAAATAAAGAACATGTTTTTATGCTAAAGGTTAATTTGGTTTAAAGCCATATCTTATGCCTGCTGCTGTGTTTGGCATCACCTTCAAGGCAAAAGGTAATGGCAAACTCTCACAAATGCTGCCCCTGAAACCGACACCTGGAAGAAATAAAATATTAAACACATGGAATAAATATACATAGGCACATATGTACTCTTGGGCATGTTTTAAGTAAGTGTTTTAAGACATTTTTTTTTGTCACAGTTCACAGCCCGCTCCCCCCTGGGAAGGAGAATAAAGAAGGAAAAGATACCTCCAAATTATTAATAAGCATCTTGCCCTGTGCACGAGTATTCCGAGCAATCTGTCTGGTAAAACGAGTCAGTCCATCAGCTGAAGCAGCAGCAGACAGTGGAAACTGCTGTACATGGCCCAGCATCTGTGCACCAACCCTTCCGTGGGGCGCGGGGCCAGCCCAGCCCCGCTCCCTGCTGCCGCTGCCAGCGCGTGAGCATCCAGAGCCAGCTGCAGGAGCCGGCCTGGCACGGGCTCCAGCCCTCCAGGAAATGGGAAAATTGACTGCTGAGCAGAGGGTAACTGTTCATTAGGGTGATAACAAATTAAAGTATTGGTAAAAATTCTGGATTTGTCTGGGCGGAATTGGTGGATTTTAGATTTTCGTCCAAGTCTCGGTGGTTCTCCTCAGCCTGTCTGAAGGGACCGAGGTGTTCAGATATTCCTGCAGTGCATGCATGGCAAAGCCAACACTTCCAAGCTGACCCTGGGATGGCTTACTCTGCAAAAGTGACCACGTGGAACATAACTGCAGTGAGACCAGAGTCTCTCTGAACTGCTGGATTCACCACCATTCATGGTGGAATCAATTTTTTTAAAGTCCAGTGCATGTCAAAATAATCACCATTTATCCAGTAGATCCAAACTTTTGCCCCTTAAGGAAGAAATCCTTCTTTTTTTAACTTTTTTTAACTTTTTTTAAACTTTTTTTTAACTTTTTTTAACTTTTTTTAACTTTTTTAATTTTTTTTAACTTTTTTTAAATTTTTTTTATATTTTTTTTAACTTTTTTTAACTTTTTTTTAACTTTTTTTAACTTCTCTTGCCTTGAGCACTGACATTTCCCACTGCCTTCTTACTAGACTTTGTTTGCTTTTTTTCTGACCCCTGCCATTCTGCCTTCCCTGAAAAATTAAAATGCTTTGAAGATGATTACCAAGATTTTGTGAATTATTATGGAACTTAAGCATTGGAAATCAGCTTTCAAAAGAACCTGATATTTTAAAAACATCTTTTCTAATTAAATTAAACATTGGATTGTCTCAATTTACCTTCCAAATAATTTTAGCATTTGAAGGACCATTTTTGAAATAATTATGATGATATCTTTGAGGACTAAAAATGTGTTTATTTATTGCATTGCTTTTTTGAATCAGAGTATTTTTGTGTGCTCCCTGTCCCCAGAGGCTGGGACTTTAAGTCAAGTAGAAAAATGAAATCCTGGCACTGTAGCCAGCAGACCCAAAGTTGATTTCACATGAAAATATGAAGCCCTGTTGGCAATTTCATGATATCATGATTACTTTCTATGGCATAATTTGCTATAGGGACCTATAGATGTTACCTCTAACACACAGCAAAATCATCTGGCTTTTCTTTAGGGTTAAACAAATTATACTGCATGCACACACTTGTCTTCAATCGATATGAAACTACAATAATTTGAACAATTTTTGAGAAGTTAACCCAGATACTTCTGTGCAAACCCTGTGTGTAGTTTCCATCCCATCCTCTCTAGAATTGTATATTAGAGATGGAAAACATTCATCCAAGGTTCTGATCTAAGGCTGACCAAAGCAAAGCAAATAGAAACAAGGTCCCAAGAACCCTTCCCTGTGCAAGAGGTCTTAGGTCAGTGAAATTTGTTGATGAAAGCAATGGTGGATGCAAGAGGCTCTGGAGGATGCTTGGAAAGTGTCTTAGAAGAGAAATCTATGTTGGGCAACTGAACAGAAAATATACAAGAGGATCTGAGAATTCTCTGAGCCATAAAGTGTGTGAGGTCTTGCTCATCCTTGTGCACATACATCTCTCCTCTCAAGGAAACAGAATTTTGGGCTGGGCAAACCTTTGGTCTCCTGTGTTCTTAATTGAATTTCCACTGATGTGAGATTTCAAAGTATAATTACATTCCCTTGATCAATGATAATTATCTCGTTCTAAAATTCTTTTAATGAATTATATAAGTCTGGTACAATTTCATGTTAAAAAAAAAAAAAAGTGCTTTTCATACATTCAACAGCTTAATCCAGTCAGGAGATCCAAGCTCATCAGGGACTTTTTTCTTAGATAAGTAAATCTTTGCCTGCTAAATTTTCAGCTACAAAGACCTGATATAAAGTTTAATCACCAGAAATACAGTATTTCCTGTCTTCAAATTATTTAATTATGGTATCTCAGTGTATATTTATTTAATATCAATTAAAAGGAACAAGTAGAAAACATACTGCTCTAATTAATCCTTGGTAAGCATTCTATGTTCAACAAGTGTCCAAGAGCAGTGGAGCAAGCTCAGGGAAGGCTACTGAGTGAGGAAAATGGCAGCATACATCATAAACTCACACTAAGACACCTTTGCACCAAGTAAAAATCCCCAAGAAGGAATCAAAGTTGGGCAGGGCAGTGTGAAAAAGAGAAAATTGCCTTGATTAAAATGTTTTTTAAAAAATTAGAAAAAAAGTAAGCAAATTGCATCCTAGAGAATGGAAGGTTCCTAGAGATGGACTGTGTCAAAATACAAACATTTCTGGAAGTCACTACTGAAGGTATCAGCAGTGTGTAGTAATTAGGATCAATGGCTTAACAAGAAGCCTGAACACACCCAGAAGAGTTCTCCTTTCTCCATCATCCCTTTGCAGTCCTCCCTTGAATGGGCTTTTTGCTCAGTGAATCCTGCAGTTATGCACCTCATTTCTTCCATCTGTGCTTTCCTGGGAGCTTATCTCCTAAGTGCCTCTTTCCTAAAATGTTTCTATCCTTCAATCACCTGGCTGTCAGGAAAACCTTCAGCAACTTAATGCAAACCCTCTTTCTTGACCTTCTTTACCTACAGTTCAAAACTGAGTCTCCTTCCTATCTACCCACATTTTCTAAGTAGTACTGGATCTGTGCAAAATAAAATTTCTTGCTCTCTCCAAAAGTAACTCTCCTCATGGTGAAACACTGCCAAGCTCCTGGGGAAGGGAGACCATCACCCTCTGCTGTGCCCAGCTTGCTGCATCACTCAGAAGCAGAGCATGGCTCTTGTTTCTCTCCTTCCTCTTGTCTGTGTTACATTCCTCTGAAGAAGCAAAGGAAAAAAAACCCAGCAACTTTATTTTAGTAGAAATTCAACCAGCAGGGCTGCAATTATGACCATCCTTTTTAAGGCTTATCACAGACAATTTTTTTCACAGCAGTTCCCTCTTCCCCAAGGGCTGGGGGCAGTGGGGAGCTCACCCTTACCTGGTTCACAGGTGTCAGCTGTGGAGGAGCATCTCTTGGTGTCACAGCCTACCTGTAGCTATTCACATGGATTTTTAACTAACACCCACTGAGAGAACACCTAATCCCTCTCCCAGTTAAACTCTTGAAAAACCAATGCCCTTCCTCTGAGAGCAGCGGGGTTTTGATTTCAAGCCACTTTGAACAGGATGAAAAAAACCTGATCCTTTTCCTGACTGGATTTAAACTCCAGGACCACAGGCAGGACTGTGCATGTGGTTCTGTGTCTGTGGTTCAGAAACACCTCTGCTGTGAGCCACATTCTTCAAAGTTCCCCACAGATGCTACTGCTCCCCATGGCAGCGTTTCCTTCCCAATTCCATCCCCGCTGTTCTCCTTCATTTATTTATTTATTTTTAAATCAAAAGGCTCCCCACTGTAAATCCAGTGTCACTGCAGTGCATCTGCTTGGCTGGCAGGTAAAAGGACCCCAGCACTGAATTTATCAGCTTTGCATTCACCACGGGGAACGCTGAGCCAAGAAATGCTGCAGCATGCCTTAGAGCAACACATAGCTGAGGGGGAGGAGCAAAGGGGGCAGCTTCTACATAATTCCCTGGGATTTCTACCTCAAATCTACAAACAAATTTAACACACAAAGGAGTCCAAATTGTTTTAGTGTTCACACACCTTTTACAACTTCAAATTATTCCCCAAAGCTGCTTCTCGCTGGCAGACACAGTCACACCAGGAGGCACTGCCTTGCTTCTGAGCTACTTTGAGGGAAAAGCACTAATTTAGTGAAGTAGGGCTTGAAATGGAAATAAGGAATCTGTTTTTGTTAATGGCTATAAAAAGTCTAGGCAAGCAGCCTGCTGGTCCAACATGTGAGAGTGGGATGTTGCCTGTTGGGGGAAGTCTATTTTTCCTCCTTTGTTTTAAAAATAATCGGCGTGGACAGAATTAGGCAGTTATGGGCAGTAGGTGTTAGCAGAATATAGACAAGAAGAAATGAAGTCCAAGGGATTTTCCTGCCTCTTCCAGCCATCTTTGATTCACTAATTGCTCTCTTTGATACTGCCATAGCAACTGAATGTATTTTCCATCTCCTCATCATAGGCCATTAAGCCACTTCTCAGCAGTACTGACTCCCAGACTCATTTTCACTCTTTTCACAACTCCAGCTCCTGCTCCACCTGGAACACCCCCAAGATCTTCCCTCCTTGCCTGGGCTTCCCCCCCTCAGTAACTGTGCAGCATCACATTGCCCATATCCTCCTCATCACTCATTCCTTGCATCTCATTTCTCCCAGGTGACCTTCATGCCACCAGCCCTGTCCCTGGGCCAGGCTCTCCACTCATCCTGGCAAGATGCAGAGACATAACAAATGGAAAGCTATGTCACTGAATGCCTGAGGCCACTTTTTAATACATGGAGGTTTTTAGATGTTCTCTAACTAAAGCCATATGCTGATACCTCAGGAGGATGTTTGACTCAGAGGCTCAACAGCAGTCATGACAAGCAGGGTCAGGATGATGAGTGTTCAGCAGGCTTTGGAGAAATTAGGTTACTTGTGGAGGCTTCCAAATATAGGGTTAGGCTCTTATGGAAATCTTGACCTCCTCAAGACTTCAAGCTACTCAAAAACACCACACACAAAAACCCTATTTGACCATTACAGTGTTACTTCTGCTTTTCCAGGGTGAGATATTTTTCCCAAACAGCACATTTATCCTGAACATTTCTCCTTCTACATTCAGAAGTTGCTGTAAACACAGCAAAAAGAATTATCATCTCAGTCCAAGAGCAGCACACGTGTCCCACCAGCCCTCCAGCACTGCAGAGAAGAGGGCACTGAGGCACTGCCAAAGCCTCAGCACCACAGTCCTCCCCAGCTTGCTCCTGCAGACTGTATTAATTTTTGAAAGTGCCAAATTGATTTCTCATTTCATTCTCTCTAGCAGTAATGAACAAAACAGCTCCATGGCAGGAATGCTCTCCTCCACAGCCTATTATAGTATCTTAAAAAGCCATTAATTCCCGTGTTTCCTGCCTTTAGTGAATGGGTTACTGTCACTACTGAGCTCGGGCAGTTGCCCAGCAGCTGAAAGGCAGGAGAAGGACATATTCTATTCAGTGCTCTCAGATCACAGATCCAGAGAAATCCCTGAAGAAGTTGATCCAGTATGGGATCTGAAATCAAAATTATGCTTCAAATGGTTTCTTCCTCAATGTGGTAGTTGTGACAGAGCAAGATCTCTTACCCACTCTGCTTTGGCAATACAGAATGTCACTTCATGAAGGCATTTAGATTAAGAACAGTAATTAAGAACCAGATCTAAAGTACAGGGACACTTTCACTGGCACCAACACTACCCAAAAGCTCACTTAACAATCATCCATATCTTCATGAATCATAACAGAGGGTTTCTGGAAGCCATGCCCAGGAAAACCACGATGTGCTAGACCAGAAGGGCCTTTTTAGTCCTTCCCCTGTATTTTCTTCTGGCCCACACAGAATTTTCCTTTAGTGAGGGTGTCTTTACCTCAGCATAAGGTCATCCTTACAGGCTATGGGGCTCTTTCCAGTGAGGGCTGGAAGTTCACTGAAACCTTAGACACCACAAACCAATGTGCTGTTCACCAAGTGTCTTGCTGTGTGTCTCAGAAAATATTTCAAAAACATTTTAAAAACCAAAACACTCATAAAAAGTACTGCAGAAACATCTGCCAAGAGCTTGGATATGGGGTTTGGCAGACCAGAATTGGGAGTGGAGAAAAAGTTTACTTTGAACCATTAAGACCAGTAAACCCATTCATTTAAGTCTTTTAAACACATATTTAAACACATTGAAATTAATGAACTAATATTTCTAATTAACAAGATGGGCAAATATTCTGATAGAGTAACCCAGTTTTCTTTATGCCTTCACCAGATTTACACTGAAAAAACCTCCTGTGAACATCTTCTACCTTACATTTATCTAACATAAGACAGGCACTGGGGCCCAAGGGTGCCTGAGCAGGGAACTCCTTCCTAACACAGATCCCAAACCTGCACAAGAGTGTGAGCTGCAGTCTCCAGGGAAGACAATTTTGTGCCTTGGATGACAAACAGAAAGATGAGTTTTCCTTTCTTCTGACAGCCCAGCCTTGCCAAGGGACAGGCTCCTTCTGCCTCACAGTGTGGATGGTCACTTGCAAGCCCTCAACTGCTCTCTGCAGCTACCTGACCAGAGGCTGCAGTGAGGTGGGAGCTGGCCTCCTCTCCTGAGTAGCAAGTGGTAGGACAACAGGAAATGACTTTGAGTCATGCCAGATTTAGGTTGCACATTAGGCAAAATTTCCTCCCTGGTCTAGTACTGACGCTGGCTGCTCAGGGAAGCAGTGGAATCAGCACCCTTGGGAGGGTTCAGAACCTGTGTCAACGTGGAGCTTAGGGGCATGATTTAGTGGTGGACTTGGCAATGCTGGGTTAATGGTTAATGGTTAATGGTTGGACTGGATGATCTCAGAGGTCTTTTCCAGTCTTAATGATCCTATGAATATTTTGGACCACAGAGAAGCAGCCCAGAGACACCTGCATTCCAGTCAATCATGCTGTAGCTTCTAGCAGGGCAATTTTAATCTTAAGAGCTGTCAAAGCAGCACCTTAGCACAAACCTTTCTCATAATGAAAAATATTAGCACTTACAAAGTTCTTAATATCTATGCAAAGCAAACTATAAATAATTCATTTACTCCACACGCATCTGCATCATTTGAAATGCATCAGTGCTTTTATCAATACAGTGCAATGGATTTACACTGCAGAGAAGAGGCTTGAGGGCATTTGTGCTATCTAAATGTTGTTGAGCTGAGCATTATTACTAAAGGTAAACTGAAATAAATTACCTCAGTTACTACAGGATGCTTTTTTCAGCATGGTAAATAAAACTTATTAGTTCTAGGTCATTAAATTCAATATTAGAATTTAAAAGAGCCCAGAAATTCTATGATGCTATTAGCAAAACATGCAACAGAACATATGTGCTTCAGTATTAAAGATAAAAGAATTACTCCATTATATTTAGATATTAGTTATTAGTGCATTTTTCAAAGGGACTTTTGAGATAAAAGCCCAGCTGCTGTTCTCAGAGGCGAGCTGGGCACACCATGGTCCTGGCTCTCACTGAGTGGCAGGTTTCCAAATAACTGAGACATTGCTGAAAATGTCATTTGGAGCCTCTTGGTAATTTACTCATTATTCCTCTTCACATAAGAATAAATATTATTTTTCTAATATTGCAGGTGAAGTGAGTGGGCAGGGACCTTAGAGAGAAGGGCTTGATTTTCACATTTTTTTAAGTTCCTGTGACTCTAAACATGTCCTTTGGTGTCCTGTACCTCAGTGCTCCTCACTGCTTGAATGTATTGTGCTCTTCACATCAACATGTATTCTTCCCATTTGGCTACAACCTCTCTGCAAGGACTGTCTCCCCATGTCTGGCCAGTGTCTAGCACAAAGAAGATGCTCTCCTAATTAAAACCTCCAGTCAGTAAAACTCTGTAAACTTACGTACAGCCCAAAACCTTCCACCAGGACACTGCTAAATACACTGTCTTGCAAGATGCCAACAGCAGGACTGGAAAAACACCCTCTAAGAAGTAAGGAATGAAAGGTTGTGCCCAATCCATCACAAAAACCTCTGCCAGGATATTAGAGGCTGCTCTGATGTTTTTCTAACTAAAACAGCAGCCAACTACTTTCAAAGCAGGCAAAATGTATTTGCCATGAAATACAAAGACAGAAGATTAGCCTAAGCCTGCACAAGTGGCACATACAGTTCAGTCTCCACTGTTTTCTCTTACAGGATGCTCCCTCCCCATGAGGAAGAAGTGCTCCCAAGATGCTGGGGCTCAGATTCAGAGCTGGCAGGAATCACTTCAGCTCAAAAGGGTCACAAAGCCAGAACACAAAACTCAAATGGCTTCTCAGGTCAGGTCTAAATAATGACTATGAATAATTGTTGGCAGAAGAAATCAGATGACCAAGCTGCTCTTCAGCAGAAAATGACAACAAATTCTTTATCCTGGTTTTTGTTGAATGTTACAAGAACATTGCAGCATCCCATTGAGCTTTCCAGAAACCTGAGCTACAATGCTCTGTGAGAGAAATTACAGGAAAAACTCAGTAATTGTGAAGCTTAATTACAAGGTAATGTGGTGCTCATGATCAGAACTGCTAAACAACTGGGGACTAGACTAACAAGTAGGCCACCTGTCAGCTGGGAGAGGGCTGACAAAAGGCTGGCACAGGACCCTCCTGATGGGCTGTGGAGGGGGGTATGAAAACAAGGAAATGTTCAAATACTACATTTAAGATACACAGTATGAAAAGAGCCACTGATTGGAGCTCATGTGCTTGTTAAGTACATGGGCAGTATAATTGTAGTTGTACAGGAAAGGGAAGTTCAGCGAAGAGTGAGAGGCTTGGAGCAACGAGGAGAAGAGTGCAGGAAAAATTGCAGGATGAATGGGGCTGGAACAGAGACACAGGTCAGATTATTTCCACTTGGACTGCCAGGCAAGGGGGTGCCTATTAATCACCAGCAGAACCCCAAACTTCCTGTACTTCACTGGTTTACTGTAGTATAACATATATGCTACACTCTCCTGAAAAACAAAACCTTCACAATAAACTCAGCATTTCCTCATGCTGCAGGGAAAACCTAACCAATAGCAGTCCCTGGAAATGGATCTAGAAATAAGCTCTGGAGCAGTCTATTCAAGTCACAGAATCACAGGGTTAGAAGGGATCTTAAATATAATTCTGTTTCAACCATGGGCAGGGACACCTTCCACCAGACCAGAGCCAACCTCGAACACCTCCAGGGATGGGGCATCCACAGCTTCTCTGGGAAACCTGTGCCAGTGCCTCACCACATTCTCAGTAAAGAATTGTTTCCTAATATCCCACCTAAACCTTCTCTCAGTCAGTTTGAAGCCATGCCCCCTTGTTCTGTCACTAGAGACTCTATGAATGTCCCACTCCTCTCTGGATCGCTCTTAACAGTCAAAGACAACAGTGGTGAGAGGATAGAAGACAGATGCTAATTAAACAAAGTATTCTTTTCTCTCCCTAAACCAGTGGATAAAAATGCAAACTGGAATTTGAAATTATAGTGGCATCACAAAAATTGTAAAATGTTCAAATTGACAACTTTGCCATAACTCTCACTTCGTGCAGGTACCTTTAATTGCAGTTCCAATTAAAAAATTGCAAATATATCCACAAATGCACCACAGGCTGGGATTGAAAACTGAGACAAAGCTTGTAATGTTTACATTAAAAGTGTAGTTATGTCAGCTTTGAGACTGGTTCTTTTTCTTTTTCCCAGCTCCTTTAAAATCAATAGAAAGACACAAAGCTATTGATTAGAAATATGTTATTTTTCCTCATGCCCACTGAGAATCAAGAAAATACTAAAAGATGAGCTCATCCCATCAATTTTGTGGAATTTTCAGCATATTTTTAAGTGTGACCCTGAATATAAATATTTTATTTATTGAAACACTTGCTCCTAGACTCACTCAAGATAAAGGAAAGACCTTCCTCATTCAGAATGTCTGAATCAGCCCCTTGCCTACTGGGAAGGACACAGATATTTTACTGACTGAATTATTTGGGGAGCAAATCCCTCAGATGATTCAAACACTCCTAAAACACCCAGCTGCTTCATCTTTGGCCACCAAGCTCCTCTCTTTTGCAATAATGTAGAGGCAAAGGAAGGAAAGAGAGCTTTGAAGAGCCAAGAGGAGTGAATTTTGCAGAGCTCTGAATGACTGTGATATTTTGCTCTATGATTGACAGGGGAGGAAGGGGAAGAAGGACACATAACAGCTGCCCATATTCTAACTGTGTTGATCCCTACAAAGCATCAGCTAGGTTTGAGAGCTGACATCCAATTTTAAATAAGCTATTTTAAAATAAGCTATTTTTTTTTTTACTAAGGCATTCCAGCAATCTTGTTACACTAAGATAATTAGTTTGGCTTTGGCATTTTTGGAGACTTTCATTTGCATACTGAAAACTAAGAGACCAATAACAACATGTGCTTAGGAATCTGGCTGCTGGTCTTTCATCTTAATCACAATTTCACCATTTAGCCAGCTAGAGAAAGCTGTGAAAAATCCAACTATAATACTGAAAAGCAATTAATGTTGTAAAAAGGCTTTGGGTCCTTGGATGAATGACATTGTAGATCAGCATCTTGCCCTTTAAATGCAAAGTCACCCCAGAGTAAATCTGCAGGGTATCTACTGGTTTCATAAAATTCCTTTAGATGTATTAAAATCAGTGACAGTGATTGTCCATATTAAAGCAATAGAAGAAGTAATTCTAAAATTTCTATGTATGTTTTCATACTATGTCTTTGCATTTTGTCTCTTACAGAAACAATATTTTAGTAATTTCAGATCTGGCAAGACTGCCCTGGAGTCAGTAAAGGCACATGAGAGTACAGACATGGATTTTAAAAGAGTCAAGGCCAGAGTCTTAATGAAAGTTTGTATGACTTTAGTATTTGACCATAACTGAAACAGCAAGGGAAATGCTGTTTTTTCACAGCAGACCACAGTTTTGTGGGAAACAAGCCTTATGTCCACATAAAGTGATACTCATCAGTGGGAGGCTGTTATACACAGCTCCATGGAAATACTTCATTCTCTGTTCCTGCAAAAGTTCAGTTAATTCATTATCATTGCCTCCACAATGCTCTATTTGCCATACTCTAGCAAATAAAGAAGATAGCAGTCAAGGTCTCAGTAAAACACCTTTTCCTTCATTAGGGCCATCAGGGATGTCTGTGCTAAAAGGAAAAATATGCTAGACAAAAAAATCCTGAACTGCAATGCAGCTAATATTTCCATTATCATCATTCCCAGAAACTGGTTGTGGGGAGCACCATTCCCACAAAGAACACAGCCTGGAAAAGAGCTCCTGCACTTTGCAGGTGAGTTTGTGAAGGTGTTTATTGTCTGCAATAGCTTTTCCCTCTACTTGAGTGGGTGGCAGAACTTGCAGCTGGGGAATGTGTTAATTCAGCTGTACCCTTTAACATTCTCTCTTTTCATTACAGGTATTAAAATTGTTCCCAATGGGCACAGCAGACAAGGAAAGCTAAACACGAGGAAGAACTTGATCCAGTTCCCCATTAAACTCAAAAGAAAAGCTAATAACTTCAGTGATAATAGGAGCTGGACTGGAACTCACCTGAACAGCACATTACAAATCATTTTATTCTCACCAAAGCTCATTCTGACTGCAGCAATTTCCAGTGAGATCTGGAATCTACATCCCCCAAAGTAGCTCCACTCCAGCTCCACTCCAACATGCATTAATTCAAGTATTATTTGGTTTTCCCTGACTGGAAAGTGTAAGGCAGCAGAGGATAAAGAGAGCACATGGCTTGTGTGCAAGCCACTGTTGCTGCTGGACCACTGCTTGCCTGTTGCATAGCATTGCTTCACCTCCCTGCCAGGAAAACATGGATTTGATGAGGGAATATAAACCTCCTGTTTTGTTTACGGTAAGATAATCACTGCTGGTGCTCCAACCACCCCTTCCAACCATGTGTTACATCGCTTACTAAGTCCTGAATGCTGTTGGAGAATAAGGCTCCAGTTCTCCACTGGCAGCCCCAGATAAGAAGTTAGAACAGTGGTGTTTGCATGTTTGACAGGAGGAAAACTGGAATGGGAATTTGAAGGTTGAAAATAGGGATTTGAGGACATGATTCTGGGCAAGCAGCTCTAGCAGCTGGAGCAGGGAGTTGGACAAGATGATCTCCAGAAGTCCCTTCCAACCCCAACCAGTCCTTGATTTTGTAATTTCAGGAGCAACATAAAGAACAGGAGGATTAAAGACATTAAAAAAGCAATGTCCAGGGAGCAAGGAAGCAAAGCAAAGATATTACAAAATGCTCAAAACTCACCAGTTATCCACTTAGCCTCTGGGTCATGGATCTTGAAATCATCACTGAAGAGATCTTCCACTGTTATCTTCTTCTTCTGAGACAAGCTGTTATCTTCCACTGTAAAACATTCAAAAATAAACCACCACTAATTCAACTTTGAAATGTATCTGGAAGCACAGCAACTGTGAATAGTGACATGTCATATCTCATTTGGGAACAGTCCACATTAAGATTTCTGTCACACACAAATCCCTTCCCATTGTTGGTGTTATGAAAGGATCACCCAATTGTTCACTAACAGAGCCCTCCTTGCTATATGTGCCTCAACTTAACAGCTACAAAAAGACCAAAAATGGGTCCAAAACACACATTTTCAGGCATAACAGGATCAAAAAAGAATGTTAGTCATGCAACCACACCTGTAGTTGTCATATTCAGCAGCTAAACACTGAAACATTTCTGAAATCATGAGCTACATTTTAAAAAGTATTTAAAATGGCCATATTTTTACAGCTTATATTTTTATTTCCTTAAAAACTGTCACATAAACCCATAGTTGGAAAGGTGTTTAGCCTTACAAGGGCTCATACAGATTACTTCAGAAATTCACGAAAGAATTTCTGTGGGAATCAGCCTCTTGCTCACAGAAATATTTTTGGAAAGTCTATGCGACATAACCCAAAATCCTTAGGTGTTGCATAGCTGGCCCATACTAATTAAAATTTTTAATGAAAGGATATAGAGTTTAATTTGTAAATATGGCAATATCAAAGCTGAAAATTTTAAAGAAAAACCAACAACTTTGAAAACCCAGCAATTTTGATTAATATTTTCTCTCTTTCATTTTCTCCCATCAGCTGTAAGTTCTTTTTTGTTATGACAAACAGTCACCGTCTATGAATAATTTGTTGTCAACATTCAATTTTTTGCTGAAATAATATTTTCATGGAAACCTTTCAGTCAGCTTTAAATACTTTTGCTCTTTTAAAGAAAAGAGGAGGCCACGTTCTGAGTATTTCCACAGCAGGAATGTGTGTTTTAGCATCTTTCCTCATGACAGTATCCTCATGCCTGAGGTTTTTTGGCAGCCTCAGCTATCTTTAATATTGTTTAGTGCTAAACTTACACTGAACACTTATGATTAGAAAAGTGGAGTCAGACTCTGAAGGCATTTATTTGTGGGGAAAAAAGTCTTCTTTGCTGTACTAAATTGAAGCCCCTGAGCTACCTGAGATGACAGAAAATTACCTATGAACATGTTCTGTTCCACTAAAAGGTGTTTCAGAACAAAGTTTTATTTTCACAAATTAAATTATGCTCTTCCATGTTCATACTTTTCCCTAGTCTGGCTGAGGCTTCAATCACATTGTTCACTGTGGCTTCCAAATACCAAACCCCATTAATACAAGTCCTCAGCCAAATTCCTCTGTGTGACAGCGTTATGCCAAGTTATCCTGCATAATTTTATTTATTAAAATGTAAAATATAGGTGACAAGGACCCCAGGAAATCACTGCAATTAGTTTTCACCATGGTGCAAGTCCCCAGAACTGGATACCCAGGGAGGTCAGGCGAGGCAGAGCAGGAGCTCAGAGCCCACACACAGCCCTGGGCTTGTGCCTGTCCCAGGAGGTGCTTCCCAAATGCCCTCTGGAGGAATACAGACACCTTCTTTCCCCCACGAGGGCATAAGAACAGGCACAGGCAAACCTCTGTGCTGGAGATTTGGGGAGAAGCAGGGTGGGAAGCCCTTCCTATTCCTCCTTTTTGTGCAGGATGGGGACAGCCAGTCTGGGAGCTGCACCACCTCTGCTCCTCCAGAGCACTGCAGCTCCTCGTGAGGGACAGCAGGAAGAGGGAGAGGTAGCACCTGGGCTTTGCACACTTAGGAACCCTTCTAAAGGATAAGGAGAGATTCCCTTCCTGTCCCCTGCCTTGGGCTGTAAGAGCTGCAGGAGGTCCTCTCTTGGACCAGGGACTACAAACCCCATCCACAGAGATGGGGAGAAAACAAGCAACTAAATAATAAATCCATCAATGAATTTTAGTGAAAAAAGTCAGATTTCCTGACCTCTCCTCTAACAGAAAGGTAGGGGAGAACACCTATGAAGAACACCTGAAGAATGAAGAACACCTTCTCCATTCCTCTGGCCCTAATGGAGACATTTATGGAGGAAGAAATGCAATTGTAGGATCTCAGGCAGCCCACCCTGAACTGAGCAGCAGACTCTAAGTGTGCCTCAGGGTGTCTAAGCCAGCTGGTGGACAAATTGTGTCCACACCCAACTGCAGGGACCTCGAGGCCTCTTTGGGCTTATAGAAGGACAGGATTTAACATGTGCCACATTTCATCCACGTCCCCCAGCCCAGCAGATCCAGATGGCAGCAGTGCTAGTGGCACAGGGGCTTGAGATCTGAGTGCCAAGTCAGAAACCCAGCATCCAAACATCACAGCTACGTGCTGAGAGAGCTGAGTAGAAGCCATGTCCATATTGGTTTTGATTCAATAGTAGAGGCATGACAGGAATCCTGTGTTTGGGTTCATCTGCCTGCATTTCTTGCTTGAAGTCAGTGCACCCAAACAAATCTGGGCTGAGCCAGCAACCCCCAACTCTCCAGAACACAAAACAAACAAATGTCCTCCACACATCCAGAAAACTCCAACTAAAAGGAGCAAGGAGCTGACCTCACTGCCTGTTTTGCCTCCTCTCTTTTAAGCTTTTTCTCAACTCCAGCCATGCTCAGAGGCTGCTCAATAGTTCAGCAGGCTACAGCCACCTTTGGGTGCCCACCTTTCTTTCCATCACCCTTGGTGCTCAGCCACAGGCTGGGGTCAGGTTCTTTCCTCTCACAGCTCCTGGCCTGTTGTGCATTGCTTGTGAGGGGCAGTGTGTCCATCTCTCCGTGGCCAGCACACCAGGAGCTCCTTTCCCACCTCAGCATGGTCCCTGGGCAGACCCAATCCCTCTCTTCCCCCAGACTCCCTGTCACCAAAAGGCAGTGGCCAGACAAGGCATACAGGCAGCTTTTCTCCCTTCTGTAATATCCCACCTTTCTCTAGTGGTGTAAAATACACATTTATATGTAACTGTTGTGAACAAAGTGCTCTCCTGCACAGCTGCTCAAAGGAGAGTTCCTTGCTGTTTCTGAGTATCACAAGTGCTACAAAGCTTTCTAGGCAATACCTTTGGCCATCAGACAGCATGCTGTGAATTAATGCTACCCAATGACTAGCTCAATACCACTTCTGAGAAATGTTTCTTATGGATTTTGCAAAAATTTTAATATGGATTAGGGTGTACTTTCTTTTTTTTCAGCTAAAAGGTCAACTTTGAAAGGAACAAATGTGATGTATATCTCCAGAAGGCTTTAAATATCAGGAAATGTACGAGAAAGCAGCCTCTTCCTAAGCAAAATGTCTAAAGGAATTTGGGAAGGCTTCATTTCACTCATAAATTCTGAAGGACTGGGGCCTCTTTTCAGCTTTTCTCTGTGCCTGTGTGCATGGGCACGTTTCTAAGAAGTTTTGCATGTGTTTATATAAATACACAAACAATGGATGGGACCCACACAGGTGCCACATGCTGTGACAAGTGAGGAGCTGCCAATTAGGAAAGGTTCAGGCCAACACTGTTATCATTTGTTTAAATAATTTCACGTGTTTCAAAGGAGGGTGGAATGGCAGGACTCACACACACATTAAACTGGAGAAGCTCAGCATAGGCAATGATGTGTGTGTGGTGTCCTAGAGTATAATTAAATGTAAATTTCCACCAGTTACTGCTTCTTTTGAGAATGTTGTTCTAGAACATCAAAGGCTATACAGATCATAGAAATGCTGAGATTCTTGCAGGATTTTATAAAAGAAGACATAAGCATTAGCTAGCAGTAGAGTAATGTTACTGTAATTACAGTAATTGCTGAATGCAAAGTCCACTGCTCCCAGTTTATGAGCTAAACTTGGAGCAGGGTGAGTTACCTGCCCCTAAGAAACCCAAACCAGTAGGGATTTCAGCCCTTCTGCAGCTGAATCCAAAGTTAAAACCTTTAAAGCTTTGGGTTGATTTGAAAAGAGTCTTGAAGTGATATACAAATCCCCTTTTCCCCCAGTTATTAAATACCTTAATCATTATCTGCCCTGCTAAGCAAATCTTCCATACTTCCCTCTTGACGTTCTCCCACTTTGCAGGAGATTATCCAAATTTTCTCAGTGTTAGTCCAAGTTATGGGTCCAGGTAACCACTTTTCTTTCTCTGAGCATGGACTACATGCCTGTATGCAGCACTCTACCCCATATTTATCCAGAATTACTCTTTGGAATCAGGCATTGAATGATGTTCAGTGTTTACAACATCTCTGCATTTCATGCCTTGGCACTGCACTGCAAAACAGGCCTTCAAACCAACACCAAAAAACTGGGAGAAAAATGGTTTCCCAGGCAGGAAGAGGACTAAGATAGACAGGAACAAGTAAGGGATTCAGAGGTAAAATGCAAAAGGTTATTTATGCTGGGGTGACAGCATCAGGCTGGACTCCAACAATATCACTAGAAGAAAGAATAAAAAACATTTGAAGTATCCTCAAGTACTTTGCTCAGTCCATGCCAGACTGCATCACCCTCTTTGAGGCTTTTGCAGTGAAGAGGGGTTTGCATTTTGTTGTTTTGTTTGTTTTTTCCTGATGTCACTCTCATACTTGGCAGCTCCCTGTGAACATCCACAAAACTGTTCCCCCTCCTTCCTTCACTGTGCTCCTGCCCCTTCCTCACCTTTTGTTCACATATCCATCACTTAATTCTCTGTTCAGCTACCAAAAGATAAACATTTCTTCTTCCAGAGAACTATTTTATGGCAGGGAAATGCAGATTCTGCTTCTCCTTTTGGAAAGGCTCCTCCACCTTCCCCATTCCTACCTTGTTGGGACACTGCAGTCAGGATTAGCATTGGGATAGTTTTTACATTTGTCAAACCAGCCTCAGTGTCTCACTTAGCACTGACAAGCAGGAAATGCCCATGAAATGAGCCTCCAGTTCCCTTCTGTCACAGCCCAACCTTGCAACAAATTCACAGGCCAGTGGCTTAGAAGAAGACTGAGGTCTGCTGCTGCCAAGCCACAGCAGCAACCTAAGCTCTCTAATTTGCTCCATAGTCTCAGCATGGAGCACTCTGGATCCATAATAAAAATAGGAGCAGTACCGAGCTCAGAGTTTGTGTATGTTCACGTAGAACACAATTCTGAAACATCAACAGAGTAAAAAAACAATCCAAGCCCAGTTTAGCAGCAGATCAGGTAATTAGAAATCTCAAAAAAACATGAATTGAACTTTTAGCACAGAAAACAACTTTGCATATTCCTAAATTTTAAGCACGGAGATCCTCTCAACAGTATAATCTGGAGGTGTTGCTGGGTACATACTAAAAACTGTGATTTATATGTGTGCATGTGTGTGCACACTCATCCCAAAGGGAGAATGTCTTTGTGTATGCATGTAAAACATAAATAAACAAATACACTTGTGAATTTTACTTATAACTGAATGTGAGTATTTCAAGAAAGAGAAGAAGAAGGACCCTGGAAACTACAGGCCTGTTGGTGATATTTCAGTGCCTGGTAAAGTTATGGAGAAGATTATTCTGGGAAGTATTGAAAAACACCTGAATTGAAAGACAATTCAGTCATTGGTCACAGCTAGCATGGATTTCTGAGAGGAAAGTCCTGTTTATCAAACCTGAATTCATGTCATGGCAGGGTAAACCACCTAGCTGATCAAGGGAATTCAGTGGATGCAATCCTGTTGGATTCTGATGGAAGTGGCACCTGTGGTCCCATCTATGCAGTGCAATTGCTTCAAGGAAGCTTCTTGAGGCTCACAGATATGGGCTTAGGAATCAAGGCTTTAGTGTTAGCATCTTTGAAAATCTGTGCTTCTGTAAGAGGCAACAGCCCCATACTGAAGGCAACAGCCTCATGCCTAATTAGTTGTGCCTGATGTGAGTGCAGTCCACAGACCATGCCCCAAAACATCTCAGAGATGAACAGCACTGTCCAAAGATGTTGAATCTGAACGGCAGCAAAATTAATTTAATCAATTATCCTTCATTAAGTTTAACCTTAATTAATTTAATTACATAATTAATCTGGCATGACCACATGGTGTACTTACACGTACATTGAAAACTTCAGGATAACATGAAGTAAACTCAATATGGCATGACAATAAATAATTAAAAAATAATGTGCTGATTGTTTCACTCATTTTCAAACTAACACAGTGCACTCCTGTGTTTCTTGGTTTGTCACTGTCTCCTGTTCAGCACCCAGCAGGACTGCAGGATAAGAATTTTGTCAGGGAAGATGGCCCAGACCTGCTGGACTGCATTTAATTTCACACCTAATGAGCCAGAGATTTTTGCCCCACAACTTCTGTCTCATTTTTCCCCTTCGCTGCCCTGTGCTCTTCCACTTCCTGAGGTTCCATTTCTCTCTTGCCTCCATTCTGCTCCTCAGCTCCGTGCTCTCTGTCCTGCTGCTCCCTAGATTCTCCCACTCACATGTACTCATCCAAGAAGGAGTCCCTGTTCTTCTCCTCTATATCCCTAAGCAGGGAACCTTTTCCTCCCCCTGTGTTTTGTAGCTCCTCACCCTTTCTGACACTCAATTCTCTTTTCTATGTCTTGTCTCTCATTTTGTTTGTCTTTTCTTATTCAGTTCACCATCTTGTCAGTGCTGCAAAAGTGCTTTATTTCTACTCCCTAAGTAGGCATGGAAATTTACAGGGCTGTATAAATACATAATAATCAATAATCATAATGACACCACATTAAAATTCAAGCCTAAAACATCAGCATCTACTGTAAGAGATGTAATTTACAGAGGTTACATGCACAGAACTTTGCTGAAACTTGGCAAGAGGATTAACTTAAAGAATTCTTTATTGGGAAGATACTAATTATTTGCTGTGGATAAGTACTATCTGGTATATCATTATCTGAATTGCTTTGTAAACACTGTGGTCTGAACTAAAAATCAATCCAGCTGAATGGGACAGGATTTAGGTGCCAAGGTGTAGTCATCTAATGCCATTTCCAATGTTCTGGGATACACGACCCTCAACTGGCCACTGCTGCACCTTGTGCACACGAATTTCAGAAGTTCCTGTGCCCTCAGTGACTGCCCTGTGTGGGTTCCTCTCCTACCCTGGCACATCTAAAATGACACTCCCCATCCACGTTTAGGCAATGAAGTTCCAGGCCTGTGCCCTCAGCTCAGCAGCCCTGATCTCTGAACTGAAATATAAAACTCTAAAACAATCTACCTAAGAATGGCCTTGAACTCAGCCTCACATCAAGATAAAGCCAGGAAGGAGGATTTCTTTGATGTCAAATTTGCAGTTAGTTTGCAATCCCTTTACTCTTGGAAGTGTAAAATTATAGAAGAAAAGCAGGCTGGAAGCAAGTGAAAGGTTATAAATACCTGGTGTCAGGAGTATGACAGAGGTGACAATCAGGGAGCAGATAACGAGAATAACGAGCAAGGCGATTGCAATTCCTTTCCAGTTCCTTTGAGGAGGATTACTCCCCACCAGCTCCTAGAAACATCAAAAGAAGATGAACATTTAGAAAAGGGCACTTAGACAAGGAAACAAGCACAGAATCCAGACAGGAAGGTATGTCTGCAGAACTACACCCTGTGGCCACGGTGGGTGATGCCCTGGAGCCCAACACAACCCACGCTGTTATAATTCATGGGGGCATTAATTGAATTCATCCCAAGTCATTACACAGTGAATAAATGCAATGCAGCCACAGGTGGCTCAGCAGTGGAACCCACACTCCCCATCACCTCCTGGCACACCAGCACTCACCCAAACACACTCACCAGCACCGATTTCCTACCAAACCCCATTAAGTCTGAGAATGAGGAGCCTTACAGTAACTTTCAAGAGATTTTCATAATAAGGTGTCAGAGAAGTATACAGGAAAGATAAATAATTCACAGGGGCATGTATAGAGACAAAAATCAATAAGGATATCCCCCTGGTGAACTCTCCTGCCTTCCCAGAAAACACAACATCTCCTCAGGGCATTCTGCGTGCACTCCTAGGTTGGTAGGTCTAAGGAATTGAAGGCAGGCTTCTTGTCTAGCATGTGCATTAAATTTAATCACGTCCTTAAAACTTTAGACTAAAAGCTCCATCACCACTCGCTGATTAGCTCTGACTGCAGAGCTGTGGTTGCACCATATGTTCTGCCTACGATGTGTACAGCACCCCTGCTCTCAGCACCGAGGTTTTTATGAAGTGCTGTGCTCGCATTCACAAGATCTTAAAAATTTATTGAATTTTCCACGTGTTTTGCTGGATTCCTCTTTGCATTGTGCATTATATGTGATTTCATGCATTGAAGCACCCACAGGAGCTGTATGAAGTATTAGTGCACACCTCTTTTCTGGGAGGCTGGATTCACTCAAGGGATCTGGTCTCACAGCCAGGACAACTCTGGGTGCTCCTCCTCCTTGTAAAACTCATCTATTTAGGATTTTTGCCTCGTTTCCTTTAATGAGGGATGCCTAAAACAGAGCTGCTGGTACTTCTTTAAAAGGCTACTTTTTTTTCCATTTTAATTTTTTAATGAAAACAAATAACTTTATAGTAGACTAAGTTCTTCTGTAATTCAGAGATTGTTTCACTTCTGTTTCTTGTACATGGCAAGAAGACTGGAACAGGGAAGTCAAGAAAACCTCACAGTTTTGTTTTCAGAAGATGTTGGGAAATATTTTTCAACCTTTCCCTAAAATTAATTTCACAGAAAAGGATAATGTCTAATCTCTCTTTCCACATGTTTGAGGATCTAGCCACTACAAAAGCTATAAATCTGCGATGGAAAGCCAAGTCTGAGGCATTAAACACCTGATATTCTCCATCATTTATTCCAGTTCTGGAAAAGAAACAAGGCTTCTCTTCTTTCTGGCAAAGAGGGGTAGAAGTGTGCCTCCCCTCCTTGTCTCCCCCTCATTTGCACTTGGCTTTCTATTTGAAGTGAAAAATAATTAGAAGGAACAAATTTATAGTTTACTATCATTACTGGAGAAAAATTTGAAAAGTAGGTCAGGAGCTTTGAGAAATGGAATTTTGGCAACAAGCAAACAGAATAAGTACTCCCATTTCTACAGATTCTTTACACTAATTATGAATACAAATGTTAATCAATTTAACCTTCTAACACCATTTTTAGGAAACTGTTATGGTCTCCTTTTTTCAGGTGATGCAAAAAGGCATAAAAGACAGCCTGTGACTTTCCTAGGGAAAGAAACTGATAAATAAGCCAGGGAAAGAGTTCAGGGCTTCTTAGTAAGTGGCAGAAATGTTCTTTCTTTCACAGCAGGGTGCAGGGGCATCTAAAGGGAAACAGGAGAACAGAGGAGAAGCTGCTGAGAAACTCATCCAAGCCCTCACAGTGTCTCGGGAGAGAGGTAAAACACAGAGGTACAGAAATGATGGCAACAGTTACAGTCCTGAAAACAAACAACACTTTCACCAAAGGTGGTCAGAAGTTTTAAAACTGAAGAAAAAATTAGATCATGGACTTGAATGACATCTCCAAACCTAGATGTAGTTCGAAAGCTTAATAAAACCTTGCATTAAGTGTGATTTCCCCATCTGTGAGTCCCAGTGTGATTGAAAAACACACACATACTTGAGCTTTAAGGACATCTGTACTTGCACTGAATCCATTATCAAGTCAATCCCATTAATTCCTCACACATTCAATCAATATTTGAATGAAACCTCAACAAAAAAAGGCTGGGAATTTCTAGAGTATCAAGAGGAGGAAAACTATCCATAGGCAAAATATTGGGGTTTAATATACTGCAAAGAAGTATAAAAGAACATTTTCACTTTCTTTTCAAAATTCCATCATGAAATTTCCCCTGGTAAAAAGCAGGGAGAGAGAAATGACTTTTCAAAGAAAGACAAACAGCTTTATTCAGCACAGGTTTGGAAAGCTGCTCTTTTGTTCCCAGCTATTTGAAGTCTCTTTTGATAGAATCACTGACAGCAAAACCGCAGACACATCACACCACACTCACGACAGCACTGCCACCTCGGATTATCCCTGTCTGTATTCCTGTTAATTCCAGAGGGATGCTGCTGTGTCACCGTGGCCAGCTCCTGCCTCCGGGGGATTACAGCCTCTCCAGCCTGTGATACTCCCCGCCCTTGGCAGCAAACCCCCACCCTGCACTGGCATTTCCCATCAGCAGGCATCAGCTGCCTGTTCTCACTGCTCAGGGGAGCCTCTGTGCTTGGGACCGAAGCCAGGAAGGTGTTTAACTCAGCCCCAGGCAGGTACTGATTCAAGCACATTAATGGTGTTCTTGAAGTGGCAGCTCAAAGGGTTTTGCATTTCCAGCACAGAGCACAAAGCTGGAATTTCCTTGCTCCTGAAAGACCCAGATTGCAGAGATAATCGTGGAGATCTAAACCCACCAGCAAGCAGATGCCTTTTGTGCTAATCCTAAACATACCAAATTAGGGTTTCATACTGAAATCTGAGCATATGACACAAAGGGGAATGAACCAAGCACATATGGTTTCTGCTCTGATGAAAAGAACATGAAAGCAAACATTAAAGTCTCACAGGAAGCCTCACAGGAAGCACTAACACAGCATCTTCATGACCTGTGCAAGCAAGTTAAAGCCCTTCAGCCTGGTCTTCTCCTTCTTTTCCTTTGCTGTTTGTTTTTCACCTCCTTTTTCCTATTACATGAAAACTAAATTGATTTTGGATTCGGAAAATAAACCAGATGTTTCCCCAGGTTTTTACATAAGCACACTTCATTGATGCTGCATATTAAAAACTGCAAATGCTATCTTACATCTTCATTTGTGATTAAAAAACATCACTACCCACCTGTGAAGTTGATTTTGGAGGCATTAATCTAGACATCCACAGTATTTTAAGACTCTAAAACACAGATCTACAGTGACATATTTTCCTGCCTGTGAAAGGATCACTGTGCTGACATGTTATGGATGAAGGCTGGATGTGCTCCAATCCAAGATGCTGTCAACAAAATTATTTCTGGCATGTTTATTTGAAATCTGCCAAAAGCCTGCCAGCACAGTGGTCATATTACAATAACATAATAGCTTCTTAAAACAACTCATCAAACACAACTTATTTTTTTTCTTTTTTTGATAACCATGTCTATATGGCTGAAGGACAATATAGACATTACATGTGAAGTATAGGTATTATTTAGTAAAACTTCTACATCCTGGAACAAAATCTTTGAAGCATCAGTAGTGAGATAGTCATGGTGGGTCTCTTAGTCTTTTTCAACACAGAGCTGCCACTTTTGTGCAATAACAATAAATCCCAAGCATGTTACACGAAATATATACATCCCAGATACAGGTGCAGTATTTATGGGTTCCCTGCAGAAGCAGGTGACACTGGGCCATGGAGACTGAGCTCTGGACTCAACTACACTGAGTAAATCTGAAGCAAAAGACAAAAGAAAATCCAAGAAATTAATGGTATGAAGTAAAAGCAGCTGCAAGAGGTTTTGTTGGCCTCGGAGGTAGCAGGATGGGGGCTTTTAGCAGTAATTTTGTAGTTTCCTTACTTGCCACTCTTGCAAGCTCTGTTTCTTGCTTCTTTTTGATTTATTTCCAATTTTTGACCTTAAATATAACACTTAGATACACAACAAATAAAAAATCTTCTAACAAGCTTGTTAACACCATTAATTGAAAAATGTGTATTATATCTTTCACTCATGCTACCTGATTCTGAATTAGGACTTTTGCTTGATGAAATGTGGGTGAGTGTGGTGTCTCTGACAGCTCAGCTCACCAAGTCCAGAACATGGCACAGAATAAAAAGGTGTGGGAACACTGTTGTCCAAGACAAAAACTCCTGTGAAGCTCAGTGGAAATAATAATGTTGCTGCTAATTAGTTCTTTATAGTACAAAATTGTATCAGATTATACCTGCTGAATAGTACAACAAATGAGCTGAGGAGTGGGTAACCCATACAGTTATTAGATTATTAACCTGATGTTGCAAAAAAAGAAACACTAATTGCGATGATAATGGCAGTAAACTAGACAAATTGCAGTGATTACAGCAGGAGGTTCACTGAGACTCCTGGTTATTCTGCTGATTGATACTGCATTGCTGTCTCCTGCCTGGATCCTCCACTGCTCCCCTGCCATAAGCCTGGGATGGAGGTTCATCATGGGCAGGAATCATTTTTGATACCCTGCTTGGCACAGAGGAAACCTCAGTCACTACAGAATTTAGGAAGTATCATAACACAGAGGAACAATAATAAGCATGTAACTGCATCATTCTCACCTCTGAAGTCAAGCTGAGTTACTTTTGCTTGGGGATATCTTATTTATTTTCTTTCCTTTCCTTCTCCTCCCTACTCGCCTCCCTCCCCTCTGCTGCTGCAGACCACCCTGAGCTGTGATCCAGCTGGAGTGTGATGCTGAATAACAAACACTTTCCAGATAGACACAGAGTCTGAGCCTGAGGCTACAGTAAACTCACTTGTTCAGATGCTAAAGGTGACACTTCAGAGTGAGAGGGATAAAAACTTGCTCTGTTTTTACAAATGAGGCATGGCATGTACGTGGGCTTTCCTGCAAAACCCCAACAGAAATAAGAGGGATCAAACCATCTGCCTGTTGTGGTGATGAAAGACAACTGTGTTATGTTTTTCTTCATCTTCTGTTGACGTTTTTACTAATGGGGAGCAATGACTTGGTAACAGTGAACATCTTTGCTGCCCACTCCCCAGCACTGTGAGACAAATCTTTTACCCTGCACGCAATGCAGCACATTCTCCTGCCCTGCACTTCTGGGAGGCTCTTCTATGAATGCCCCAAAGCCATTCTGTTTGGTTCCATCCACCTCCTCCTGCCATTATCTGCAAAGTGCACCCAGGCAATTGTTCAGAGGCTGAGCACTACTGGTGAGTTTGAGAGTGAGTGAGGAAAAGGCTGCACCCCCAACACTCAGCTCCCCGTAAAATTCAACCTGCATGTTTTATGCTTTAGAGCTTTCAGTCTCACTTGTTTCTATTACAAAGCCAACAGGAGAAAATGAATGCCATCTGCATCCCACACCCAAGTGTAGCTTTAACAGATGACAAGTCTTCCACAGTTTTGGAGCAGAAGGCACCAGATCCTCAGCTAGCATTGACTGACACAGATCATTGGCTCCACTGGAGCCAAGCCAGTCTGTGTCAGCTACAGATGAAACCCAGTGCTGCCTGTGTGTTAAAAGAAAAATAAATCCATGAAACTATTTAAATAAAGTAATATCTGGAATTCCTAGCTGTTCTGGATTGCAGAAATGGATATTTAATAACTTCCCATCATTTTTATAGGCATTATGATGAACTGGTTTTGGATCACCTCCAGACCTTGCAGCACTAAAAGATTAATTTAGCATCTCTGTGTTTTGAACTGGCATTTCACATGACTTTTGTACCCAAGTAGAGTAACCACACTGCAACAAGGGTGTAGGTAGTAACCTCCTACACCCTTCCTGCGTCTGTACATAAGCTCCACTGCCATTTGAAACATTCCCAAATTATTCCTAGTGCCTAGGGTCAGAGTGACTCCACGGAACTTCCAAAATAAGTTAAAACCTTGGAACATGGACTCTGAAATCCTGCCAGGAGCCTGTTCTCAAGGTGACAAAATTCAAGCAGCAAACACCATCTGGACCTGTTGCACTATGAGTGGTTCCAGCCAGAGGCACAGCCAACCTCTGACCATGGCCAGGAGGAAGGAGAAGGCAACACTGCACCAGTGTATGGCACAGCACATATGTGACTACAGATACTCTTAGCCAAGAACGGTGTTGGCCTTGATTTAATGTCATTTTATTAATCCCCTTCACTTTCCCCCCATTAGCTTGGTTCATTGCTGTGCTGTATCCCAGATGTTTTTATAGCACCTGGCACGGTGGGACTGTGAATGCTCTCAGGGGCCCTTAGCTGCTACTGTAATTCAAGTCATAATTAAAGATCCCTTCCCAGTACTGACAGAGACCATAAAATCAACAGCATTTCTTTGATTTTATTTCAGTGTTTGATATAAGTGCACACATTCATCCACTAAAACAGAAGCAAATCATCTCCTAGAACGAAATATGGCACCAGTAAAACTTGGTTTGATGCTTAGGAATTTATTCCAGAGGAGTCTGAGTGTTCACCAAATCCATGAAAATGCTTGGCAAACCCAAATGCCACAGATTATATCACTGATCCCAGGACCCCTCTATGCCACAGCACTTGCCAGGCTCCAGTTTTTCCATTACAATGCTCTGACAGCTCCCTCCAAACCGAGCCACAACACACACACGAGCCCTGAAACAGTTCCTACCCCTGCAGAAATCATCTGCAAAGACTGGTGTTGCCAAGGCATTCCAGGATGGCATCTCCCTGCTCTGTTTCTTGAAGAATTAGGATCTCAAGAAATGAGAAAAGAAGCTTTTCTGAAAGATTTGAGAGCTTGGCAAAACAACCTCCCAGCTTTGTTTTCTCCCCTAATTCCAACAAAATGCCATTCTGCTACCATTTGTAAAAAGGCAACTGAAATTTTTAGTGAAATGGTATTTCAGCAGAAAAAAAGAAAATATAATTCAATTTATGACTCTGAACACCAAGAAAGAATTTGTGATATAGGAAATAGTGAGGTGTTTAATCCCCCTAGGCAGAAAGATGGCATTAAAATTCTGTTCAATATTATATTTTATTAATTTTTTTTCAATTTAGATGACAAATAATTTGTTTCTCAATGGTACAGGAAGGAAAACATGATGCAAACAAAGTTTAATTCCTAAATAACTTGCTTGGGAGCAATGTGAGGAAGAGCTATGAAGACAGCCAAGGTTTGAGGTCACTGTTCTGCAGAGACACTGGGAAGAGGAATATGAAATCCATACATACAGCAGGGAGGGGAAAATGGATTTTACATAACTTATTTTCAAGCACCAGTCATTTATAGTTTTGAAAAAGACAAATTATTTGATATATGGACGTTTCAAAGACAATGCAATTGCATTATTCATCATTTTACCAATATTTGTATGAAGGTGATACTTATAATTTTACCTTTAAGAGAATCTTAATTTTCTGCTGTTTCTAGAACCTACATTTTTGCTATGTAGGTCTCTAATTATTTATTTTATTTATTTACCTCAAGATTTTAAATAAAATTATAGAAAGAATAGTCTTCTATGATACAAATTTTAACTAAACTGAACAGTGAAAAGAGAAGTATAAGTGTAGGCCTGCATTTTATGCAATTCTTTTAGTAGAAAAGACATTAGCAGCTGTGGGAGGAGGATCCAGTACAGAAGCTCTTCTCTCCCAGCTAAGCAGCCTTCTCCCCAGTCTGCTCCCCCAAGAGTTTTTGCTTCATCTCTGTCCCCTTCCTCTCATATCCTGAAACTTTCATTCCTGGTTTCACAAGTAAATAAAAACCAGTAAATAAATCTGTTTTCTTCTTCCAAGGGTCATTGGCAGAGAACTCCTCTCACCCAAAAGAAAACCCTCCAGTACTGGAGGGCAGCACAACCTTATCACAACTCCTTTAGCAAAAGAGCCCCTGGCCAACTCCATACACCAAACTCCTGCAGCATTCCTGTGCAGGACTTCTAAAATGGCCCAAAACAACTCCTGGGAGCACACTGACAAACCACATCAGTGATCACTTACACTTGGTCCCCTCCTCCCCTCCCAGATTACCTCATCACAGAAATGCAGCCCTAAGCTTCATCAGTACCCAAATCCAAAACCTTAGCATTGGTCCCCAACTCTCACCCATTTGTGTAATTCTTACACTTAAGGAAAATCATTTGCTTGAGCCCACATTTCACTCACACAGAAGTAAAGGGAAGGGTACACAAGAGTGAAAGAACAGATGTTTATTGGGTATTTTATTGATGCCTTAGGTTTTAATTTTTATGTTTTTCAAATCCTGTACTGCTAGTGTAACTCTGAAGTTTCCTGTAGCTTGTTAAGTGCTGTTTTCTATGCCAAGATAGACATAACAAAACCTCTAACTTGCTCTTCAGAAACACCCAAAAACAAGAACTGTAAACCATCATCTTAGGAAGAGGGGGAGAAGCTAGGGGAAATTCCATCATTGGCTGGGTTCTGCTTGGTGAATTTATTTTGATATAAAAGTGTGAAGCACTCATGACCTGTTGTCCGTTTTGGGACTCACTGAGGCAGGACCCTCTGGAGCCCAGAGTGTAGCTCTGAAGGCCTTTCAAATAAATACCACCTTTTTCCTTTATTCCTGTCTGATCTCTGTTTCTAGGTTACCATTTAAGGCATCATTATATTGCTGACTATTTCTTTCTGGCTAGCAGCAACCTGTGCTGACATCCATGGGCATCACTTGGATGAGGCAGGAGGCAGAGTCCACAGGCTGGGAGATATCTCACTGATCCCAATGGGATTTGCTTAGGCATTTCTCAGATATTCTGGAACCAGAAATCACTTCATGGATACCCTGAACTGATGTTCATGAAGCTCTATTTTTTTATTTTGTTTTAAGTTTTAATCCCCCCAGGCCCTTGTCCAGCACTAGCTTAGGAAACTGTGGTTTGAAGAATTACTGTGGTTGGAAGGGTGCTCAGGCTCTTGGTGTGAAATGCCAGCAGCTGGCTCAGCACTGATGCTGCTGTCAAGAAAAGCGACTCCAAGGTCTCCAAAGGTTTATGAGTCTTATGCTTGGTCTGTTTTAATTGATTTCTCTTTTTGCCAGGGTTCTCACAGCACATTACAAAGCTTTGCAAAGTCGTTTCTTTTAATTGTCAAAACTTTCTGGTTGACAGGAAGCACAACCAACAAACATTAAGTCGTTTTTCCTGAGGAAAGCAAGATGCCAAATTTTCCATACTGAGTTGTGTTAACTGTGGCACAACACCACAGGAGGATGACTCCTTGTATAGACAGAACACTTTTCTTGCTAATTTTTCATTTGAAAGAATTATCCTAAATTCAATACAATTCTGAGATTCAGTAAGTGACTTACAGAATGAAATGGAAGTATCCACATTCCCACTCAAAGAAGAAATAAAAAAAAAAAAAAGAAGCAAAACTGATTGAGACACAAATTGCAATTTTTTTTCTCTTGATGATCTTGTATTTTACAAGGGTCACTGCCACCAGGGCCACCAGCAGTAAACCACTACATTATCATGATCATTTCTAATCTCCCTGAACAATTCATGTTACCACCTCAAGAACACTGAGAAAAACACATCTTCTCCTGAGTCATGAGGGTGGTTTATCCATAAATGTAGAGACATAACATTGAAATAAACACGCTGTAGAGAGAAATCACTCAAGAGATGGTTTGAAAAGAGAAAAATCACTCAAGCAGACTCAGTGACTAATGTGTGACAGGTTCACTGCATCCCATGGGAAAATGCTCCAGAGACGGTAAGGAAAAAAGTGCCCAAGAAAAGAGCTTCTTCACACCTCACCAACCTATTGTTCTCACAAGAAGCAGAGTCTGGCTGCTGAAGTTGAGGGGTTTATCAAACCCAGCAAGCAGAGCCATGCCCCCATTTCCCTATGGAGATCAGCACAGCTTTGGATCAATTTCTGACCTAAACACACCTTAAAAAGGTCTTCTGTCTTCATCTCCCTTTCCCTCTCACTCATTTTGCAAGACTTAAAGGCATCCTGAACTTGTGATGCTGCAGTGAACCCTCCAGCACAGATCTCCCTGCCAAGCACCCAGTCCGATCCCTCTGATGTGGGGCTGCAAACAGAACATTGCACCCTGCCCATGCCAGGGTCCTCACAGCTGCTCAGGTCATTAATTCCCTGTGACTTCATCAGGATTCAGGCACAAGGATACTCCTGAGGACCTTTGCCTTGGTGCCTCTCTTCACCTGATCTAGGTTAAAAGATAAAACTCCTCCACCACAGAGTTCAGAAGTGATCAGACAGGGAGCAGTGAGAAGGTACATGACAGGGGCTGGATCACTGGTGTTTTAAAGACAGATGAGCATTAGCACAGCTAGGAATTCATTTGCCATGTGAAAAATCTATTCAGAGCAGAATGGGAACTCTACCAATTAATATACCTCACAGATGTATCTCTTCAATAAGCAGAGTTACAGGGATCATTTTTCTTTGACACACACCATAAGGGAATGAAAAGGTTAATGTAGTGTATGGGAGTGCATTTTTAAAAATCAATTTAAGGGAATTTTCTCTGCTGCAAATTATGCTCTGGCACCAAGGAAAGCCATCAAACTCAAATTAACAAAAGGAACAAAAGAATTTAATCTAAAACTACATTATGATTGTATTGCTCATTGGTGCACACACAAAAAAATCAACAACATACATTTCATTTTTGCCTTCTTTGATTACAAAAAAGCTATTATCAGTGAAAGATAATGTTGAATCATAATTAAAAGCAGGACTCTCCCTCCTACCAGCCTGCAAAGGACAACATTTTCTGTAATGCAATATAAAGTCATTTTGGTTAGGAAACCCATTTGTCACCTCTCCTCACGTTCACCAGACTGTGACCCTTCTACCTCCTCTTGCACACACTTCTGTAATCTCAGAAAAAGCAGTGTTTGGCTTCTGAACTCCAGACTTCCCATTCAGCAAGGTCTGACACTGGCCTTGCTGCAGATGAAGGCATGAAGCCTTGCTGGACACCTGGCATAAGTTTAGGAGATCTGAAGCAGTTTTCAGGTTTCCCCTAATTTTAACTGACAGAAGAGCAAACATCATTTCAAGAGATCCAAAACAGTTCCTGTAACTTCATGAACTGCCACAGGCTCTCCACTCCCCATTCTCTGACTTGCAAACTTTGGGCTCCTCTGCCCCTCACAGCTACACCCAGGATGTGTTCTCCACCCAGAGAGGACACAGAGCAGTACAGTGACATTCACACTCAAAGCCACAATCAGAACACGTCTTTGAAGTGACACAGCCCCACACTGTGCTTCCTGAAATTATCACCCATCACAGCCCTTGTGCTTTTCTCAAGTGACATTTGCTGTCACCAAACTCAGGAATTGAAAGGTGGCACTGAGGACAGCAAGAATTTATGGCATGTCCTGAGTCAATGGACTGGAGAGGGAACATGACACAACTGATCTGTGCTCATGTTGGTCACTGTGCTGGTTGCCAAAAGATACCTCAGCACAGTGAAGGAACAGGCAGATTGTATGTGCTGCTCAGGATAAATCACCTGCATTATTCTCCTTCCACTGCATTGGCATAAATACCTGCATTGTTCCCCCTGTGTATTCAACAGCTTTCCACCACTGAAACCTCCCCCTGTAGAGGGCAGATAATGGTCAGTGTAAAGAATCTCACTTATTTGATCTTCATTCATTGCCAAATGATGCCTTAAGGAACAGAGGTCACAGTTGTTTTGCTCATGGAATTTTTCACCCCTGAAGTGTCCCCCACACTGAGGATCAGACTCCACATTTCACTGCCTGTGTCTTCACAGTACCATGGGATTTTCTACCTGTGCTTCCAGAAATTCTTCATTGGCTGGTAAATAATGGCAAGACTATATATAACTTTGGTCTTTTATGCCTGATGAGGTCGCTACAGACCATTTTATTCCCTACTTTTACAGCTGGTTTGATCTATCTGTAAAGGGACTTTCAAGTGTTTGGCAAGATAAAACACAAGGTTAAAGCCACCATTTCACCTAAAAGTTGAAAACAGACAAGGAGGAAAGCCATGATATTAGAAAAATTGCAGTCATTTTTTGTTACATTCATTTCAACAAAGGGTGTAGCAGAGTGAGGATCAAAGAAACACAACCAAAACCAACTTGGCTTGCACAGATTCATTCACTCCTTTATATTGCTACAGCAGTGAAGTATATATACTTTTATATGTATTTATATACAAATACACAAATTTTTCTCTCTATGTCTTCTCGTGGGAGAGACTCACCCTTTACCCACACTTAGCTTTGTACGAGAAGTCATTTCTTTTTCACTCATTATTTTTTATCTCCTTTGAAATGTGAAATAAACTGTCCTTCCATATGCTGAGTGGAGCTGAGCTTTGGCTCCTCTGAAGGAACAGCTCACAAGTCAATAGCTGCAGCCTCCTCCCCATCAGGTAGGACCAGGCAGCAGCAGAGAACAGCAGCAGTTTCACCACCTCACCTAATCCCTTCCCCATATGGTCAGGGACTATGACTGGTGAATAATTAATTAAAATATGTCTGATCACAAGTTCAAAAGAATCAGAGAAATTGAAGTAAAAGCCAGTGGCTTCTTTTTATTTTTTCTTCCCCATTTCCTTTCTTTTTTGCCATGTGTCTCTTTGGGTTCACAGGGAATAAAAAGGCCCTTAGAGGTTGTGTACTCCAAGTCCCTGGAGGTGTTCAAGACCAGGCTGGATGGGGATCTGAGTAACCTGGTCTAGTGGAAGGTGTCCCTGCCCACGGAAAGGCATTTAGAACAAGGTGCTCTTCAAGGTCCCTCCCAACCCAAATCATATTCTAAATCTGAAAGCTGACCCCATCCTGCTCTGTGCTCCTGACAGAGTGGTGCCTGTTGGTGTTGGCAGATGCATCTGTGCCTTGTGCTTCCCCGAGCCCACAGGGGCACCTGGAGCTGAGCTGTGTTTGGAACATGGACCTGTCTGGGAGCTGGGAGAGGGGCTGGGGCTTCAGGGCAGCCACATGGTCCTGGGTCCCCAGAGAGACAATTTAGAGCTGTGACTTGTGACAGGGACTGCAAAGCTTTCATTTACTTTTTAGTAGTAAGATGGAGGAGAAAAAAATGTGTGTTTTATGACCTTTCCTTTTTAATAAGAAATATGTTAAGACTGTGCCTTGGTGGCCTGCTAGGTTATTGGAACAGCAAAGAAGAAGCATTGCTTTTTTTGTGTACAGTATTTTGCCTTTTAAAATATTGCCTTATAATGTAAAATGAAAAAGTCATATTATATACAGGAAAACTCACAGGAAACTAATGGGGCACTACAGACCTAGGACTGTTCCTTTTTTCTCATTTTATTGGAATGAATTCAAAAACATAATCAGAATCTAGTTCATTCTCTTACATAACCCTTTGTGAAGGACTCTTAAAATTCACATCAACAGCATCTCATTCCCACTTTCCCCTTAATTTCCATTTTGTTTAATGGCTTCATCACCATTTGCTTGTGATTTTGGTATTTTTTCTTCCCTCCTGTGAGAGAGAATAACCTCTCCTGGGTAATAGGACAAAGAGTTGGAAACTGTTTGCTTCTGTCATTCTTCTGTAAAAAATACATTAAAAAAAAATTCCTTTACAGGCAATAAGCCCAGCTCTACTTTTTTTTCCCTGGGGTCTGGTGACACAATTCCAGCAGTGCCAAGTCCAGCTGCAAGTGCCACGTGAGGAAGTGCTCTGAGTTCCAGCACTGCAAGCACATCTCCTTCGCAGGCTGAAGATGTGGAGTGCAAAATAATCAATCTTCCAAGGCCCTAACGAGCCCCTCTGCTACAGCCTGTACCTTGCTATCAGCTTCCAGAACAACAAAAAAATGCCCAGCACAGACAGGAAAAAAAATAGCAGGAGGCTTCTATCAAATTTCTTTGTGAAATTACAGGAGGTAATACTTAACGTCCTATACTTAATGTTTGTCCTGTAACTTTCAAAGGAAATGAGAACATTTGCCTTCCAGACAGGAAGTCATTATCTCCCATGGGAATGAAAGACATCTTGATATAATCCTGATCCTTTAACAACAAGAATTCTGAACTCAGAAAATCTCAAAAGACAAGTCTATGGAACTTCTGTGCTTGGGTTCATGCTCAACATGGACTTCCCAAGATCCTCTTATATTCTATAGCATCCACACTTGCATATCTCTTAATTACCACTAATTTTTCACTACCATTAAGCCTTATATTAGGAATTAAAATTCCTAAACCAGGAAATGCACCTTCTTCAGATAAACAAAAGATATGTGGAAAGAGCAAATGAGAGAAATGGTTGGAAAAGTTTAATTTTTACAGACAGTTCATGCTTGTACTAGTTAATTTTTCTGTTTTTGAACTAATCTCTCTCCCCATCAGCTGGTCACTCCGTGGTAGAAGTGAACCATGCAGGGTGGGAATCCATGGTATGGATCCAATTTTTGATCCAGTAATGGGCAACTCGTTAACCTCCCTCAGCAGTGATGCTGATCCCCAAATCTGCACCTTCCTGCTTCCTTATTGGTTTGTAGCTTTTCCTGCCACTGTTTTGTTAATAGTCTTCCCTTCCACAGTATGAGGAGATGGAACACCCTCACTCTCAGAACAGAGATTTGGGGAAATATAGAGGGTTTACAAGGTCATCTATGCAAGATATTTGGGCAATTGCATAGAAAGCAGGGTTAGGTTGTTAGAAGTCATTTAGGTTCTTGATTGCCCTCAGTTTCTCTGCAGGCAAGGCTCCCAAACATCTGTGAAGATTGATACCCAGTGCCTAAGCACCTCTCCATCTGACTATCATTTAAAACCCATATTCCTTTGCTCACATACAGCAAAAACACTATCTCCCATGACATCTTTGAGGTAGGGGAGCAGCCTCGAATTTGAGATAACACACAAAGAGTTTGCTGGGCAGGGCACAGAGAAGGGTGCATCTCCCCTTTTTTCTGCTCAGCAGGACAGGCCAGAGCTCACCCACTGCCTGCTCAGCTCTCCCTTGCCAGCAATGCCCTCTCTGAAGCCGTGCCAGGTAACAAAACACATTCCCAAGCTGCAGCTGGTCTTGCCTCCGCGCCCACGGGCAGCACATCTGCTGCATCCCCCAGTGAGGGGGGAGGTAAGGGCAGAATTTCGAGTAAGAGGAGCAGGAGGTAACATCTAATCAGTGTTTGCATCACCTTGTCAGGACAGGAGCACTTGGACTTGGCTTGGAGAGCTGCACTGGGTGTTATCTATTACCTGCTGCTCTGGGAGATGTAATCCCGGGGTGCTTTATTAACTCCTGTTACCCTGCATGAATGGATACCACACACAGTTCCAGCTTACTGCTTTCACTGTCCATTATTAAAATGTTTGTTGTGGAGGGAAGAAGAATCCCGTTCCCCTCTGCTGCTGCTGGGATGATTGCAGCAGTCACAGCAAACTGCCTGAGCATCCTTCACAGAGCCTGATTTAGCAGAGAGCTCTGCCATGGGCAGACACAGCACCAGCAAGAGGTGGGGACGCTTGGTCTGCCTGCTAATGGGGAGCACATTTGGAATCAGCCTCTGGAAAAATGCTTCCCATGTCCATTAGGGATGACATTTACCTTAGTCCAGATGGCGCTCATCACCCTTTGTGCACCAGTTAAGCTCTGAGCTCAGAAGGATGGCGTGTGGTGTATGGGGATGATGTGTGCAGTTCCAAACTGCTAGTGTCAGCCATTTGGGCACCTAGGCAATTCTCTAATATATATATATATATACATTAAGNTTCTCCCGTCCCTCCGTCCCAAGCCCTCCCTCCTGCCCCAGCAGTGCAGGAAGGTGCTTGTCCAGCAGTGGGTCCATCCTGGAGCNAGCAAAGGAGTAGAAAATAGTCAATTTCCAGAAAAAGTAAAATATGACTCTCTGTCATAATTAGGCTTTTTGTGTCAGTCAATGTTTCATTAACTGTACAGTGTGCCTCAGAATATTGTTGATTTCCTCATCCTAATACAAATTTAACTCTGTATATTGTGGGCTGCTCCTAAAATCACTACCTGTGTTTGCTACTTGACTAAATCTTTCTGGTACAAATAAAGAAATGCTGGTGTCAGTAAATGCATGATACTGCACAATGCCTTTGCTGTCTCCTGTCTCATAGGGTGCTCTCCTACATCTACAGGGAAAATACTGCCAGGAAAGGGCAGTGGTTTCCTTTGGCCCCATACACCCAGTGCCTCACCTGTAGACGAATTCATGAAAAGCATTTAATATGGTATCTTTCTGCAGTAAGGTAACCATTTAGAGTTCTGCTTAAGTCCCATGTGCTTCAGTGGGATGCAGACAGGAGTGTTTCAGCACTTCCTAGACATTTTGGTGTGTGATTTCCCAACATGAATTCTTGCTCTACAGGGAAAGACCTGAGATCCAACACAGGTGTCTACAGCAGGGAAATCCTTTTGTGTCCTGGGCACAAACTCCTGCACCACCTCCCTGCAGCACCCAGCCCTCTCTGTGCACAGTGTGGGGAGCTGAGCTCAGCTCGTGGGTGGCTGTCTCAAAGTTGATCTGGCCTTAATTGGGGAAGGAAATTAAATACTGTGGTGTTTTACATGTGTGGTGGGTCTACCCTGGCTGTATGCCAGGCACCCACCAAAGTCCCTCCCCTCCACAGCTGGACAGGGGAGAAAAATATAACAAGGGGTCCGTGAGCTGAGATGTGAATCAGGAGGGGTCACTCTCCAAACACCATCAAGGGCAAAACAGGCTCAGATTGGGGATACCAATGGAATTTATTAGCAATAAATTCAGGGCAGGATAATGAGAAGCAAAGTAAATCTTAAAAACACCTTCCTTCTCCCGTCCCTCCGTCCCAAGCCCTCCCTCCTGCCCCAGCAGTGCAGGAAGGTGCTTGTCCAGCAGTGGGTCCATCCTGGAGCTGCCTGGCACTGGCTCTTCTGGGCATGAGGGAAGTCTCCAGCAGCCCCCCGCATCCCCCCCACTACCAAAACCTAGCCCCTCAAAACTAACACAACAGGCTAATGGCTCAAGAATATAAATTATATTCGGCACAATATATTAAAGAGCTCATAAACCTTGTATCAACATGGCAGAATGTATCCTGTGCTCTCCTGCTTTTTAACAATTTTAATAAATCAGATAAAAACAATGCCACAATATAACTGTTACAAGAGAAGAATATCAGGAGCGTAAAAATGAGAAAAACTAGGTGCTACCACAAACTTCAGAAGAAAAACCACAACAGGGTGTTCACAAGGTTGGGACAGAAAACAAAAACTCCAATTAAATTTCTACATGACTGATGGAGCAGGTTTCACTGCTCCATTACAGAAGCAAACCAGTGACACAATGGTATGTTTTCCTTGCCTTGCTTAAGCCTGCATCTCAAGGGGGCTTATAAATAGTTAAACAGCTATATCAGAATTCATCAGTTTTTAGAGAAAAATTAAACCTTAACACTGATGTCTATGATATAATGACTTACAAGTCACTGCATAATTAATCTTGCTATTAAGATCTTGTGTGCACTTGTGATATATGATTTCTTATGGGTTATTCATCTAAATTCTTCTAAGAGTATTGCTTTCTGCACACACAGTCTATTAACCTTTGATGCAGTAGCAGGTGCTACTTCATAATAAAGACATTAACATATTTGGGAAAAATACTTCTATATCAATTGCTCATACTCTAGTTTTCACTTCTCTGATGGACTTGACAGGAATTAAAATCTAAACTGGAAATACAGATCTTGTACTTCCATCTTCATCCTTACTGCCCTTTTCATCACATTCAATACTGCATTTTTCTCATTTCAGAACCTAGTTATATAACTGTAGTTTCACAGACCCACACTCTTGAAAGTACTCAGGGAGAACAACATATGACATTCTCTCTTGCTGCCTCTGCTTAGATTGGTAGTGCTCAGAGAGGATTAAGCATTTCAAGAGGCAGCTCATTCAGTTTGACAAGCAAGGCTCTTCTGGCTGATGCTGTAATACATTGTAGGATACAACCAGTAGTTTTATTTTAGTTTGTAGCTCTGAGTTCTCTTTCCCCCTCCATGAATGCCAGCTACTCTCAGACAGATGATTCCTTACTCATCAAAGCAGCTATGAGAGATACAGACCCTGAGATAGACAGAGAGGTCCTTACTGGTCTTTGAGGAATGTTTCCAGAGAGAGCTGAAAGGGAAAGCCCAGCACACAAATCTAATAATTTGAAAAATGCTTGAAAATAAATGCAAAAGTAAAAGCATTCCTGCAGCAGCCAGGAAACATGTGGGAATAAAATGTAATGACCATAACTGACCACAACTGACCACAATAGAAACATACTATTTCAAAAAGGATATTTCCTATACTAACATCACTTCCTTACTCCTTTCTCAGATATTATTCCTCCTCACATTATTCATTCATTTACAGACCCCTCTAAATTCAGCCAGCCTCCCTGTGAGGTAATGGGATGATTGGATAAATTAGCAATTACCAGAATTTGCTGCAGCTTCCAGAGAAGATGGTGATGCTTGGGTTGGCATTGCCTTGGGAGGGTGAGATGCAGGAATGAGAACATACTCAAATACTCACCACAAATAAAAGAATTTATTGCTTGTGACCACCACTCTGCTTAATAACCAGATTTTCAAATTCTCTTCAGTCTTGGCAGTGGACACTGAATGTATCCATGAAAACTATGACCTCCCTGTGATAGAAATTGTCCTGACATTACTTGTAAAGGGCTTAATTAGAAGAGGCAATGTTGACCCCAAAGCCCCTGTTAAGCAAGTCACTGCTGACAACCTTAGTTGTATCATTAGTACTCCTCTCACAGAGCCAGCAGACAAAACCCACAGCATTTTCACCTGTGCAAAAGAAAGGGCTTTTAGAGTCTCCCTCTACCCCCACATATTTCCACAATGTCAAAGAATTAACTCGTTAATATGAACCAAAATCAAATGAATTAGGATCATTTACAGAAAGTTCTGTCCTCTGCTATCTCATCCTGCCTCAAGGCACTGCCCTGCAGCAGACTGACACCTGAAAATTCAGTGTTCTGGCCACAGCAAAAGCAACTATGCCCACTATATGTTTACTGGTTAAAATAAGATCCTTGCACACATGTGATGGATATCTCCTTTGAAACAGGCAATGAGCTAACACAGGGATGCAGAAGGTGGTAGCAACCAGTACAGCACCAAAGCCCAAGCAGGTGGCACCACCTCCTGTTGTTCCCCTCCCTAGTGATGCCAGAATGATTTTTTGCTTTTTCTTTTGTACCCCTCTCACATACTCCTCTATAGTTTTATGTATTCTCAGTGCTTTTAGCCTACACACCTGTAACTTTCCAAGTCTGATAACTCAGCTCAGACCCACGGCACCATTAAACCAGGAGAGCAAACATCCTGGAAGCCCCAGACACCAAGGGCCTCTCCAAAACATATTTTTGTAAACTAAGATAAACCCATCCAAAGAAAAAGTTCATCAGAATGAAGAGCCTCTCACTGCGGAATCTTTGATAAATATGTTAATTTTGCAAGGCCTATAATTGTGTGTATTTCAGTGTGAAGGTGTGCATGCATTTTCAGGGCATTCCACCTGGATGAAGTGCTGTACCCCAGGATCCTGAAATAAATACTGAGGTAAAAACCCCTTTTCCTCATAAACCATGTTTTGGTTTTAATTTTAAGACCAGGGAAAGGCAACACTAGCAGTGTGTGTTCACATAAAAAAACTACACTCTGTGCCCCACAGTTCCTCTTTCAGGTGAAAACCCAGGAGCTTTCCAAATTGCTGGGAAGTCTTAAGCCAGACCCACGCTAAGCTAACAGCTCTTTGCACATGACACCCTTAGAAAGGAGCTCCCTGTGCTGTCACTGCAAGTAACAGACAATTGCTTCAGTTTGGTCTTCCATTATCATTCCCATCAATGCCTCAGAGTTTAAAAATCTAATCCTTCTTGTAAAATTCAATTAGAATTTGCAAGAAAAAAAATTTTAAAATATTTGTCATTAAAATTTTAGATAAACAGATCCCAACTAAGGACAAAGCTGCACCACTACTCCTGTGGATTTCAGGATTAAGGAAAATCAATATACTGTGTCATAGTTCTGTAAAATGTTATCTGCAGTACAGCTTGTTTTCTCATTTGTGCATGAAGTGAAAATCTAAGTCCAGTTTTCGGTGACTGCTTATTTGCTATAAATATTAAATAAAATAGTAAAAGGAAAATCACCTTCTACACATGTATGTTTCTTTTTGGAATAGGTGCCCAAGTAATGCCCCGACTTTTAGAGAGACACAGGAGGCAGAAGCCCTGGTTCTGAGCAGACACCTGGTGGGGGGGGAAGCCCAGCAGCACTTGCCTTTTTTTAATCTCACATAGCAGTGCAATGGCAACCTGCATTTGTAATCAAATAAAAATTAGTAAAGATAATTTTCACTTGCTACCTTTGTTTGCTTTCTCTGCTTTCAGATACCTCACTGTGGGGGGAGAAGAATAAGTTTTGGCAGGAGAGTTACAAATGCTCCTGTGACTGGTGGTGCCTTACAAACCCCAGGTTCAGAGGTGGCACATCTGGGTTTTGCTCTCTCTTTTCTAAAGCCTGCACATTAATAAATGTTAATTTTACCAGACAGTGTCTACAAGGTGATTTTCAAATTCCTGTTGATTTAGTAAAGAACTTAGGTGTTCAGCACTTGCAGAAACACTGCTGTTTCGATAGAGACCTTCAGACAGATTTGGGTATTTAACCTGAAGAGTCAACATTTGCAGTTCTCCAGAAGGATTACCTGGGCTTTCAGGGCAAATTTCTATATCATCAACTGCTCTGCATGTTGTGCTAACCTGGATCCTTGCCTGGCCCCCATACATGAACCCTTATATATATCAACTTTATTGGTAGAGATGTGAGGTTTCTGCAAACTCAGGAACAAATCCTTAATGAGACAGGAAGTAAGGAAGAAGCTCTTTTATATTTCTATTTTACTGAAAGTTCGCTCTCCTCTCACACATTTCTGGGATGAATGCTTTTCCAGAATCAATGTGAACTTTACTCCAAGAACAATCTGATAAATTCCTAAAGAACTGGAAAGAAAATCTTGGGGAAAAGCATAAAACTCAGCTTTTTTTTCATCTAAAATATTTAATACCTGGAACCTATAAAGAATTGTTGAAGACCTGCCAACTCTTCCAATGATTTTCAAAGTCATACCATTTTTAGATGCTCCAGAACTGCTGACATCAGCAAGCATGCCCTTCTAAATAATTTATTGGCATTTCTACATAAATTAGATACTTAAGGGTGAAGATGCCATGAACCTTGTGGAGGCTGAGAGCTCACTACATGGACTATAATCCATCAAACCAACAGACAGATTTCCAAACTGGCTTAAACCTCAGCAGGCTCAGTGCTTGGAAATAGTTCAAGGACTCCAGAGACTGCAATACGCTCTTGAAATGTCACTTGCCATAAAAGTACATTCTACACAAAAATAAATCACCATAAAATAAGGTAGCAACCTCAGGGAGTTATAAATTGGTCATTTAAATCATGAGTTAGTTACTGCTCACAAAAATAAGCAATGCAAAAATTATGTTTACTCCAGCTAAGGACAATGTATTACAAAAGACAGGGCAAAACCATCAGCTAAACCACACATTTCCATAGAGGTGAATTCTCCAGTCAGGCACTTCAATCCTGGCTGTCAGTTTCTAAAGTCATCATGGACTTTTTTTCCCCTAAAAACTGTATAATTCTGGTTTGCAGAATTTGGCCATTGAAAGATTTTATGTTGGCCTTTTACCTGTAATTACCTGTATTTGTAAAGGCTCCAGACTGCAGAGAAGGAAACAATCTGAACAGGAAGGTGAATGACATTTCAAGCAGAATGTTGAGGATGAGGAACTGGTGAACAAAACATGATTTCTCTAGCTAGGAGCAGATCAAAATCTTAAACCTTCAGAAATTGTTTTTAAATGAAAATGAAAAAAAAATTATCAAAGGAAGCTCCCATCCTGGCTAGAGAATCACTGCAGCCAGGGGTGTGTTGGTATTGTTAGGATGGATCCATCATTTGAGTGGATCCCTGAAATACAATGGTATTAGGGGATAGGAAATGCCAGTGATGAATTAAATGCTAAAGGGTATGTAAAGATGATAAAAGCAGCATTTTCTTCAGAACACACACAAAGGAAAATGTCAATGCAGTGAACTTTTCAGATCTTAGCCAAGTAAGTCTTTGCAAGTGTTTTTGTTTTGTTTGGTTTGGTTTGTTTTTTTTTTTTTAATTATGTCTGTAGCACAAACTCAGACTATGTGGGGCACAAACAAAATGAACAAAGTAAGTGGATGATGATCACTGAAACTAGGGAAATTTCAAGCATAAAAAGAATTAATAGATTCTGTGGTCTTTCCTATTTGTTCTCTAAAGTCTGTTTTGACAGTAAATTACAAATGTTTCATTGACAATTCTTAGTCTGTCACTACCAGAAAAAAGGAGAAGACTTGACATTTGTGAACTTGCTGCAAACCCTGAGATTTTGCCTTGCTCCCCAGCTCTGTGCTGTTTTCAGTGTTTGGTTTTGACTCTGACAAATCAGCTCTCCTAGCACTAACCAAATTATGGTTCTGAGGCCTAACAGAAAATAAGGTTTGGCATCATCTTCCTTGTGAGAAGAGATGCAGCAAATCTGTTAATCAGAATTCAGTCACTACAGACATTTAAATAATGCCTGGCTTCCTGCCTTGCTCCTTGCCATTCCTACCATTACTACCTGCTTAAGATGAGACACCCAGAGGAAATTTGGTTCTGCTCTCACATTTACACAACACCATTACTTTACCTTAATGACCAACACGCCCTGTTTAATAAAACCCCAGCATCAACTTTATTACATCCTGCACTGCTAATGATTTGGTAGCCACCTAACACATTAATCTTGATTCATGGCTCACTTGAAGTATTTATATAGTACAAAATGCTTAAGTGGAGGTCAGTTGCATGCAAAGCTTCAAAGAATAAACTGCAAGACTTTGTGTTGCCTCTGTCTCTTCCTCAGGAGGAGAATATGTCTTCTCTCCCCCTGGACTAGCCCTGGTTGGGCCCCCACACATCTCACCCTGGGGCTCTCCCTCCTCTTCCTGAGATACTCACCAAAACCAACCAAAAGCCAAAATTCCACCTACTCCACGCACATTAAAAATGTCTGAGGCCCTAATCTCATGTAACTAAAATTCCCTAGAAGGACCAACCTCAAAAGCATGAAGCAGAAGCCCCTCTTATTAGAATATTAGCAGATATTTTGATCCAGACAAGTTTAGAATTGCTGATTCTGAAGCACATTGAAAGATCTGTGGAAACATCTGAAAAGCACAGAATGGTCCCTACAATATCAACAGGCACCAGTGGCCCTGGCAGCCAGGTAGGAGCTGGGCAGGAAAATCAACCATATGGCCACAAGCACAATATTTTATTACTAAAGAAAGGACTTTGTTTTCACTGCTCTTTATATTCATAAAGGAACAAATGCTTTCAGATGGTTTCATCATAATTCCCTCAATATTAAAATTATGTGCTGGCCCATGGAAACTCAAGCTGCAGGACACAATGCAGACAGCATGGGACCTAGAATAAAGGCAGACAGATGAATCCCTGAAATAGCTAGAAAGACTTTTAGAATCATTGAATCATCAAGATTTGAAAAGATCTTTAAGATCATCAAGTCCAACATTTGACCAACAACTCTGTGCCCACTAAACCATGTGGTGAAGTACCATGTCTACTCATTTTTTGAACACTTCCAGGGGTGCTGACTGTGCCTTCTCTAAGTACAAAAGCAGTCCCTAAATCCCAGACAGACCTGTTTCTGCAAGCCTATTCCCCAGCCATATGAGGCAGAGACTGCTAAGCCTGTAAATTTTTGCCCCTTTTCCAGTCCATACCTCAAAGTAAATAGGAAATATCAGTACTGCTTCCAGCAGCACTCACTTTATCCTACATGGGGTATGGGGTTTTCTACTGCACCATTTCACCACGGGCTGCTGGCTACAAGATGCTGCTGAGGCTGAGAGTTGTCTGTGAAAGCTGGGGTTGATGAGGGAGAATCTGACACAGCCCTCATTTTCTACACTTCGTTCTCTTTGCAGCTGTTCTTTGCTCCCTGTGCACTGTCTGGTGACATGAATCATGGAACAGAAGGAACAGTTTAATCAATAATGTGCTTAATTGCTAAAAATTATTCCACAACCACAAACTCACAGCCAAGAGACCACACTATCTGTCACTGAAGATGCATTATGAGGGAGAAACAAAGAGGTTTAAGTGTCATTAGCAAAACAATAATAAAATAACCCATAAAATTGGAACTATGACTTAGTGAGAGCATATAAACATAAAACAGTGAAGCTCCCAAGATGAAATCATATTGAATTACAGATAATTCCATATAATGTGGTCCAAAATGGCAAGCTGCATTTGTGTTTTAAGGTGTGCAGACATATTTATTATGAGCAGCCAGTTTACCCTATTGCTTCATGAATGCAAGGAAAAATGTAGCTTCCATCAAATTGAATTGCATTAAGTGGTCACTGCACATTGAGAAGAAGATATTCTGTTCTCTCAGGCTGCAGAACTATCAGCAAATGTATATGAGAACAGGAATTTCTGAATATTAGACACTGTGTCATATAGCAGTGATTAAAGTGAGTCTGTTTCAGTTCTGATGCTTTATATGCAAAGCTTCCTTGAATACTTACTCACTTTGCTAGGAAGATATATGTGAAGAGCCCAGTGAAATAATCTGCCTCAGCACTTCTGCTGTAATTAAATGCAGTCGCATGTTGGCACAGGTAATGACCACCATCTGCTCAGATCCATGGCTGGTCTGTCCTTCACCACAAATCACACATCTCCACACGTCCAGCAAAATCCCCATTACCTGCTGATCCTCCCAAGCACCACACGAATAATCTGAATATGCAACATGTTTGTTACAGGTGAGTGCTAATATATTTGGCCTACAAAAATGCCTGTCCAGGTGTGGATGCTTCAATACTAATACTGTTGAATGTTTAAAAGAAAACCTTTGCAGAAAATATCTGCAGAAGTATCAATCTGCAAATGTGAACAGGGTCTTCTGGCTGGGTAGGTTCAGTGAAATATTTCAGTGGAATTTCAGAAGATATTTCCTTCAGATACTCTTCACTTTCAGAAAGTAATTTAACAACTTACAGATAACTGCAATTAACAGATTTACCCTTAGTAATAATGAGTATGTCAAGCTCAGACCTCATGATCCTTAGTTTGGAACAACTCTTCTCTAAGACAGCTGAGAAGCCTTTTCTTATGAAAAACACAGGACCAGCAGGTGCCTCAGCAAATGATGTTAAAAACTCATTTTGCTCAATAGAAGATGCCAGAACTTATTCTCTGCTTCAGAGGCCAAAATCCGATGGTCATTTTTGGAAGGGTCATGTCCCCTTGTGCCCCAAACTGTTCCTCTCCTGTTCCTGGGACAGCAATGACTGCCACGAGCCCAAAAAGGGCTGAGGGGCAGCCAAGGGCAGCAGTAAGGGCAGTGCTCAGTTCCCTGCCCAGCCCTGACACCAACTCATTTATTCATGTATGTGCTGCAGTGTGGGGGTTTATGAGTGTGCCTGGGACACATTTTCCTGCTGCAAATTGCAGGCACAGACCTCACCAGTGCAGTGTCTGATTTATATCTGGCAAGGTTCTGTGTACCAGATACAAATGCAAAACACGATTCGTGACATCCGCAGAGCATCAGCTGAATTTATCATCCAACAACTCCCACAACAAATAATCCCAATTAGTCCTCAAAAAAAAAGAAACCTCTGGACTCTACTTGTTTTAAAGGAGAGGAGTTTCTGGCAGCATATACCGTCTCAAAAAAAATGAAAACCAAGAAGTTAATCCTGACATGATTTATTACCCCTTTCACCTCATGCAATATTTCAATTGTTCTCTGTGTCATGGCCTGATCCTTTAGTCCTTTCTCTTCCAAATCACCCTGTTTTTAGCAAAGGGAGGAAGGTCTGCAGCATTAGGTCCTGAACTCCAACCAATATTCTCCTCAAAAGAAAATGATGCATTCTGCCTGCTCAAATTGCCATGATAGTAGGTGGCATAGGAAAATGTAATTTTTTTTTGTAAATAAGATTAAGTTATATTAATTCAATTTTTCATTAGAAGAGTGTAGAGAATTTCCTTCCCCTAGTTCTACTGGATTCAGTAAGTCAGCCATGAATAGAGCATGTGGGGAGGGCATGAAGAGTATCTGTGGGAAGATCCATACAAAACATGCAGATGGGATTAATCTACTCATTCCCTAGTTGTAATTGCAGTTTCACAGAAATTCTGCTAAAAACCACATTTATTTGGCAGTAAATATGATGACTAATTGCTAAGGATAGCTGCACATAAATTCCAGACAGAATTTTTTGGCACATTTCTAATTGTCATATAAAAGAAAATGACACACTCTCTACTCATTTTTCCTAATCAAATGCAAAATATGAAATTATTCCTACTACTCTTATTGGTGGAAGTGAAGGCTGTAGCAATTTAACTATGAAATGCAGCATATGGTTCCCTGGTTATTGGTAAACTGTGCAGCAGAAGTCCTGGACAGATGATTCCAGAGGAGGATCTGGCCATGCCTGCTCTGGGACTCTTACAGGAGCTCTCAATCCAGACTTGAAAATTGTTCTGTAGAGAGTTCTGTGAAGGATATGTGGCCCTAAATTAATGATTACAGGATTAGGGTTGTTTGGTTGGGGTTTTTTTTTCCCAGAAATTCTCCAAATAAATGTCACATGAATTTCAAACACAAATTTTGCATGATAAGCAAGGCATTAGAGACATCATTGCTCTCCTGTCACCTGTTTACAGCAAAAGGCTCTTACCAACAGTCAGCACCCAAAATCACATAAGACATATTTGGCACCAGAGGATGAACTCAAAACCTTCTGTGTCCCAAGCCAATGACAAAACTTACTTGCCATTTAGGATTACTAATACCAGAAAAAAGGGTGTGATAAACTATGTAAAAATCATTTCCTGGCAGCTTTGAATAGTGAAACAAAAATAATTTAAAACATCACACAGTGTAAAATATTCCAGTATTTGTGGCATTAAAAAAATCCAACCCTGCAGCAGCAGTACAGTGCAAGTCTAAGACAGACCAGACATGTTTCAGTGGTGGATTGTGAATTAAATGTTGCTGCCTTTATCTGCACACACAAGAAGAGCTCATTCTGTCCACATAAAGGAATGCAAAATATGCCAATTTATTAATTGCTTAACATCTACCCAACAGCACGGTGTTTCCCAGATGGGCAAACACATGCTAAGAGAGAAAAGCAACCCAAACCCCACAACCAAACTGCGATTTAGAGTGTGGCAATTCTCAGCACTGGACATAAAAGAGATTCAGTAGGAATGCAGTTGGTTGAACACCATCACTTGCCCTGACTGTGAGCCCTTGTTTATGCATGAGGAGTTTGAAGTCTAATGAGTATGCACAGAGCATTCTCACTGATTCACCACCACGGAGAAGAGATTTGGCTGGGATTTCATCCAGAAAAAAGCTAAGAAAATAGAAAAGTACAGGTATGGTTGGAAAAGCTCTGCTATGCCCGAGGATTCTGCCTTCTTTCCACAATAGAGCTACCTTGTATGACCACAGATATTTTCCCTGCCTTGCTGCAAATAAAGCCTCTGAAAGCACATTTTTGACACTTTTCTCTTAGGAAGTACTCCCATATCAAAGGAAAATATGCTGCAAACCAGGGCTCCAACTTGCACATCTCATACATTTAACTCCTCTGCTCTGCACAGGAAACTCAAATGTCAACATCATGGTCAAAGAAGGACAAGAACCATTCTCAACATTTTCTGCTAACTGAGCTCTGCCAACCTTTCAATAATTAAAGACTATCAATCAGACTCAAACACTAACAAAATGATGAGATTATTTGCAAAGCTGTGGATATGGATATGCTTCAAATGGGAAACCTAAAATTCCTCATTAGCCTTCTGGATTAAATCTTTCCAACACATTCATTTCAAGGGGGTTTTTTATTCACCTGTTTGATTGCTCTAAGTTGAGGTCTGCATGTAGCCACTTGTCTCCTGGAGCCAGGATATGAAGAGAAATGCCAGATATTGTGAAAAACTGTGATAAAAACTGTGGCTTACAACCCCACTAAGCCTCCTCCTTCACCCATGTTTTGCCAGAGGGAGACAGATGAGCCCCAGATCTGCCACACTCCAATTCTCACAGGAAACTTGTGGATGTGTTGGTGGCTACAGAACATCCTTGTTAGTGGGAGAGAAGGCTACTACACAGCATTTGCAGTAGCAGTGTGTGGTCAGGGTTTTAATGACATGGATCAGGAACACAAGCACCAGGGAGCTGATGAGAAACAGGCCATGCAGGGACTGCTGAGAACACAACCTTTCCCTGTTTTTCCAACCTCGTGAACACATCTACGCTCCGGGACATTGACTCATCAATGCCGAAGTCAAAATTTTGGATCATGAGATCCACATGGTTATAGTGACAATCCTGAGATGCTGGCTACCCCTGGAAACTGTAGTGTCAAACCCAGTCTCCTCAGCTCAGAAATAATAATCTCCTTTCATTTTCTGTTCCTTAAGGAGTGTCAGTCCTGATAGGACTGCAGGACACAAACATCAGTAAGATATAGCAACCACAGGAGCAGCTCTATCAGCCAGAAACATTTTATGTCTAAACCTCAGATTCTCTTGAGAAATCTTCAAAGAAACAGCAAAACACTCTATAATTCATCTTCATGATCTTGATGTGTGATTCTTATCACTGACATTCTTATCACTACTCTCCTGGCTTTTGCTGTAGTCTGACTCCTGTTAAAGGTGTCCATTTGGTCTTATTGAGGGATAATGCAATAAAATCACTTTTTCCTGTTTATGTCTTTTGGAGTCAGTGAGGGACTCAATGACATTCTCCAGGTGGGAAGCTAAAAGCTAGACCTTATATTTGTTTCAGCAGTGTAAATCTATTGCAATACCACTGATTTCAGTGACATAAGTTATGGTAACACCTAGAGAAATCAATATTTGATGATGCAAGCACTTCTCCATCTACAGCTGAAAACCAGGAAAATTTGTTTTGAGAAAATACATTTTTGCATTTCCCCTTTTTTATACTTTTCTACCACTACCTGTGAGTGACCACTGCCTGAGACAAGGCACTACACTAGATGGGTCTTCTGTCTGCTCTCCTAAAGTCATTCCTGTGTTCTTTGTAGAGCTCTCCTAAAGTCATTCCTATGTTCTTTGTAGAGCAAATATCTCCAGGAGTGCTCCTAGCCTACTCACTTAGCCTGTAGAACTACACCTCAGAATCCATTTCTTTAATTACATAAAATATTTGTGTCTCTTTGTTTAAATGGAGGTCGTAAATAATGCACTGTATAATACATTTTAAAAATCACCTGCTATTGAACAAACCATTTAATTTAACTTGGCTAATCTGGAATCAATATTATAATTAATTTTCTACTTCATCTGTCTTTTGAAGTGGTGGAACAAACCAGTTTGTGTCAGTTCAGCCCTGTAGGATTGCATGAAATGCTGGGGCTGTATCCCTGTTTACCCCTGCTAAGTAAGATTGATCAGTGGAAGGGTTCCTTGCTTCTAAGAATGCTTTGTGGAAGCAATTAGTGATCAAAGAAAAAAAAGTTTCACAACTTCATTTATTGGATTTAGTGTCTGATTTGATTTTTAAGTCATTAGTCAGGCTGAACTGTACTAGCTTCACTTTAGGCAAATCATAAGGAATTGCCTGCCCTGAGTTCCTGTGGAATGCTGAGGTAGTCCTGGGCTTGCTTTGCTTGAAGGAAGCTCAAGGTACAGAGACTAACATGACAAAAAATCATGGTCCCTCTGGTTCCAATGAGTCTAACCTGCCAAGGTCCCCCAGTGCCTCCCAGCACAGCACCCAGGTCTCCAGTCAGGAGACACCAGAGATATCCTCACTTACCTCTGTGGAGAAAAAAACCTCCAGGATTTACAATGCAGTGCACATTTTACATGCCAGCCAGGGCAGCAAGCCTTCTAGAAAAGTAGATTGCCACCAGTCCTGCCACTCTCTCATTTATTAATGACCCCAAAGCTGAAGGATCATCAGAAATCCTGCTCACACTTCAAAGGTTTTCCTAATTACTGGTCAGCCAGACACAGGACCAGAGGGAATATCCTTGGCTGAGAGCTCACAAACACAGCCCACACTGCAGAAAGACCAGCTGCTACAGAGGTTAAATCTTCCTTCTGCCATGAAGAGCTACTCTGCAGACCTTCAATTCTCTGTCATGCCCAATCCAAACACACTACAGGTGTATTTTTTAAATCACTTTCCAAAAAAGTGCTTTTGTTATCTGTCTCTCCCCTAGCAGAATGAGTTTCCCATCCCAGGGGAGCTGTGCAGTGAATGGGGAATCAGGACATGCTGGAAAAGTCTTCTTCTCACTTCTACCCCAATAGCAGTTTTAGGGGATCCACTGCCCAGCCAGGGGTCTGGGTCTCTGGGTTTGGTGTGATATCAAGCAACAGTGAAAGTGAAAATCTGTGCTGTGTAAAGGGGCCAGAGAGTTGTAAATAAAATAGCTAGAAAATGTAGACCCTCATAGAGATATCATAATGATTTAATGACTTAAAACTTCCTTTCCAGTCTTCCAATTCCCACAACTCTTATTTAGCTTAATAAGAGTTATGAGCATGCAGATTTACCACCACTATTGGGAAATTCTGCTTCCTTTAGGCTTGTGATGAATAAAAAATGCTTCTTTTTAAGAAAAAAAAAAAGGCTTTTATGGTCCAGGGAGTTTATAAACATGATTTGAATGAATTTCCATGTTTCTAGGGCAAAGAGTAATTTCTTGATAACCCAAATCAAGAGGCAGTGGCACAGGTTGCCCAGAGAAGTTGTGGATGTCCAGTCCCTGGGAGTGTTCAAGGCCAGGTTGGATGGAGCTCTGAGAAACCTGGTCCAGTGGAAGGCATCCCTGCCAGTGATTTATAAACACTTGAGGCCAACATCTCTGCAAAGACTGAACCCTCTCTGATGCTTTACCTGATCAGCACAGTAAACACACCTTGGTATCTCAAGGGAAATAGCAGTGAACCCTGTCCTGGCAGCTTGGCTTTCTTTGGAAGAGCAAAAATATGTAAAACAGAAACATCACATGCAATAATATCAGTTCCCTGCAGGGTTGCTGCAATCTAGCAGCCTGCTGAGTGTGGTCCAAGGGACAATGTTCCACTCAGCTCTCCCTGCAAGGCATTCCTCTGATCCCTGCTCTGGTCACTGCCCCAGCAGCTGGATTTCTCAGGAGCCCTAGGGAATTGTAATGCACTCTCCATAGTGAAAGTTGGACAAGGGAAAAAAAAAGGGTGCAGTTGAATGACTTGAAGATCTTGGAGGCTCTGTCCTTCACATTGTGCTAGTGGCAAAGTCACACTCTCCTAAAGCAGGAGACCATCAGAAATGACAAAATCAGAACAGACCCCTGATTAATACAGTTTGCCTCCTTGCCCTTTACTTTATCTCCAGTGACAAAAGCTGGAGCTGACTTTGGGGAGCAGCTCTGAACCCAGAGTGCATTAAGAAACACATTTTCCCTTCCCCTGAAATTCCTACTTACAGGTGGAAAGTTTTTCCTACTTACTTTACTGGAAAGTACAGTGCCAGAATGATTTTTGCTTTTTCTTTTATACCCCTCTTACATACTCATTTATAGTTTTATGTATTCTTAGTGCTTTTAGCCTACACACTTGTAACTTTCCAAGTCTGATAGCTCAGCTCAAATCCATGGCACTGTTAAACCAGGAGAGCAAACATCCTGGCAGCCCCAGACACCAAGGGCCTCTCCAAAACATATTTTTGTAAACTAAGATAAACCCATCCAAAGAAAAAGTTCATCAGAACAAAGAGCCTCTCATTGGGGAATCTTTGATAAATATGTTAATTTTGCAAAGCCTATAATTGTGTGTATTTCAGTGTGAGTGGTGGTGCATGCATTTTCAGGGCATTCCACCTGGATGAAGTGCTGTGCTCAAAGATCCTGAAATAAATACTGAGGTAAAAACCCCTTTTCCCCATAAACTGTGTTTTAGTTTTAATTTTAAGACCAAAGAAAGGCAACAACATGTCTCAAACACCTCTGTGATCATTTTCATCCTCCCATAACATGCCCCTATAATACATGTGCTACTGCAGGTTTACTGAATAAAATAGCTCAAAGAAAAGTCTATATGACTTGGCTTTTAATAATTTCATTTAATAAGAAAGAAAAAAACCAACAAAACAAAAGATCCTGAGTATTTTATTGATTTGCCTCACTGGATAGCAATTGTTGGGAAGTGTTGTTACCCAGCTGAATTTAAGAGCATACTAAGTTGTTGTACTACTGAAAAATAGAGAGCATACTTGTTATAACAGTGTTAAAAAGGATGACAACAAGAACCCAAGCTCTTCTCTGGGAATTACAGGGAAACTTGTGTCCTTTTGACAGCTGAGATCTCCAGAGAAATCCCCTTGTGCCTTACCCAGTTTAAAATTTTAAGATGAGCTGCAGCAAGCAGCAAAAGCAGTAGTCAAATGATCTTCTTCCCACACCAGCCCTGCTAACTTCAAATACGATTCACAGGGTACAGAGATCAATTAAGATTGGTTTTCAGAACATTCTGTCTCAATATAGAGCATCATTGCTAAATTTTGTCCAGTAGCTAGTGTATAATCTCAGTTACAGAAATTTTGAGAGACTTATGAAAAGCAAACAGGGGACATTTGATAATTAAACTCCCTGAGACCAAAAGAGATCAAATTCAAATCTGAAAACAATTATATTAGTCAAGAGCACTCCTTGAGCTATGGTCTTAATATAGTTCCACTCCTTTGGGAATGCAAAGTACAGGATAGTCTGAATATACATCAGGAGTTATGTCATAATAGTGTTTTGGTATATGAAACATCCTCAAAGTGCAAAAACCAGAACTTTGCTCCATCCTGTATGCATCCATAATGTATAACCATCTCTGGGGTCTTTTTTTGATGTCTGGCCCTTGTTTGCTTTCTGAATTAGGTGTGATATTTTCATTACATTGGATTCCTCACTTTTGCCTTTTTTTGCACAACATGTGCTGGTAAAATACAGGGGACTGTGAGCACCTTTGAGGCAACAAATGCAGTATTTGAATATCCAGAAGCTGCTATAAGTGAACAGACAAATAGCACATGCTATGCCTTGTGCTAAGGAAACATCTCACAACTTGCAAAAGGTAACATAATATTTATCCTCCCAGTAAAAGGGACAGAATAAGTTAACAGGCACATATTTTCATCCTTCATCTTCCAAGGTTCATCTGGGGAAAAAAAAAAAACAAAAACTGTGGCAGAAGGTCTGTTTAAATAATTATTTCTAACACTTTGGAGCTAGTCAAATTTTTTGAAACAGAAGTGTTGAACCTGCCACAATCCAGTCCCAGCAAGTAACACTTCTGCTGGGAATGTGCTAATTTTGATGAAATCTTTAGAAAAGGTGTTTTGTGCTTAAAATGGTTTGAACATGAGAGACACCATGGACAAAAGCAACCCAGAGAGGTAAATAATATTCAGGTGACTGAGACCAACAGAAGTAGGTCAGAAAAATTTACTTTACCAGTTTCAGAGTTGAGAGCTGAACTTGGCCACTCATGTCCCAGGTGAATGTCTTTATTCTGCTCATGGCCAATCTGTTTTCCTAGCCCAATTAATATTTAATTGTTTATGCAGCTGCAACAAGAAAGGCTGAGAGAAATCCAGCCCAGAGCAGCTAACTGCTGAATGGTTAGCACATTCCTTGGGGAATGGGAGAATGGAAAATGCTCTCATCTCGATGCAGTTTGCTTAGAAGCTCTTTGCTTTTTAACCAAGAACCTGCTCAGTTCTTGGGTTTTCACCAACACAAACCAGGAAAAAAGAGCATATTAAAAAAACCCAAAAAACACAAAAAAGAAAAAAACCAAAAAGCCAAAAATCCCCACATGAGCAAACAAAAATACCCAAACAAATCACTAACTTGAGCCTCCTTGCTAGACAGAAATATTTCTTCCACACATATACCCAAATAAAAAGTGTAGTGTAACTTTTGTTCCTTATGGACTCTCAGAGTTGATGAGACTCTCCCCATTTCCACTCTTCAGAAAAAGATCCACTTATTCCCCCTTTTCTGAAGACATTTCACAGCAGGTTCTGCACCAGTAGCACTTAGACCCAGACCCCTGCTGGTTTCAGCAGTGACTCTTTTCTCTCTGAAGACTGAAACCCAAGATTAGTTGAAGTGATCAGATTGGTCAAAGATTATTGAATCTTAACAAAAGAAACAAATACACAAAACTGAATTTAAAAATTAAAAAAAAAAAATTAATTAAAAAAAAAAAATCTGTGACAAGACCTCATTTACCCAAGCCTTTCATGCAGGTCACTTCTATCCCATGCCCTTTGAGATGGGGCAGCTCTTTCCTTCTCTCATTCTCAGCCCCTCTCTCCTGCCCTTTGGAAATCCCTCCCAAGGTCACTGTCTGTGTCACCTCAGCCTGGCCACACTCCCTCTGCAGAGTGTCAGAGGTGTGTGTCAGAGCAGATGGCTCTGCACTGCCCAACATCCCTGCAAACCTCAGCCAGGATGTGTCATCCTACCAGCCAGCACAGTCCCTCCCTCCGCCCCCTTCTTGGGTGATTTTTATTAGCAAATAAAAAGTAAAATTAAATACCCAATGTGTGCCCCTGTGCAATCACTGCAGTAGCCACTCCACACGTTCCTTGCATTACTTATCACAAATGTTTCTCCTGCCACTCTCCTCTGCCAGTGAACCACAAACCAAAACAGCACCATTATGAATAATAAATGTTTCTTCAGAGGTTGCTCAGTACACTGAAGGTACAAAGGGATCTGTGGGAATTGAGTGATTCCCACACCTCCCCCAGGGCTAGACCAGCTGCCCTCAGTCAGCCACTCCAGCCATGGGGCACTGATGTAGCCAGGGATATTCCTGCAGGAAACCAATGCTCTGTGCAGAGATCAGACCCTGGTCTGTGAAGGGTCGAAATCTGCAAGGCACTATGAGAAAATGGCTCATCTCCTGGCACTGCAGTAGTCAGTGTGCAATGGCAACATTTATTGACCTATGCACACAATTGATGACACAATTAATGGCAATTTGGTTCCAGCAAAAATGCATGTGATTGACCCTACTTCATTAGTCTGGAGAGTGTTTTACAAACTGAGAGCAAAGTGCTGTGATTTAACAGATGAACTACAATATCTGATCATTTAACCTGATTTCAACTCTGACAAACCCAGTTACCTTTTAGAGATAATATATTAATGAAATAGCCAAGAATTGGTCCAAGATTAAAGAAAGCAAGTGTGTTTTGTCTGGATTTGTATTTCAAATAGATTTCCATGGGCTTAACTTTATTGATTCAAGAAGTAGGTGTATGATTAGACAGACAGATCCATGGAGTGTTTCAGCTGATCTATATTCATGACACCACACAAAAGCATTCAAACAGCATTTTAGTTTTAATCTCAGATATCTGACCCCACATAAATTCTTTTTTTAAACCAGAACATCAGTTTATGAAGGTGCAGCTGGAATAATGATATGGAGGACAGCAGGACACTTTGCTAGTGACAAACAACCTATATGTCTTTTAATTGTAGGCTGTGGTGGGAAAATAAACAAGGCAGCTTTTCCTAGCCTCCTGCACTGGTGAAAGCACAGACAAACCCTTGAGGGGCCTCAGTGAAGGACTGAGACTGCAAAGCAGCTTTGACATTGACTTAAGTGGGCCAGAACTCCAGTCCCAAGGGGCAGGGGCAAAGCACAGCTAGAGCCAGCCAAAGCTTCAGAGACAAAACACAACATTAATAAGAGCAACAACAAAAACCATCCTGACAAAAGGTTTCTGCCAAACCATTTGATTAATAGAAAGTTGATTTTTTGACTTGTGGTGTTTCCAAAATGAGTCTGCTCCTGTCTCTTTTCAAAGGTATGCTCAGCACAAACCAAGACAGACAACAACCTTTCTCATTTGGTTCAAAGCTATTAACTTTTCCACAGCCCTTGGGATAGAACCATTTTTCATTTTTGCTTTGGAACTGCTGTAGAGAGAAAAAGTGATCGTTTGCCCAGCACTATGGATGTGACAGGCTTTGGAATGGGAAGGAGCAGGAGCAGATCCATGGTCCTATTGCCTTCCTGTACCCTGGAGATTCACCTGGACAACGTGGGAAAAGAAAACTGCACGCAGTCCACATTAGGAGAAAGCACACTAATTACATCTGGTATTTTCAAAACACCAAACATAAATTAGGGAGCTAATGAAGTTGCCTAATTCCCCTAGGCAATATGATAATCCCAGCTGGACCAGAAGTGTGAGGCAGTACACCAAACAAACTGCTGTCCCTTCTGGGTCTGGCTGTCAGCTCTGATCGCTCTGCATCTCCACAGAAAGTCAGAGCTGTGGATTCTCATTGAGAATCTGGCCCAAAATTATTAACTTCAGTTAAATACGTTCCATTTTTAACATTAACTATGTATTTTAAAGGAAAAGAAAGCCTAGCTCAGATCACACAGTTTATATGCAGTAGCCTGTTAATACAACATCCACTACAGGACATGATCAGAATTAGGAACCCTCTTCACCCTGACTTGTCCTTCATCACACCTCCTTTGGAGACTTAGAGCTGAGAGGAACAGTTCATATTGAATAAACTCCCAGAAACCTCCAGCAGTGAAAACCAGCATCAGTCCTTTCAGGGTTCAGGCTCCTGTGGGGAGTGGGAGGAGGAAAGGCACCAGCTGGCACAGACTGAAGCAGGCTGCTGCTGCAAGGGCTACTTGCTTTCACCTTCTCCTCCTCAGACTTTGTGAAGACACTTGTTATTTCTGCCTCCAGCATTCGTTCAACACATCTTTCTGGGCTGCCTTTCTGTGTCGTTTATTTTCTAATGGATTCTACAAGCACATAATTAGCCCCCAGGCTGAGTCAAAGTAACAGGCAAATTAGAAGCCTAGAGGAATTAGGAGCCAAAAAGGCACCTGGAAATGAGCACTGAAAGATATTTGAGCTTGTCTCAGACCCTCACACATCCTTCTGGTGTTGTAATAGCCCAGAGCAGATTGTTCTACTCTTTTCTTATGAAGCTGAGGGATTTAATCTTACCTTAGAAGGGTATAAAGCTTGCTAAAGGTCTGTTGTTTTCTGTAACTTCCACTTTACACTCCTGTCATACATCATCCTCACCTGCTTGCTCAGTTTTTTTTTTCTTTTTTTCCTTTTTCTTTTCTTTTATTCTTTCCTTTCCTTTTTTTCTTTTGAAGACAAGGTGTTTACCAGAGAGAAGTTCAGCCTGTATTGATTAATTCAGCAGTTAAGTTTCCTTTTGTTTTTCTTGTGAATTTTAAAGATGTAGATGGGACAGTCTTCCATCACTGATGTTATCAGGATTTTTTTTCATTCTAAAGCAAGCAGTAACATTCTAAAGCAAGTAGCACTGATGCCTTAGGTTTTAACTGTTATATTTTTCCAACCCTGCCCTGCCCAGTGTCACTCTGCAGTTCCCTGGAGCTCGTTCAGTGCTGTTCTCTCATGCTCACACACACACAACAAAGCCTCTCCAGCTCTCTCTCCAAGGACACCCAGAGCCTCCTAGGCCCAACAACTGCAAACCACAATCTTGGGGAGAGGGGGGCAAGCTTGGGCAAATTCCATCCTTGCCTGGCTTCTGCTTGGGGAATTGATGCTGAGATCCAAGTGGGAAGAACTCGTGAGCTGTCCTTGTCCATGTTGGGATCCACTGAGGCAGGAGCCTCTGGAGCCCAGAGTGTACCTCTGAAGGCCTTTCCAATCAATCCCTCCTTTATTCCTTTATTCCTGTCTGCTCTCTGTTTCTAGGTAACCATTTAAGGCATCAGCCCACTGGTGATTTCCAGCACAGAATCACCAATCATTCTGATACAGTTCAGCTTTAAGGGACAGAGTCCTTGGCTGCTTTTGTCTCTTACATAAAAGAAGAATCAGCCTCAGTAATCAGAGCTAAATCTCAACCCTAGGAGAAATAAAACCACCCCACTCTACTTCCCAGTGCCACAACCCCCACACGCCTACTGCACAAAGACAGCACTGTTAAAATCCCTTAGCCAATGCTTAATAACCAAGGATCCTTCAATCTGCTTAGTGATTTGACCAGTTCTTTGATAGTGATCATCAGAAAACTGACACATTTCACCCTATTCAATTACCATGGAACTGCTCCTCAACTTTCCACAGGAAAATTCATTGGGTAGTTTCAGCCATTTCAAATTTTTTATCTTTTACCATCTAAAAATATTCATGTACAGGTTGTCCCATGAGACAAAAAGCATTTTTTCACCTGACCCCATAAATTCCCTTTTCTGATTATTGCAAGTTGCTAAAAAAACACCCTGGATGTTTGCCCTTTTCTCAAATCTACACTTTTCCATATTCAGATTAAAAGTTTTACCTATAATTGACAGTTTTGCCATGTTTTAATTACATTGGCATTACAAAACATACTTCCCCATGACAGGTACATTTGCCCACTTCTGTGTATCACCCTGGTGCAAAATATTCTGTAGGAGAGCCAGGTTCATGAACCTTACCTCTCAAATACATTTCTAAGTATCATCCTGCTGTGTGAAACCCTTAAGCTCAGCAACAGGGCACAGGAAAGGACACAGGTCTAGCCCAGTGCTGGAGAGAAAGCACCATCAGCTCACTGGGGTGGCTGGTCTTTTTTAGTGAAGGCTCCTATTCTCCAAAACTTGGGACAATAATTTCTAAAATCATTGCTACACGGAGTATTCAGGAAAAGAAGAGAAATTAAAGCAGTCTGCTCCAAAATTAATGGATAGAGCTCTCAGTGTTAGTCAAGGGGACAATGTGATCAGGACATTCTACCACAAGTGACAATCTCAGTTGTTCCTGGCCAGGCAAGGTGTTGCTATTCATGGAGATGCTCTAAGTTTTCGTCATGTTCTGGGGGTGTTTTCAGTGGTTTTAGTACATTCAATTGTTGTTAAAAATACGTATTAGAATATTGGCTTTTCACAAATATTAAAATGGGTGCTATATGTATAATGTTAAAGTAGCTTTGCTATGAAGATATCATGGGTTTTTTTCTTTGTTATTAACTAAACTTAGACATAGTAGTGAAATACCTGATATAGTTATGCTTGTGGTAAATGAACTTCCTGCTTGGTTGGATAACATCCAGTGGATGCATGACCTCTGCTACTGACATGCCAACTATCAGCAGCTGCCATCTGTAGAAACCATGGACCAAAGCCCAAGCTGGAGGTAATAATAAAAACTAACCAAAACCACAGCCAAGGAATACACATGCTCTAAAAAGGCAGATCCAAGGAGGAGCCATACTAAACAGTTCCTGGCACATGTAAACGACATTGGGGAAACGTTTGGACATGCATAATTGTTTATAAATATGCAATAGGCTGATGCAATAGGAAAGGTGTGTAAAGGGTGTCTCCACAACAGCAGGAGTGCTCCTGGCTGAGTGCCAAGCACCCAGCGCTGTCAAATTCTGCTTTCTTGTCTTTGTGCCCTATTGTCCTTTATTAAATATCTAAATTTTACCAGGAGAGTGAACCTCCTTTTTCACAATTGGCATAACAGGAGAATCAGTTGGCATTCAAGCTACAAGGATGCAGTGCCAGGCATGAAAGATTGCAGCAAGGCAGTGTGGTCCAGTTCAGGACTCTGGCACAACAGTTTCCTACATCTCCTGTTGACTCAGGTGTGCTGGAATTAGATCTTCTGAGAAAATAAGTATTTGTTACTCCAGGCTATAACTGTTTCCTACCAAAAGAACTCACCTGGAAGACTGGAGTGTTTCAGGAAAAATTATTAAAAGCTCTGCAAGATGGAGCAAGAAAAAGGAGTGATGCAAGTAATGAATTTTTTGCCCTTTTCCTCACAGTCCTTTTCTAGACAATTTTGTCTGAAAGAAGTTTGGATCTGGTACACAGGTTGCACTACAAAAGTAATCAGTGACAAACAGTTTCTAGTAGTTGAAACTTGCCAAAGTGGTAAACTACTATTTTATAACTCCAGGCCTATTTGCAGAGAATCTGGGTTGTATTAGCAGTACTGGAACAAAACCAAGCAGCCATGAAAGCATCAATTCACGTATTCTTCATGGATTTCTACAGAGAAACTGAGCAGCACTAGAGGAATGAAATACAGACACACTCCCTGCCCTCTAAATAGGCAAAAACCTCTGTAGGCTTTTCTGTTGAGCTGCACTGCCAAGGAAGCATCAGTGTTTCAGCCTCTCAGAATTACCAATTATTATCTTCAGAGCAGACAAAGCAGACATCCAATTTTATAACTATTTCTGTATAAGACACAAGGGAAGAGTAGAAGAAGAGTTTCTTTGGTAACTAATAACCAATAATAATTTGGGCTTCTATCTGCTGAATATGAGCTACTGATGCAACAGTTTCTGAAAAATACAATCAAATGAGTGAATTTTAAATATGATCAAATACCAAAGGAAATCACTGCAGAGAAATACAGCTGGGGAAAAATACCCCTAAACAAACAGACGATTTCTTTAAAGGATATTGAGCTCACCTCCTGCTCCCCTCAATAAAATGAATGAGATGTCTTCTCATCCCAAAATGAGAACAACCACAGTAGTCTGAAAATCTGACACAAAGGATCTGTTACAAAGCCCTTGCAGTGTTTTGTACATGTAAGAACAGTTTCCACTGCAATATTATGTCTATTGCAAAAGGTTCTGGTTGAAATTGCTTTTGGGGTTTCAGGCATTGCAATTGATGCATCACTCCAGCTTAAAAACAAGCAGAGTTTCATTTGAATTACACGAAATGACTCAATATGGAAAAGAAACTGAGAAAGGATAAAGGTGACAGAAATAGAATAACACAGTCCCACAGATGCACAGACTGATCATCTTCAAACTCAACGTCAACACTATTACAGAAATGAGCAGTCAAATCATTCATTTGCAAGACTGAGTCCCTGTTTTTTGGCTAAATTGACATTAATGGAAATAAAAAGATAAGGGCTTAGCTCTATTTGTTCATTACAGGACCCCTCCCAGCAGCAAAGACATTGGGGTGCTGGAGTGTGTCCAGAGAAGGGCAGCAGGGCTGGGTAAGGGTCTGGAGCACAGAGGAGGAGCAGCTGAGGGAGCTAGGTGGGCTCAGCCTGGATAAAAGGAGGCACAAGGGGGACCTTGTCACTCTCCATGACCACCTGAAAAGAGGCTGTGGCTATGTCAGGGTTGGTCTCTTCTCCCAAGGAAGAAATGTTAGGAAAAGAGGAAGAAATGTTAGGAAAAGAGGAAATGGCCGCAAATTGCACCAGGGAGGTTTAGTTTGGATATTGGGAAAAAGATTTTCACTGAAGGACTGGTCAGACATTGGAACAGGCTGCCCAGGGAAGTTGTAGAGTCACTATACTTGGAAGTGTTAAAAAAATGCCTAGAAGTGGCACTTGGGAACATGGTTTAGTGGTGGACTTGGCAGTGCTGGGTTAGCAGATGGGCTCGATGGTCTTAAAGGTTTTTTCAACAGTAACAATTCCATGGTTCCATGATTCTGTAGTTGTTTCAGAGACAGGTGAAGTTTCCTTGAGGACATTGGCCCAGTTAAGAATTACAAAAAGCACTGAGGAATCAATGTGTGAGATATTGTTCATTGTGTATTGCCCTGTTGATCTTATAACAGTGAAATATAGATTATGTGCTAGAAATTACAGGCCCCAAGACTGTAATTTACCAGACTATTTTTCCTGGTTTTTTTTTTCTGTTTGTTTCTTTGGGAGGTTTGTGTGTATATTGTTTATTTGTCCTTCTAAGAAATTTGGTTCTCTGTAAAAAATGGTTAGATTTTAAAAATCAAGAGATTGCTTGTAAATAATCAAGGATATAATCATGTTTAAATTACAAAAATGGTTTATCAGTTTCTCTGTATGGGAACAAAGGCTCTTCCACTTTGATTTATGTGTCAGCAGAAATTTTCAAAGAGGTTCACACAGGTGATGTAATAGTTTGTGTCATGAAATCATTTAGGAATTAACCATTAATACAATAATCTTTGGGAACATTAGGACAGTGATAAAGGCTTAATTCAGAACTGCTATTCTTTTGAGAATAAGTTTCTTGCTGAAAACTTTTACACAGTTCTTACATAATTTTATATAAGCAAGGCATGATGGTCTCTTCTAAGAGAACATCCAACATGCCCTTAATCCAAGGAGAAACAGAGAAAGGGCATCACATCCAGCAAGTTGCTTTGATATCCTTCCAGTTCCTACTTGAAAGACAAAACTATCTCAACTTTTGCTTCCTTGTTCTCATGGGAGAGCAATTTCAAGAGGGAAGTACAAGTAGCCTTGTTGTAAACATCTAAATCCCATGTTTTATCCACACAAGACTGGTAAGATTTGAAGATTTTAATATCTTTCATAGAGCAATTGATAGAGCTTTGGCTGAAACAGAGGCAGCAACTTCAATCTCAGTACAAAGCAGGACACACTGTTCTGAATTTCATTTAGTTACGTTAATCAGCTGAACAACTTGAGAGGAAACGTCATGAAGGGTAACCAAGGGAAGAGGTGATAAGGCTCATTTCCTTATCAGTTGGACAGAAAGAGGAACAGAAAGGTTTTGTCAAGAAGAAAGGCTTAGGAAAAAAATGCAATTCAAAATAAAAATGAAGCTGTTGTGACTGTATTTCTAATATCCAGCAAAGTTATGCACTTTATCCCAAATTGCCTTCCTCAAAGGTATTTTATACATCTCCCTTGAGAACCAGGCTCAGTGAGACAGAGATAAAGTAGCTGTTTGGTATTTCTCTGAGTACCAGCTTTTCTGTCCTTTTCCAATTATCGGCAGAGAAGTATTTTGGTGCAAAGTCACAGTTTCACTCACATAACTCCAGGAGGGTATTTGGAACACTAGAGAAAGTACATCACACTGTAAGATTTCTCTGTTTGGAGCCTGAATTTGAAAACTCTGATTATTGAGTTGCCAAGAACACCTTTTTTGGTTTTTTTTTTGTTTGTTTTTTTTTTTTTGTTGTTTTTTTGGATTTTTTTTTTTTGTGGTGGCTTTGGAGATATTTTGGCAGCTTTTTTAATTGTTGTTCTCACACCACCTGATTCTATCAAGCTCCTGATAATCAGTTTGGTAAGGTTTAGGAGAGCTTTTTAAAGGATAGAAGGGTGAGGGCCATCATGTGTTATTTTTCCAATGCAGGAGGTAGTCACAGAGTGTTTTTCTGTATCCCCTGGGGGGTAGTAGCACAAAAAACCCTTTTCTATTTGAGTGCTTAAGAGCATTGCTCATGTCCTTTATTCAAAGATGGAATTATTTCCATAGCAAATGCTCCTTTTATCCTGCTCCAAGGAAGTTGTCCTGAGATGGCTGGGACAGGCTGTGTGTGTTTTCCCCCCAGTGCAGATGCAGATGCAGCAATATCTGACTCCATCATGAGCATGGGGGCTGCTTTGAGTGACAGCTTGTTGTGTGGAAGTGTGTAGGCTTGTGAGTTTTCTATAAGGAATACTATATAGACTGCTCTTTTTGCTGTTGAACATGATACCTACCAACTTTTCCTGGCATAGGAGTATTCTTAAGGCAATCTGATGGAGGACAAGGTAGTTAACGTATTTGTGCAAAAAAAAAAACAGAGAAAAGACTGAAAGAATCACATGTCCTGCTCCTTTCAATCACATTCTAACTGGGTATATACCTGCCTACTCCCCACTGAAAATTCACTCTGGATGTCCATCTGGGATTTGATGTTGCTTTACAAAACCCCATCAGCTATTAAAGTCCATTTGCTCTGGGGATTTCATTATGTGAATATTTCAAAATCCATTTGTCAATGGATAGCAGAATGGCCAGTCCTTTCTTGGGGGGTCAGTTCCCACTGAATGATTGTTGCCTTTCTACTGACAGCTGAATGACAAACCAGTGCAAGCAGAACTATTTGAAATAATAAGAAACAAGCTTATTTCTATGCTAATATGTTTGAAACACTATGTTTCTCTGACAATATCATAATGTTAGAGTTTATAAAATGTCTATACAATTGTTCTGTTGCTGTGCTAATAAACAAGGATTCATTATTCTAATTTTGTCCTTCATTCTCTGTAACCTTTGCAGAAAGCAGAAAAAGAAAGCTCATAAATAACAGTGGTGATAAATTAAGGCAGAGAACTAGACATATTTACATGGACATAGACTTCATATTGAAACACTAATTACTGCAGGCAAATTTAGTTTTCCCTTTAATCAGATTTTACAGGTAATTAGCAGTTAACTAAGATTAATTACAATTCATTTTCTGTTAATGTCATCTTTTGGTCGCGGAAAGTTTACACAGTATTTTATTTACCAGATGTAAAAGCTAACTCTTACATAGACATATCAAGGTTATGCAAACGTTTTTTTAGTTCACTGCACACCTCTTTCTTGTGTTAGAGCTTTAGCAAGAGATACCTCTTGGGCCTCCAGAGAGGCACACCAGACCCCCAGGCACTACAGAACTCCTGTAAAGCTGCAAGATGTTCCACCCAACCAGACTTCCACGTTATTCAGCTGTAACCAAAAGGGTTACCAGAATTTTTAATCTCAACACTCCTGTATCCCACCCTTGCAGCCAGATCCATGCAGCCTCTCTCACACTGCACTCTGAGGGCAGGATCTCCCACATGTTCACAGAAGCTCTGCTGCCTGCTGTGCTCTCCAGTTGCATCCAAGCATCCCAGTCCTTCCAGCAAAGCAGCACCCGAAGCCTCTCACATCATGGAGAAAAAGGATGTGACCCACGAAAGAGACTTTGAAACATCTTAGAGACATCAGCTTGTAGGTTTATGGCCAAGTCTGGCTCTGGGAAAGATTACAGAAAACTTGATAATAAAAATTTTGCTTTGCAAAAATTCAAGACCTTGAGAAGGTTGATATTCTTGACTTGGAACAAGGTTGCACCATAGCAAGATGCTCTTGGCTTGCTCCCAACGCCAACAAGTCTATAATTCTGGTTTGCTTTCTTCTCTCCTGTTGAAATCCATGCTCTGTAGCTACTCAGGAGTCTCATACAGGAGACTCACTGCCTAAAGGGCAGGTCCTCCCAGGCTGAATGAACCTGATTCACTAAACTGACTCCTAAATTAATAAAGTTACCATTTTCCATCCCCTCCCAGGCCACTTTATAGGGATGTGTGAAGTACCCCATCAAATAATTGAGCTCACATTACAGAAGTTATTCTCTAGAGAACCAAAGCACCTCCTGACCTGTCATTGTTCAAGAATGTGAAAACGAAGAGTAAAAGAAATGAGTTTTTAGGTCTCATCACAATAGTCAGCAATCAGAGCTGGTACAGAAACCAGAGAATACAAAAAAATCACATCTTCTGAAAACCTGCTCAGAAAGTGAGCTGTAAAGGTCAGACACAAAACTCAAGGGAGGCTCGTGGGCTCCACCATCTCAGAAGGTATCACAGTTATATGCTAGACATCCTATTTGCTGGGGCAGGACATTTGAAAATGGTCTTTTGGGTATACCTCATCTGATTAGAACAGAGAAAAGGTCTATAAAATAAAAGATAGAAGTTGAAAGACAGAAAGCATCAATAAGCAGTTTCCAAAAGAGCCACAGTTCCTCTGCACAAATGGAAAGGGTGGCCCTGAGCAAAACTCACTGGTGAGTGATCTCTGTGAAAGAGCTGATGTCCCTGTGGAGCATCACAGGCCCTGTTCCACACAGGCTTGATGTCATTCAGGTCCCACACATAATGCTTCTTCTCTGGCTGCCCCTAAGCCTTTGTGTGCATGGAAGACTCTAGGACACCAAAACTCTGTGAATCTGGGGACTTGGCATCATAATAAGATGGAGAAGGTAAGGGCAGGGAAATGCTGAACAGATCTTCCCTCCTGTCACACGCAGCTTGCACTAACTTTGTGCTGGTGTCAAGTGAGGCAACACTCATTGAAGGCTTTTAACACACCTCTCTAAACCAATAAAGGCTTAAATGTCATAGTCTGACCTCAGACAAGCAAAAACAAATGGACAGAAATCACCGTGCAAAGTTGCACAGACGTTTTCTGTTTTCCCACTGCCCACTTCTTGTTGACCTCAGTGAAACAAAAACCAAGAAAAATACAGAAGTATATGAACCAAAACTGAAGTGGATATGTACTGAACCCTGACTGCTCACCATATCTGACCGTGGAGTACACTGAAAACTGCCTAGCCTGAATGAGGAAATAAATCTGATTGAGAGGGGAAAAACAGAGAGTATTTCATCAAGCTCACTTGAGGCAGGAAAACAGGAACACACACTTAGGTGTGCTCACTGCAAATCTTCCAGCTGCAGCTACCAAAATCACAAAACTCATTCCTGAGTTTAAGGCTAGAGTTTGAGGAATTTTTTCCCTCGAAACAGCATGGCAAACTCTTTTCCATTATAGCAATTCCCTCCTGCTTAAGTGAAAAGTCTCTTGGGAACATCTGCCCCAGATAAAAACAACTCAAATGCCTGGAGACCCTCAGAGCAGGGGGAGGCTTGTCAAGTCTTCCTTTCAGTAGGGAGACATGGCTTTTGTGTTGGCCATACAACAGTGATAATATAATCCTAGAGTCACAGTACAACTGAACAACAAAAACCCATTGGCACTCTATTTTTAACTTCTCAGATGAGTCATTTAGCAGTGAAAAAGTTTAACAATACCCTGCACTGATAACCTGTTTGAATCTAGTGATTTCAAAACATATTTACTTGGTAAAGCTTAACCACATCATGCTTGTGAACTAAAAGATATTTAACCGAATTTTTTTAGAGGAAAAAGTGAAAGAATGTCCAGGGTGAACAAGTGATCTTACCAAGGCCACTCTAATAATCAGCGATAAAATTGGAAACAGGAATAGAAACAGTGACAGTCCAATTTTCATACATTATTCCTTTTACTTTTCACTCTGCAACTGTGTTGCAGAGGTGATCACAATGATTGACTGTAGCAGTCAGATCTCCTAATAGAAGCAATGGTATTAAAATTAATTAATTTAAAATTTAAAGAATGAATTTAAATTAATGAAAATTAATTCTGCCTGCACATCAGTTTCATCTTTGCATTTTCCTAATTAGAGCCCTAATTAGCTCTTTTGTTTATGGATCCTACATCTAGAGAATGACAGACAGAATGTCATCATCACTCTCTGGCACCAGAGCAGTTGTTCAGGTCCATGGTGGCCTCTGCAAGGACTGTGATTGTCCCAGCACCATGGTGCCTTGCCAGGTCCCACTGGACCATGTGAGTGTAGGACAGGAGTTACACAGCTCTGCATCCATCCCTGTGCAAAATTCCTCTTCTCCCACTGAAGCAGATGTGTGTAGAGAAATGGCTCTTCCTTTCCAGCACTTCTGTGCTCCACACTACTCTTTTATTGAATTGGAGAATGACAGCTCTGGCAAGACCTTGATGTCTGTTTAATATGAGGAGGATATTTTTCCTGTCCCCTTCATCACACGACCTGTGACCCTGGCAGCAATACAGCAGGGAACCAGGTGATGCAGAAAAACTCATTCTAACCCCTGAACTCTAGAAAGCTGGGCTGTCAAGGCCAATACCTGTTGCTCTTATCTCTGCACAATTCCCACTCAGGGACAGGGAGAGACCTGACATCAGATTTTTAATGGTCCCAGCTATTCAGTTGCTTGGATCCAGCTCTGTAGGGTTCAAGGGGCTGCCCCAATTGCTGCTGAGCAGTAATTAGGCTACCACAATGAGGCTTCAAAGAAAACACTTTTTAGCTGAAGTTTCTGCCTGTGTGAAACTAAAGTAATAAATTTGGCAAGATGACACTGGGGGTCACGATGACATCTGAGTGTTTGCACAGCACCTTGCACCAGTCCTGCCTGGGGCCTTTGAGCTGTACACAGCATTAATTTCAATGCTCCCTAAGGACAGCAAGTTCATTAAACTCAGCCAGGAAGCAAAGTGAACTCAGTAGACAATGGAAAAAAACACAAGACAAATTATGTGAGACTTTATACATCATTCATGTGTAAGAATTCCAGAAGCTTCCATTAGATTCAATAAAAAAGTCCTGCTTCAAGAAGCTAAGCAAATCATTTTTCAAGAGGAACTAAAAACCTGAGTAACTTTCAGTAGTTATATAAGATATTTTAAAGTACTGTAGTTTATGCAATATTTCAAATGCTAAGGATACAAAACCCAATTTACATCAAAGAAGTTCTTTATAAGTACTACATAAACTTTAAAAACAGCAAGATTTTGAAAAGAAATTACTTATATCTGTCTTCACTACAAAACTTTTAATTCTTTTTCCTTTCAATATTGCTCCTTAACTACTGCTCTCTAAATTCTTTATTCTTTAAAATCCCTGAGGCTGTAGTTTATATTTCTCCAAACATCATGTTGGAGCACACCAACACCAGCTTTTATCTCTTCTACAGGCTCCTTATCTTCTGTCCAATCAAGTGTATCATTACTTTCCATTGCAGCACTCCATTTTCTTCCTCTGACTTAATTTGTGCTCTTCTGATGCAATATTTGCATTCTTTCCCAGTATCTCCTTGTGACAGAAATGCCTTCAAGAGCAGTCAAAAAAATTTAGTCACTTCTCCCTGATTCTGAGTCACTCGCCTTTATTCTGAATCACTCTCAAACACTGCATTAAGTGCTATACTTAGAATATATTGCAAATAAAATGGGATTTAAAATACATTTCAACCATCAACTCGTGTCATGTATCAATATGAGCAATGAATCAGGAGACTGCAAATATATAACCACCTGTAAGTGCAAACAAAACCCCTATCTTTCATGTAATTCAGATTAATGGGAGAGCAGGCTAGCTATCTGTAGTAGCAGGCATGTAAGTCTGAACCACATTTTCAGTAGATTGTGAGAAGTCTCATCCTCTAACATTAGAGGAAGAAGCCTTTAATGAGGTCTGACCCATTAAATTACAGCTTGGCTCAGACTGTGGTGCCTGGAACTGTAGCCTCAGTCTGAAGTCTTGGGGCCACTACTGGCCCACGACTTACCCCACAAACAGCCCCCTCAAAAGGTGACATAATTCCCACTTGGAACGAAAACTCAAAGTTTTAACTAAACTATTTTCTTATCCTATTCTGTGCAAGAAGATTTAGAATTCTTTTTTAAGGATATATAGCCTGTGACTAAGAAAGGATGAAGACAGAGATCTGGATGTCAAAGGGTGAAGCTGATGGAAATGCAGAGATCATTCACAGAGGGGATGCTGTCATGGTGCTGGTGTACTTTTGGTTCTCATTCATTAAGCACATGAACAATGTCACATTTTACAAGAACCAGCTGAGATCTCGACTCTATCTGGCAAGTTTCCAACATATTATGATGCAGCAAGAAATACCTACAGTGCTTTCTTCAGGTTACTGTTCTCTGCAGGTAACTGCCTGAGCTGCTGCTTTCGTGTGGTACAACCCTTAGAGCAGACAGAATATGAACATGGAATAATTTTTCTCTTACAATGAGGTGCACATTATGAAAAGGCTTCATGTAACCCCTCTCAATTCAATATTTGCAAGTAGTACCAGTCCAACTTTCTGCAATCATTAATGAAAACATCAGTCTGGAATTTCCTTCTTCGGCAACAATACACAGCAGGAAACTATGCAGCCTGACTGAAAGTGATTAATAAGATTTCCTTGAAAGAGGGCACTGACAAAATTCCCCTAGTACTTTCAAACTCCAGTGAAGTGAAACCAAACTGAACAAAACAACAAAGTGAGCCTTAGTTTTATACTGAGGATCAGAACCATGCTCTAGGTGAGTGGGTACCCTATTTCCAACCCACACTAACACTTTTAACCTCAGAGAGATGCATTTGTGCTCCACGGACATGTAGGAGGAACCCAGAACAAGCAGGGCTCTTTGATAGCAGCACATTTCAGAATAAAGAGCCCCACCTTAGAGAGCAGGCAGGATTAGATAAGCAGAAAACCTGGCCCTGTATGGGATAGTTTAAAACTCCCTAATTGAATGAATGCATCGAATAATTTAGTAACATTATTTATTTCAATAAAAAGTAGATACTGCAGGCTCACCAAAGGAATATTTCAGTATATTTATGTTCTTGGGAAATGTCCATAATTTGAGTTCTGATGTTGTGATGAAATTTAAGGCCCAATCTCAGTTCAGAGAGGTGTATTTACTCATCTGCTTCCCAGGAAGGGGGTGCAATGTGAATTTACCTTTGTGTATTAAGATTGAGAGTACTTTCATTAAAGGTTAAGAGGTGTCCCCTTGTTCGCTCTTAGCAAACTAAGATAAAATTTCATCTTTCATAATGCTGACTTGCTTGATCAAGAAATAATCCATCAACAGATAGCAACACCAACTTTTTTTTACTAAGAGATTGCATGGGATAGTCATATCTATTTTTCAGAAGGGAAGAATAAAATGCCAGCAGTCAAAACTGAAAGAATCACAACTGAGTGAGAGAAAAAGGAGAACTCTCTTATCTAAAATGTGCTGGGGGGAAGAAATAATCTCCAGCTAAATTCTGTACACAGAGATGCAAAATATCATTCTCACATGCACCTAGTCTCGACTGGTTGGGAACTGCCAGCTCAATGAGTGCCCTGAGGGCAACAACTGCTGCCTCTGAAATCCACACTACCATAGTAGAGCTTCCCTCTTGAATCGAAATACACTTTGTAAAGCCACCTTGCACCTGAAAAATCCTGCTAAATGAACAGTAAGTAGGCAGTAGAGTATCTAAAATAGATGTTCCAAACATACAGCAAAATATTGAGAACAGGTTTAAATAATAATCTATATTATTAAGAGTGCAGATTCTCTATGTAGAAATCTTACACATAATATATAGGGATCAGGAAATTAGAGCTATTATTTCTATAATGCTGCATGCAACACACATACATAAATGTATGTACAAGCACACACAGAGACATACACCTGATGCTTAAAACTTTCACACACCAAAGCACTTTAATTTTATCTCCACACTTTAGTTATGCCTCTTTCTGAAAATCAAAGACTTAAAACAGTTCCTTCTTATTCCATTATCCTGTCTCATCTTCTTGATACAGGTCCTTCTGCTGCATGGTGCCTACAATAAGTAGCCCATGGAAGTATTATGCTTTATTTAATTACTTATTAATTAATTACTTAATTATAACATCACCTAAAATTTTCAGTAAAGGAAGATCTTTGGAAAAGATCAAGCAGCTTGGAATGCCTTTTAATAAAATAAGAGACAGTACAACCCACTTTTAGTAGTCCTTCAAAATAAGAAATCAAAAGTTAGAACTCTTGATTTTCTTTTCTTTTTTTAAAATGCCAGTATGAACATACTTAAAGATAAAATAAATGGAATTCTATTCTGTGTTTATAAGGCCACTTAAAATGCTTCCTGCAGTGGATTGTTTCCCTTGGGTTGCAGACAGCAGGGGAACCTTGTACAAAAGAATGCAAACTGTGATAGCCCAACAGTGATGCAGAATTCAAAGCCTCAGCACTGTGAAATTTATGGTTCTCTCTTCAGCTCTTCACAAAAGGAAGAGAATCAAAGAAAAAAAAATGTATTTTCATGGGTACTTCTAAAATTAACATTGCCCAAAAAATTCCCAGCTGAATGTCATTGTTTGATCTGTCATTAACAAATGAGTAAATTTTTTTAAAAAAGATATCTCCTCTACACTTAACAAATCTACTTGCCTGAGTCAGGTGTGCAGGATGTGCCCATAAAAGCAGCACAACCAGCAACACAAAGGCTTGAGAAGGCAGTAACTGCAATAACAACTTATACTTTAATCATTGCAGATACATAACTAATATGCTCAGGTAACTAGAAAAAGAAAGGATTGCAAAGAATATGGGTGAAAAAGGGGGCATAGAAGGGCCTGGTATTTAATAAACACATTGGGCTACAACTCAGATCATGTATATTTGTAACACATCTTGAAAAATTAAGTTTCCTGGTGACATTTTCATCTGGCTCCAAAGTAGCTGAAAGCTTTTTGTCACAACTGCATTTGGAGGAAATCAAAAGCATTGCCATGCATGCAGAATCTCAATAATGTGTAGGAGCACTGATACCCTCATTGCCACGCTTGTCTTCTTGGAGATAGCAGCTCACCAAGATAGCAATTGTCATTGAATAAATTCCATCTTTAATTGGAATTATTTCACACCTGACACTAGCTTGCATTTATCTCATTAGGAGTTACTTGCTTCCCTTTCCCCTCAGTACCTCTTACTCCTGCCTATCTCTCCTGTTTGGTCCATGTTGTTTTTTTGACAAGAGCCCTTTGGGGGCTGTATCTGTTGCTTACTGTAATTTTTATTCATGGCAGCACAATAGAGCTTAAACCGTTCCTGGCCTTCCGGCGATATTTCAATAATGCACATTAATATGCAATAATAATAAAACATCTGTGTGGGCTGGGAGTATTCTGGGTGCTTGGTAGGACTCAACACAATGTCAGATCCTCCCCTGAACTGCCTCTGACTCCAGATTCCAGTCTGGCAGCCTGGTCTCCACATCCTGTGGCTACACATGAACCACGAAGGAGGATTGGTGCCCTCTGTAGCTGTCTCTGCTCAGGGGCACATGTGGTGAAACCACAGGGTGCTGTGTGGGCACAAATGTTCTCCTCAGAAAGAGTAGGTCTGGGGCCATGAACTCTGCTGATGAGTGGTTATCAACTTTTCTGGCTCTGGGCATCAGGGAAGTCCTGAATTTTTGAGAATTTGAGAATGAGCCACTGAGTTCTGCACGCTCGTTTGGAGGCTCGTGTTAATCTAACTCATTTTGGCTGCAAACCTTGGGCACAGGTTGCCACCTGATTGTGTGGGTGATACAAGCAAGGCTGACATCTCACCAAGACTTTATGTATCAAGAGAAAAAAAACACCAATGACAAAAAAAGGCTGTAATTTATATTATAAAAATAGCAGAATCAAAAAACTTTAAAGAGTTTATGATGGGGGGAAAAAAAAAAATTTAAGAAAGCTAGTGAATGCCTGTTACAGGAATGTGGGGACCTGAGCAGATGGATGGAGAAGAAACACAGAAAATTATGGAAATCAAGGAAAGCCAAACTTTACAGCTATAAATCTCCAGTTGTTATATTCTGTGTGGGGATCAATAAATTCCAAAGCTCTAAAATTGTATCCCAATTCAGACCTTCACAGAAAAAAAAAAAACCACATTACTTATGCTATATTCTATAACTATCCAACACACTAACCCCACACATACATGCAATTCCAGGTGGAAGCCATTAGTCTGCCTGGAACTCCTTCAAGCAAACTACATTTTTTCAGGTAGAGGTTTACAGAGCTGTTGAGTCTCTACTCCATGAGCTTTCTCTCTGATGCATCAGAGGCAGAAAAACCATCAGCTTCACACTTTATTTGTGGTGACATATGCTATTCCCTTTGGAATTACTACAGGCACCCAGGATTTACAGCCCACTCCCAAGCTGCAATGTTCCTGTCACTAAGCTATGAAATCTGAATCTCTTTGCTTGAGGAAAACTTGTGGAACAAGTGCTAAAAACTATAGGAATCCTGAGAAATGGGAGCCAAAATGAACAACTTCCAATTCTTTTTTGTTCAGAAGCTAAAGCTTCACTTTCTAAACAGACTCTTCAGTATTAACTCAGCATTGCCCTGTGTAGAATTCAGGAATTCTGGTTCTCTTATTCCCCTGAAAGTTTGTGTTGCTGGAAAAGGAGCATCAGATCTCTCCCAATACACACAAAAAGGGTCAGGAAGGTTTACAGCTGTGATCTGGACAGAGTTACAGCCCAAGTCAGAAAATTGGCCATGGGAAGGAACACTTTGTGTGCTGCTCAGCCAGCTGGCAGGTCAGCCAGACCAAGCGACTGCTGGGCTCTTGTTCCACCTGCTCCTTCTTCAGGGGCATTAATCTGAGTTTCTGTATTCCTATGCACCCACTACCTTTCACATTTGTGGTTAATACTTTTGACATCACTGCCTGTTCTGTCCCATTTGGCTGAAACCAGCTGCTGGGTTCCATGGTTACTGGCAGAGATGGACAGAAAGGTGATGACACAGAGAGAGCATGGTTGACATATCGTCCCAAATCGAGCCTAGAGGAGTTTCTTCAAGGAAAAGTTGTTGGCATCAATATGCAAAGATTTTATCCTATCAGAATGTATAGTTTTATGCTAATCTTGCAAATCACTTTATTCCACTTTATTTTTCATATTGCAAGCTGTCTGTATGAGTGATGCAGATATCCTTTTCCTCATTCCCCAGCAGCCACTATCACTTCCTTTATTTCCAGCTTCATTCCCAAATAAGGAGTAATTTCAGATCTTTTGGTTTTAAAATTACACTGGAACTACTTTCATGATCCACTCTGCTTGCATGCTGTCTAAGATCTGGTTTCAGTGTAAGCAATTGAGACATTTCTGCTATGTGAATTACAGCAAGTAGATCAGTTCATAATAATTTAGTTTATTCTTCCATAATTCTCTTGAACCAATAGATCTCAGATTCTGTTGTTCACATATGTGGAGTGTATCTCATGATGAATACAGAAGAGGGAATCATTTCTGCATGCTAGAAACACAGAGGAGGTAATCCTAGCTGTAACTCAGGTAGAAGAGAAATATTCTATAAAAGCCACGCAGCTTTCTTTCATGTCAGTGAAATAAGAAATAATGTCAGTATACATTTTTTGAAAAACATTAATCTTTTAGCCATTCATAAATGTCTATAGTTGTTATGTGAGATGAGGTATAAAGAAAACATGAAACTGTAGTTATAGGATACAAAAGACACTGCAGGAATGACAGCTCATGTAAGATTATTAAGCAGAGCTTTAGCTGGAACACTCTCTTAAGAAACTAAATATTGTAGCTCTGCAGGGTTCTGTGGAAGGCAAATAACATCAGCTGCTAGAGAGTATTGCAGGAAACCACAAAGAAATTAAAAGTCACTAAAAAAATGAATACCACTAAAACAGTAGGATTCTGATCCTTAATCACAGATGTCATGTGCTATTTTAAATGTCATGGTCTACCCTGCTTGGCTTCCCTCTGCCACTCCAGAAGGATGCAGGTCTTCAGTTCTCTGTCTGTGACATGAAAATGGCACTAGGCATTTACATTCAAATACTTGAATGCCATCCTTAATGCCAGGGAAAAAAACCCATATAATCCTATTTGAAGTCATTTGCAGACAATGAATGACTGTGAGGTAATGACTGCTTATGTTCAATCTTCCAATGGCACCAACTTCCAGCTCTTAGAAATAAGAGAGGCTTTTTTTAATCAGTTATCACAGCAATTCAGACTTCAGTCTGGTTCCTACTAGAACAGTCTCACATAAATTTCTATTTATGTGTGCTTGTAGGCCCTCTCCTATAATTCCTAGAAAAAAATGTAATTGATTTTACAGCAATTCAAGTACACTGTAGATCCATTAAACAAATCATATCATTTAATAATGACTCTGATGAGTAATGATATCCCTGCTTACAAGCAGCAATGAAATTTCTCTATATTATCCTTGCCCTGGTACAGTAGAGCTGTTAAGAAAAATGCAAGTTTAATGACTGAGGCTGTTTTCAGGTTCATTGGTCAAAGGGACTGAAGTGAGTAATGATTGTTTCATATCACTTCAAATAGAATACCTTTATCAGAAATAAAGCATTACTTCCCACACAGCACTTCAAAGAACTTGCCCAAGTCACCACCAGACTATTCCCAAAGGAACTTCCAACATCCTATTGTTAACTCAAGCAAATTCCAGCTTCATGTATCAATGGTTTCTCCTGTGCCATTATGTTAAGCTGAAAACACCTCTCAATGCAGTGCTGAGCAGCCATGTTTCTGTTTACAGGTATCAAATAAAAGCATTAAATACCACATGTTTTCCTAATATTAGTAATAAAACTGAAATATTGCAATGGAATGCAGCAAATTGCTCATAATGATGCCACCCAAAAATTTGCAAAGTATTATAAAAAAGGGCAGCCACTGAGCAGAACTAGAAGTCTGCTTATCAAGAGATACCTATTTTATCTTTGATGCATCTAACCTAAAAGAGGGACACCAAGAAGAGTTTTCTTAGAACTACACAGGGAAAGGCTCATAAGCTACACCAGAGGAAAAGCTTCCACGGGGCTCTCTCCTGTGCCAATAGAGAAATATGTACAATAACTGCATGTGCTTTTTCTTGGGAGTAGAAACTGCCCCAGAGGACACAGAGAGGAGGTCTCACCCAAATTCACCACCCAAAGGTGTTCGAGGAGGAAACCACCCAAAGGCAGTGCTGTTACTGACAGGTCAGACAGCAGAGATGCACCAGCAGCAAATGTGCAGGCTAAGACTTATCAAATAGCTCCTACAGTTCAAACATACTTCGAGCAAAACTGAGCCCACAATTCTTTCATAATGCACATCTGTAAGTAGATTGAAGATATTTTCCAACGCTGATGCGACAGGCATCCTGAACTCGAGAGAGGAGCAAGGAGGGATGAAAGTACAGAATAATATTAAATCAGATCTGTGCTGAAAGAAGAGAGATAGTAAAAAAGTCCTGATTTTGACTACTTTGTACCCACAAATTCCCGAATCCTTCCCTTTAATTGCACACAGTATTTCTTAAGCATCATGTCTTGAATTTGGATATCAGGTTGAAAAAAAAAAATCAAGCCTGTGGTTAAATTCTGGAAAATATAAGTCATCTAGAGTAAATTGCTAAGAAATAGAATTTTACTGAACTATGCAAGAGTTCATGGAAGATAAATAACATGAGCATTTAGCAAGCATTGTGAGTTCCTGGGAATGAAACCAAGAGTCACAAAAGAAATCAATAGAACTAAAAGGAAAACAGTGTTTCAAGTAGTAGGGCTTTGTGCCTCCAAATAACACCTGCCTTGTAGGTACTTTTAAAATAATAGTAACATGTTAGGAAGCCTTTTGAGAGCAGTTCCTGGTTACACTACATTCTCTTCTTATTTATCCCAGGAATCCCAGTTCCCAGAATTACAAATTCGGTTTGGTTTTGGGGCTTAAATGCTTTTGTTCAAATTAGTTTTTTCTGTCACGACTTGGAGAAGATTGCAACTGGAATATTTAAACTATTTTCTCCAAATCTGGCAGACTTTAACAAAGTCTTTGTTCACTTTCACAAAGCAATCCCAGTGGTGCAGCCATGTGCAGTGGCTCGTGCAGGTGAACAGGTGCTCTGCAAAGAGTGGGAAGGCCCAGGTCCTCCAGTGGATCAACCTGCACAAATGGAGCAGCTCAGGAGCTGCTGACACCTTCCTGCAGCTGACAAAGCTATTTCCTATAAACTCCTCCCCAGAATTCTCCTGCCACAGTAGTAATGAATTCTGGTCCTATTCAGCTGAGGAATGGCTTCACCATCCAGTGGTGGAAAAACAGCTGAGGTCTCAGAGGAAATAGAATATGAAAATACATTAGTGGTTAGCTTCACCATTAAATGGGGCTTGGTAGTGTTCACCATTATTCTACTGTTGAATAACCTCATTTCTCTTTATCTTACAGAAATTTACTGGGATCGAAGTTTTTATTCTCTCTCTTGCTAAATCAGCTAAGTTGGAAAAAGGAGTGATATTTTTTTTCCTTTGGAGGTACAGACAGCAACCTCAGAGATGCCAAGCAAAGCACAGGGGGTGTGCCCTAGCACACAGAGTTTGGTCTTGGTCACTCAGCAATGATCCTGCTCCTTGTGAGGATAAGTCCTGAACTGAGTAGCTAGAGTGAGATTTCAAGCAATGAAATAAGAGAGGCTTTCATCTCTTAGTGATGGACATCCCTGAGTGCACACCATGTGAAATCCCCACTGCTCTTTGGAATGCATTTAATTCGTAATATTAGAGATTTAGTGATACATTCCTGCTGGGTAAGAGAACAAAGCCTTGTTATTCCTAAGATTAATTTGTATCTAACATTTAAATCTCATCATCACACAGACTGCTGCTACTTCATTAGGATTTCTAGATTTTTTTTTTAATAATAAACACAATAAAAAACAAAACAATACAGAAATGGGATTTAAACCTGAGAGTTCCATAGTCATAAAACGGAGAGATGACATACTAGGAGAGAGGGAATAATGAAATCACTTTGTTCAAATTCCCCTCAGAACTGTGTTGCCAGAATCACTGCAGGCAAAAAGCAATGCAGAGCCTCTCTTTTGTGCCCCCATCCAGTCAGGCTTGCTGAACTGCATGTTGAACTTCCCTCCTGAATACAACAATGAGAGAAGAAAATCCATTTGCAAGTGCACTTTTCCTCCTTTTCAGAGTCCCACTGAAGAAACCCCTGATTTTCAAAAAGTCACACTCGTTTGGGATGAGCACATTATTCATTCCTAATCATTGATCCTCAGTATTGTAATCCTCTCAATGTACAACCACGTACTTTAGCATCCTTATCAAACCCTAGGAAGAAAGTGGCCTTTTTATTATCTTATTTCTTTCTGTTTCACTATTTGTGCTCATCATAAACATGATCCCTTGCTTTACACTTAGTTCTTCATTTCCTTGGAAACAGAAACCATTACCATGACCAGATCTAGTGATTATATTACCATATGAATACATATAAGATATGTATGTATTCATATGGTATAACCTAAAACTAGGTAGATAACCTAAAACTAGAAGTTTGATTTGTGGCTGAGAATGAAGGGTGTTGGAAAGTCAATGGAATTGGAAAAAATTAGATGAAAATTTGAACAATGATTTCACAGAAAAGAAAGTGTCCTCATCCACTCTTGCCACCCCTAGGTGTGGTCAGTTCTGAGGCAGAATTCAGCATGTTAGGCCCTTTCCAGCATGGCAAAGAAATACTCTCCTGTGATGAGTATCTCAGTTTGCACCTGGGTGCATCTGTGCTGCTGAAAGATCATTATTGCTCTTTGACATCACAGCTCACCACAGGAGGTGGAACCCCTAAAGACAGGGTGCTGGACCAGTGGGCTTCCATGGGAGCTGACAGATGTCTTCCAAAGCTCTATTGGTCTGTGAGAGTGGGGTTAAGACAGGTATTTCAATCCAATTGCTACTCTCACAGTGAGGGATACTTCGATTTGCTCCTGCTGCTTCTAAGGAAATAATGTTTTCCCTGTGAGATCACATAAATTGTAGCAGCTCAAATGGCTCTTTTTTACTGCTAAGAAAATGTGCAGGATCAGGGACACTATGCCAAGGGTATGAAAGAAAATTATGCTGGAGGTGGAAGGAATGTACTGTAGCATCAATTCAGTACACTCTGACTTCCAAGGCTGAAAACAGACATGGTAAGTGCCACAAGAAGAGCTAAGATAAAAAAAATTTTTGCAGAAGAAGACAATTATTTGCTAATAATATAAGACATTACTTATGTAAAAGGGACAGAAAAAGTCTTAAATTGGTAGGGAAAAAACCCCAAAATCTCAGCTTGCAGGCTTGAAGACTGTATCTGCAAAGGAGATGAGAAAAGAATTAACTCTGCTAAAATTACAGTTCTGAGCCAACAGCTCTGGATACTGCTAGTGGCTCTAGTAAAAATTCTGTGCCTGACTTTCAGGGAGTCTCTCCTCTTCTTCAGTGAGCATAAAACAAATTCTGCTTTCTGCAGGCCAGATTCTGCCTCCTCTGTGTGTAAGGCAGGAATAGGAAAACTCAATTTGTCAATTTATACTGCCAGATCTTCATGGCAGTGTCTGATAAGAACCTGACACAATGAGGTTTTGATCTCTGATGCTTTCTGCAATATAAATAATACTAAAAGTCGACTCTGGGTCATTTAAATACCACTCAGTGCATGTCAGATAAAAGCCTCTGGAGGTTACCACAAGGTTTCTGATGTTCAGAACTGGGTCAATGGAATCCTGCATTCAAGGTTAATAAGAGAAATCATGCCTACTCATGTTATGCACTGGCAAACAACAACAAACACTGCCAATACCTAATTTTAGCATCTCACATACAAGGTTGTTCTTAATAGAAAAAGCTAACAGCCCTTAGGAAAGACAAGAACGTCACTGAGTTCAAGAATCAAACACTGCATTTTCTTCCCAGTGTATTTTTTAGGCAATGTGGAACATAAATCCTTGTTTGTGACTTGAAAATACTCAACACTGGTCTAGCTCTGCTCCCACTAAAGCCATCCATAAAGTCTTGTTATCTCTACTGGCAACAGAGAGAGGAAGATCCAAATATTTTTGAAGATCTCACCTGTAATCAACAATAAGAGACTAAATCTACCTTAAGTTTAAAGTTCACACACAGGCAGTAAGTTGGGCAACATCGAATTCAAGCCTCAAGGTTCAAGAGCTGTAATTCAGCCCCCTGTACATACATACTGTGCAAAAGTCTAATTATACATCCTACATACTTTGAGCTGCCTCAGACACTGCACCAAGTGGTTGGTGCTCACACGTAATGAGGGCTCTTCAATATTTCATTTGATCCTGCACTTGCAGCCCACAGTCCCAGCCTGCTCTAGAGGCAGAGTTATCAATTTTCTCACAGCGGTTTCTATGGAGCTCCTCACTACAATACATGAGTGCTTCAAATATTCATCACCCTCTTTCCACAGCACCTTTACGTGGGGAAGGGAAGATGCTATCCCATCACACAGATGGGGAGCTGAGTCAGAGTATGATTAAGGTCAAACGTTTTGCTAATTTAGGGTGTTTAATTTCAGATGCCTGAGATCTGATTTTATTCAGAGCAATTATCATAACTTTATGATAGTTAAGTATAGCTCCTATCTGGTTCAATTGTAGCTAGAAATGTCTAGCACTTCTGAAAGTCAGAAAAGAAAAAGAAAGTTTTACAGAGCCTTACTGAGCAACTACATCCAGCTGAGTGCTGGGAAAAAAACCAGGGGCAAATGGAAACTGCTAAACCTCTATTTGGCTGAGGGGATCCCTCAGAATGGCATAGGAACTACAGCACAAAAGTGTGAGGGCCCCATGACAGCATTTAACCTTCTCAGCCACCAGAACATCTTTCTTGGTCCTTACACTCCATCTGCTACCTTCAACAACTGAGCCCAAAGTCCTAGATAGTAACACATCAGTGTCAGAGTCCAAAAATCACTCTTAATATCAAAGATTGCTCTTTTGAAAGACCTTAAATCAGGCGTTGTGGCTTCTTTCGAGCTTCCCAACATTTGGCTCAAATCTTATTTCCTTTTTAATTTGGATAGCAGAAGTGGATTTGGGGTGGGTATTCCACTTAGATGCACATGTCTGCATTTATTGCTTGATAATATGTGGACATAATGAAAACAAGAGTAGTGTCTTGAGTAGCTCATTAGGGACAAAGAGCTATCATATCTCACTGAAAAATACTTCTTAAAAACAGCATTTATTGGAATTAATCAAGTTCCATAATCCTTGTTTTTTGCAAAACACAGGGCTGTCCAGCCAGCCTTATGCCACTAACTTTGCTAGAGCCAAAGGGAAGGGGAAAGCCCACCTGGAGAACTTCAGGACAGAAACTATCCATAGCTTCAGATGCAGAATTTCCAGAAAGAACAAGAAGCAGAGGGTGATGATGATTTATTTTACTAGTGACTTTTCCTCATCCCCACATATATATTTTTAACACACTACATCTATTTTCAAGGGAAGGCTCCCTCTCCTCCAGCCTCCACACTTTCTCTTGGTCCTCTTGCCCCCATTAGTTGTAGCTTAGAGAAAATGCTGTCACTTTGCTAGGCTCTGAAAAGCAGAAAGAGAGAAATTCCAGGGATTTTTCTGAAAACCCCATCTTATTTCTTTTTCTCAGGCCAGCAATCCACGGCCACAGAACCACCTGTCCAGGGGGACAGCTAAACACAGCTCTGCTCACCTGTCCCTCAGGCCACTCCTCTTTACCCACTAAGGAATGACATACACTCTGCTCCTCAGGGGAAGCAAACAGGTTTGCAGGTTATAAAATAACTCCTCTGCTGACAGTGACAGGAGACACTGAATTTTCTGGGAGAAAGGCTGATTCGAGGGAGAAAGCATTGAAAGCTTGGGAGGCAAGGGTTAAGTGCTGGGTCTGAGACAGAGCTGGATCATCAATTTGTGCCTCTATCCTCTCACTGTGAAAGCAGAAGCAGGAATTAAAAGGCAAATGTGCAGCCTGTTACTGTTAGGAACACCAAGCAGGCAACCAAAAGAGTCAGTTCAGGCTTCATGAGCTTTGCCAGCATCCCAGGCACTGAGGCTAAATTCATTAGCAGTTGTGAGGCACTCGGCTGCAGGAGCAGGTAACATCAGTGCATCCGACAGGCACTTCTGGGCTCATTTCATGCTGTCACAGCAAAGCACTGACCCACAGCACTTGGATATTTTTTTGACACAAAGCAGCAGATATTATGAAATTCTTCTTCCTTCAGGAACAAATAAGAAACCACTTCAAATTTAGAACCATCTGCAGGGGAAAGACATTATTTTCTACTGTAGGGATGAGATATTTTTCGAGAGTGGTACACCAGTCTGCTTTTATTTCCCTGGTCAGTTATTACTTGGGCCAGAAGAAATCCAGTGAATGCTGGAAAATGCTGCCTCTTCAAGGGGTGAGATAGTGCCTAACACCTTTCTGGAAGCATTTTAGATTTACAACAGTGATTTCTTGCCCTCAGGTTCAGTTTGTTGAATGCTGCCAGGCATGAGGATTCATTTGATGATTTTCTTGGTGGGCTGTACATCTGTGTGCACACATGAGCGCAGATAATCAATGTGCAGATGTTCTCCAGATGGATTATTAATATCCATGGTTGCTTGCTAGAGTCTGGGTTAGGAGGAGATTCTTTAAATGACTGTCTAATCTCTAGAAGTGCCCACAAAGATCCAAAGATCCAAATGTGACTGATCTCATTTAAAAGAATCAAAACCTTAGTAGTGGAATGAATGGATGAATAAATAATTGTTAACATTCTCAAACTGCTTAAGCAATGTAGGACAGGTCTACAAACTGCCTGCAGCCAGTGCTGACCCAAACTGTCCCCACAGCACTGATCACCACTGCAATTCCTGGGCTTGGAGCCTGAAATACAGGAGTAATATTGCCCCAGGCAAGCCACTTCATTCTTGTATTAAGCTTCCCTTTCTGCCAAGTGTGGGTAATGCAGTTTATCTACATTGCTGAGATGTCAGAATGAATGTTTTTAAAAGCAATTCACAGACATAAAGCACGAAGAGTGCGTTAGGTATTATTATTATCACATGTGGAAAGAGCAATTTGAGTAACACACACCTCTCTGCAAGGAAGATATATTTAATTAACATAGCCCTATAATTAAAATTATAATTTTCATTAATAATATAAACAGTTATTGTAGAGCATCTCCTGTCCTAAGGTCTTTCAGAATCTATTATATTCCAACTAAAAAAAAAAACAACCTATATTCTATAACTAAAATGACATTTCAGCTCCTTATTTTCTCTTGGATGCAAAAGAAAAGACAAAACAGGGCTATCTAATGCTCTTAAATTTCAGAAACTGCTGTCTTTTCCTTCTTAATACTGACCAAAAGACCACCCTCAGTTTCCTGAATTAAATGCCATCATTTAAATACACACCAGCTCAAATGTGTTTGTTTCAAATGTGCTATCTTTTTAGATGTTTTCTAAAGAAAACAGAAGGAAAAATAAATGACCAGTAATGACAGAAAGCTTTTTAAAAACCATTCTTTTTAATAAGCAAGAAAAGTGAGCCTTCAAAGCCCATGCATAAGCACCTGCATAATTGGCTGGGTTTTCAAGAGCACTGAGCTTTCAGCAGTCCCCAGTGAGACCAACAACAGCATTTGGATGCTCAACAATTTATCACGACTCAACAATTTCTCCCCTGGGCATTATTTACCAATGATGTGGTGTACAGAAAGTGGAGGCATTCGAGACTGTCATTTTTGGACTACTGGGCTCCCCCAAACCAATAATTCCACTTGTTTTATTGCTGGATCTCACAGCAATTAACAAACAAACCAAACCAGACTTAATTTAAATGAACACTGCACACTAGGACTCAAACGCAAATGCTGTATCATGCTGGTAAAAGTTACATAAAGTAATGATTAATTAGTCTTTTTTCCCACTCAGGTTTTACTTGTCTGTCCACAAAAGGCAGTAGATGATTGCCTGGCTAAAACATGCATTATTTCCAGCTCTCTAGTATCCCTGAAAAGCAAGCAGCAGTTCAATTTGCCAGCAATAATTTATTGTGTAGAATTAAAATTCTGCAAGCAACCTCTTCTCATCTGTTACTTTCAACATCTCCCACAACTATTTGATTTTCTTCAAGGGTTTTCATGTTAACTGGTCATCTCCTGCCAGATCCCAGCTAGCCAAGAGAGTCTCTGAAGCTTGCTGAGCAGTTCTAGCTGTGTTTTATGCACACAGAGAGCATTTCACAGCAAACAGAATCACATCATCCAGCAGCACGACCAAGACAAAACGCAGGAGGATACTTGCCCCAAATGCTCTAAAAAAATGAGGAGCTACCCCAGCTTTTTAAAAGCTAAATAATGTGAGCAGAGATTGAAGCGTTGCCCAAATGACAAAAAGAGTAAGTGGCTAGCAGGCACTGAAATCTGCTGCTAAAAATGGACAGGAGCCTTCTGTGCCACCCTCAGCCATCTGCCTGTGCCGCGGTGTCAGCGCGGGAGCTGCAGCCAGGCAGTGCCACACCACAGCCTCCAGACCCCTTGGCAAACCACCTCCCAGGCAGGGGGGAGGGCATCTGAGAGACCAGCAGCAGCAGCAGCTAATTCTGCAAAAAATCTCTGTTCCCTTAAATCCATAGTTCCTGCAAGCGAGGGTCACAGGTGGATTTTATTTATTTATTTATCTATTTATTTTAAAGAAAGCTCCTAGTCTTCTTCACTGAAACGTCACAAAATGGACAGCAATGATTTCATCCCTCATGAGCTAACAGTCTGGCTTAATGCAAATGTTTTGTGTATCCTCTCCTCCCCCACAGGACATGAAAGCAAAAGGATAATGCAATGATAATTCATATTTGTAAAGATAATCAGCACGAATGGACAAGTGAATGCCACACTGTTTTCAGTCAGCTCTTCATTTTGCCTACTGCCAACACAACCAGACTTGAAGAATCCCTTAACTGAAGCTGACCTGTTCTTGATTTAGTTGTATTATCCATGTTGATGAATACTATACAAAATGCAGTTCAATAGTTTTTTTGTCATGGGAGCCATGCACTAATCATAATTGAAGGCATCTATGATGGAAAGAAACTCTACAGAAACTGTCAAGGCAATGAAAAGTAATGAAGTATAAACATCTGAGTGTCACCTCAAATCAGTCTCTTTGGAGCAACTGTCATCTCTTGTTCTAACACCAGTTTCAGCAATAAAAATAAATAAAAGTTATGCATTACATCTGATGAGCAGCCAGCCACACATAAAAGTACAAACAGTGTTTGGTGTGTAGCTTGCAACAAGTGAATTCCTGATTTTTTCTCTTTGAACAACATAAATCATTACTCAAGAAATGGGCCAAGGAAAAATAAAACAATGGCTCAGTGGATATTGAAGGCTTTGTTTCTTGCAATCCACAGGCATTTATGAGCAAAAATGTTAGAACTGAAGGAAAAATAATCTGGAAGATGGTTTGAAAAATGTCTATCACAGTCTCCCTGAACAGTGGTTCCACAGAGAAAGAGCACACTCATGTAGATTCACTATAATCTCTTATTAACTTCTCCCCCAAAGCTCTGCTACATTTATTCTTCTGCTCCGTGGGACGATGCACAATTGGTGTATTACAGTAGGCCTTGCTGTAGCAACTTACATGAAGAAAGAATTGATTCTTTCTCCAACTTTTTTCATAGAGGCCAAAGAAAAATGACCAAAAAAAAAGCTATTTGGGAAACAAAAGTAGAGAGAAATAAGCTCTACTTGCAGTGAGAGGACTAGAAGTAGCATGAGCACAGACAATCCCAGTAGGATTCATTTAGGATTATATTTTTAGCCTCGAGTACATACTTTATTTCTCATGTGTATTTTACATGGCCTGTTGAGCTCAATTACTTCATATCTTTGTGTGTATAAAACAGTATTTCCAGAATGCTTTATTACAGAAGTAGCAACCAGCAGAGCTCTCCTTATTTTCCTAGAGCAAGATGGGGAAGAGATTTATTATATTAATTGTGTGTAGGGTGCAATTAACTCCTGTTGTATCAAAGTGGGACAAAAAGTTTCAGTTTTCAGAAATTTTAAACCTCTGAGAACAAAAACAAAACTTTATTGTATTAGGGCAGCAGAAACATTTTCAGAACACTGGGATGCTTTTTTGATTCAATTTCAGTTAAATCCGATTTCAGTAATTTTTCATTTTAAATTTTAATGTCGACACACAAAAATTCTTAGTTAAAAGTAGGTTTATGGTCCAAACATGTTCAACATGGAACCACAACATCATAGAATGGTTTGGGTTGGAAGGGTCTTAGGACTAGACCATTTTCTTCCAACTCCCCTGCCATGGGCAGGAACAGCTTCCACTATCCCAGAGTGCTCCAAGCCCCATCCAACCTGGCCTTGGACACTTCCAGGGATCCAGGGGTAGCCACAGCTTCTCTGGGCAGCCTGTGCCAGGGCCTCACCAGCCTCACAGTAAAGAATATTTTTCCTTATATCTAATCCAACCTGATCCTCTTTCAGTTTAAAACCACCACCCCTTGCCCTGTCACTCCGTGCTCGTGTCAAAGGTCCCTCTCCAGCTCTCTGGTAGCCCCATTTAGGCACTGGAAGGGGCTCTAAGGTCTCTCCAGAGCCTTCTCTTCTCCAGGGTTAACCCCAACTCTCTCAGCCTGTCTCCACAGGAGAGGTGCCCTCCAACCACACTCGTGCCCTCCTCTGTCCTTCTTATATCAGGGACCCCAGAGGTGAGCGCAGTGCTCCAGGTGGGGCCTCACCAGAGCAGAGTAAAAGGGGAGAATCACCTCACCTGACCTGTTGGCCACATTTCTTTTGGTGCAGCCCAGGATATGGTTAGGTGTCTGGGCTGCCAGCTCACGTAGCTGGGTCATTTTGAGCTTCTCATTAACCAATAACCCCAAGTTCTTCTCCTCAGGGCTGCTCTCAAAGTCTCCTCTCCCTGCCCTCCTTTCAATCCTGAGCCACAAGCTCTTAGCCAGCTCCCCACCCATCCTCAGGCAGAGCTCCATGGAGATTTGAAAGGTTTCCCCAATATATTTTGAGTCAGATGATTTACTGGGAATATCCTTGCACAAATGAGCTACATTTTACAGAAAAACAACTATGCATCACAGTTTCAAACAGCTGTAATTTACAGCAGAGAGATCACTGAAGACTTAAAACCTGGGCTTAGCCTGTGACAGTGGCTGTGTGCTATTGATCACTGGAGTCTCTCTGGAATTCACAGCAGGATACTGAAGAACAAAATAAAAATTGCTGCATTTTGGCATGACAGACAAGATGACAATTTATTTACTGATAACACTGATTTACTACCCAGATGCTAAGAGCATTATAACTGACTGGAGAAGTTCTAGAATTTATAGGAGCTTGTAGGAATTTTAGGAACCTACAGGAGTTTATAGGAAGAACACTATGGAGAATGGAGGTTTGGCAGGGAACCTATGTGATCCCCAAGTGCATTATAGTCACCTCCCACCTCAAGGTCAGGAGAAGTCCAATGTGGACAGCATTTCCTCAGAAGCAAGAGGATGGGAGCCAAGGGGTGATAAAATAAATCTTCTGAAACAAATGATGAGGAAACCAGGCCCACAACCTTATTCCAGTGTATATACAAGGCCTAATTTATTTTGTGGTCCTAATCCTGAAGCCCATTCTCAGACAGAGCTCCATCAGATTTCCACACTTCTGAGAACCTATGAGAAATCTGATTTCTGGAAGAAGCACTTCTCCCCACTGTGGTAGAACAGATAAACAGAGAACTGTTTATTATATCAGCTATTTCTATAATAAAAGCCACATGAAAACAGAATGAGCCAGCTGTTATTTACAAGTTGGTTGCTCTTGTAGATTTAAAGCCTTAATTTTCTTCATGAGGGTTTTCAGGATAGTGAAAGGTGATAGTGAATACAGGGGACAGCTCGTGGCTTGATGAAGTCAATAGATTTATTCTCAACATAGACACTCATGCAAACCATCTTTAATTTCAGATACATACACTTTCCAGAATTCCTTAAAGTTCTCTGTTTTGCACAGGGATGCTCTGTTATTGTACAGCCCAGTATCAACACTGAATTCATTAACACATTTGAGAGAAAAATGCCTCATACACAAAGACTCAGTCTCGTAATCTCCCAGAAGGGCTTTGGAAAGCCCAGTTTGCAAACAAGGCACAAAACCAAAAGACATCCTCTGTTTACTCATTTTGACCCTCAAAGGGGTTATGGGTGTTGTCGGAGGCCTGGTGCCCCCACAGGCAGGGGCTCCAACCCTGTCCTCTGTCCTGGAGATTCTCTTTGGTTCGTCGTGTTGGAAAGAACAAAGCGAGACATCTTCTTTGCAGTTTCACAAGTTGTTTATTTTTCTTATCAAGACCTCGAAGGCAGAGGCAGTGCCCTCCGAGGACCCCAGGGCAGAAAGGCAATGGCAGCTAAAAAGCAGCTGCCTTTTATATCTTACTAACAACCATTCAAGAAACAATACGTATTTTATTTTGTTCCCAACACCAGTAAACCCTCATCTTATTGATATGTCTTTTCAATACTAACTTTTTTCCACCAACCAACACACCACAGGAACTGGTGTCAGAGAAGAGAGGAAGAGAATGAGGAGAGAGAAGAAGAAGAAAGAAGGAAAAACCACACCCAAAAATCTCCATCTTGTCTCTATGTAATACATAGAGCAAGATCCTAAAACTACAACTAAACTCTCTGTGGTACACTAAACAAAAATCTCTTCACCTCTCTGGTGCATTCAGGTTCTTCCAAAAGTGGAGGGAGCTTCTCCAAAAGCCTAGGTTGCTGTCTAGGACACTTTTGAGGAGCTCTGGGGATATAAAGAAACCACCAGAGGAGCAGGAGGAGCTTTCAGGCTTCCCTGGACTCTGACAGGTGTGAAGGTAACATTTCTCAAGAAGAGGAGTAGTAACTGAGGTCCTGCCAAGAGATACTGACTGGGACAAGTGAGCACTGAACAGCCTCAGCAACCAAAGTCAAAACATTTCCCAATCGATATAATCTTACTAATGCACAAAATGTATGTGATAAGTACTTCCCAGGGCTGTTTCAATCAATTTCTCCTTGGATTTTTCTGTCCCATATTTTCAAAACTGCTCTTTATCTGGCTTGTTTAGCTTGCTGGAATAAAACTTCTAATTACACCATGACTTGCAAAGTCAACTACCAATATAATCCATGTTAAACCATGTGTTGTACCTTACGAGGAAAACACCATGGAAAATAAATCAATTTAATGCAATTGAACCTTCCAACGATAAAACTCACAAAAATTAATCTCAAGTCCTCTCTAGATACAATGGATCAGCATTTTCAGCAACGTTTGTAAGTTAACTTTTAAATGGCAAATATTGAGACACAAAAATTAGAAAAAGGAAGGTTGTTAGTATATTAGATTCAACTAAACTGTGAAGTTCCAGGGATTCTTAAGGAGAAGAAGCAAGGTGGAGAAAAATTTCCTATTGCTATGAGGACAAGTCAATGCTTATTACACTCACTGCAATGACTAATGCAGAAGCTCAAATTTAGTTAATAAAAAAAAGGATTGTCATGATGCTTCCCCACCTTGAGCAATTCCTCCCTTTTCTCTAACACCACTTTATCTCAGAATAATAACAACCATGAAGGTTTTTCCCCACTACATCCTTCAAGCTTTATCATCTTCCTTTCCATATATTGTTCTATGTCTCCCCTCTCTCATTTAATATGGGCTTTCCCTGCCCACCCTTGAGTTTCTTTCTGTCAGTAGCCACAAAAAGCTGCAAATGCATTTGAAAATAACCTGCCTGCTCCTGGCCATGAAAACAAAACCACAAAAGTGTGAGGCTCTCAGCACACTTAAGCGCAGTTACAACTTAATGTAGCATTTGTTAATTCCTGCAACCACATTAAGTACCAGACCCCTTTAAACCTGACACAAAAAGAGCTGAGAGGTTGGTCACAGTGTGTGATTAAGCTAAATTGATGACCCAAAATGCATTCCACATAATATGCTATTATATGTTTATAACAGTATCTCTGACAGTCTAAATTAACAATAAATTAAACTCTAAGTTGTGATTTCACTTTTGACAATATCTTGCTACAACTAAGTCTTAAATATCTGCATGTAACTATTGGGCTACAGACATAAGCGAAGGTAATGGAGTCAAAAACTGCAGACTAATTGCTTCAGATGAAGGCTTATTATCTCTCCAATTTCAAGCTCAGCAGCAGTTAAGCAGCAAAAGAAACTACTTTAGCCAAAGCATTGTGAAACTTTATGTAAAATTCACTTTTATTTTATCTCTCCTACAGTGTTATAAACAATAAAAGGAACAGCCATTTCTCTTCAGACCGACAAAGGATGTAAGCTGAAGGGTTAAAAAAAAAAAAAAAACAATTCAACCTCCAGATTTGCTTGTTTCTGCTGTTTTATTCAAATTCTTCCTCTTCTAGTGGGGTTTTTGCATGATCTTTTAATTTGTAAGCTCAGTTTAACTCTTCAGTGTCCCTCACCCTCCTTCACCATGAGACAAAATTAGGGCTTGGCTGCCTGCTCAGCTCTGTGTATTCACAGAGGTGCAGTGAGGGCAGGAGGCTTTCCCACCCTGGGATGGGTGGTGAATGCCCACCCAAGGGCTGAAAGGGACACACCAGCTTTGAGGGAGCAGCAGAGAGATGATGTCTGAATGCTCCTGCTCCCTTGATGACCCACCAGGATCCCATCACTGGTTCTCTCCATCCCAGCACACACCAACTCTAACAAAACTGGTCTATCCATGATCACCTGCATTTCAGCTTTTTTTAGGGCCATTGTTTGAGACAGGGAAATACCAGCAAAACAAGGAGATTGTCCCATCCTCTCACCAGCCTCTCCTGCCAAGGCCATTAGCCCGGAGGCACAGCCATGGTGCTGGCACTGCAGGCTTATTTGACAAGACAAGATCCCAGAGCAGAGCCCCTGTTATGCCTCTCTGAGCAGATGTTGCTCAGCAGTGGAAGACAAAACCCGATCTGAGAAATTATGGTCTATCTGCACTTTTCACCTGCAGTTTCTTCCACAAAATAGTATCTCATAATAGTAATAGCCCTACATGGCTTGCCACTGACCATTTATCTTGCAGACAGCACACAGGCTGTCTCTCAACAAAAAGCTTCAGTCCAGCAGCAGTAAGAGCACAGGCAATCAGGGCACTTGGGGATGGGGAGTACAAGGGACAATGAGAGAAGCAGAGCCCTTTCCCTGAGCAAGAGGGGGACTTTAAGAATTTTCTTCCTCTTCTTCTTTTGGGAATCTTCTCCCCTGGCAAAGACAGCTGCTGCCTTTTCCCCACTGTGCCCCCCACACAGAAAAGCAGGCCTCGTCTCTGGTTATTTAAGTACCTATTGTGAAGGCAGGGTGTTTCTGAAGGGGAGCAGGGTATCTGAGAGCTGGCAAAAATAAACCCCTCCTTGCTGCTGTCCTCCAGGCAGGCAGGTGAACAGGTGCCTGAAGCTCCTTCCTCCACGAGCATCTTTCACCAGCAAATCAAATCCTACTTCTGCTGTAATTCCTGTAACTAGCCCAAAGAGTTAATACTCACTCTAGCTTACTCACCATCTCCTCTCTCATGGATCACACAAAAGTTAGAGTTGGAAGAGACCCCTGAAGATCAGCAATTTCCTTAATTTTATATAGTAAAGGATTTTATATAGTGAAGGATTTTCACTAATGGAGGTGGGAAGTAGTTATGTCCTCTCCACTACCACCACACTTTAGAGCTTCCAACAATTTCCACAATTTTTTTCAAGGCTTTCTCTCTACAAGTACCAAACTCTGGGCTTCAGCCTCAGCTCATCCCCTCACCCTGACTTTCAGGAAGATGCTCTCCATCAGCCTGCCCAGCACAAAACTTCAGCTTCTGGCTTCCATTTCTGAAAGGTTTTGGTTTAGCCTATGACCACACACCTCCTTGGCTCATCATTCCCCTGTTTACTTTTCCATTTAACTTCTCTGGCTCCTAATTATACTGCAGTATTTCTATTGAAAAAAAAATTAATTACTCCTTCTGGGAAAAGGTCTCTGTATTATGCAATGGAGAGCTGAAAGATGCATCTCCATCTTATCTTAAAGTATAAAATTGCTTCAAGTTCCCAAAATCTTAGAATCGGATACAATCCTCAGATTCTGTGCATTATCTCTCTCTTGTTTGCAAGTTTGCTTATAACTCTCTCAAGTCCTGGCAGCATTTACCTTTATCTTGGTATTTTTCTGCTGAAATTCTTATTCATATCTAAACCTTCAGAATGAGTTTTAACTTTCAGGTTTTCTCCTGTGACCCTTTCTGTACATTCTCCAAACAGCAAGGAGTGCATCTCTCTGATATCTCAGGTACTTGTGCAGCCTGAGTTACTACCATATCTCAGAATTCCATATTTCATGTACTTATCCTCAGGAGACTCCCAGATTTTTTTTTTTTCCCAATTTTAGGCAACGTGGACTATCTCACCAGAAGAGAAACTGCTGACTGCCACTAAGGACCCAACACTGTTTCTCAAAGCCACAGTGGAAGTCTGCACACAAGAAGGATTAAGTTCCATACTCCACCCACTGAATTGTCATTCAAAGCCAACCAAGAATCCCACTCAAAATTTGTCATTAAAACAGAAAATCACATTAACTTGTCTTTCCATTCTTGACCACCTTCACTGGTTTCAAATAGAGGTCCCTCTTCTAATTTATGTTTAACAAAGCTTTCAAACTCGCTGAATGCACTCCTCTCACAGTTAGTTCTTTATCTCTGCACTTTGAAGGAGTGTGCACAGCTTTCCTGGTCCATTGCTGATGGCACTCTCCCTTTTCTGATTCTATTTCATTTACTTAAAGCCCACTTAAGAATCAGAGTGGGAAGAACAGAATGGTGAAAGAAAAGATGAAAGGGAAAAAAATACAGACAAAAGATCAAAAAATGTGAACATAAAGCATACAGAAGATACTACATTAAAAAAATAGACATTACAGTACTCTGATTCATTTTAAAAGTGCTGCCTTCTCTCACATCATCCAAAGTGACCATGATTCACCAAACTTAATGCCTGATAAAGATCACAAAGAAGCAGCATTAAAGGCATCAGAACTAAAAGCAGGTACAACCATTGTTCATGAAACGCCTGTAGCAATGCACAGCACTGCTAATGAACCACAGCAGGAATGACACACCGAATTCTCTAGGAGTCTTGTGGCATTCCAACACACCCTCATGACCCCAGATAACTGGTGAGCTCCAGAGACAGATTAGTCTGTCCTTATCCCACAGCAAACGAGAGGAATGAGAAAGGACGCCACACAAGGTGCCTCTGCCAGGAATGGAGGGAGCAGCAGTACCAAGGACAGTGGCAGAGCACATCCCACTTGGTCAGGGTACAAAGAGCATGTAAAATTTACACAATCTCAAGTAGCATCCTGTATGCACTTTAGAGGCTGTGGCCTGCCAGAAGCACTTCCATGCCAGCACTGGATACTGGAAAGTCTTTTCTGCAGTCTCCTGTTTTTTGAGACTCCAGTTTTACACCAAACATGCTCCTTTCCACCTCTGTCTCCCCCTCCCCACTGCTTAGCTGACTGCATTCCTCGTGGCATATTAACAGCTGGAAAAGACTGCCAGTTTGGTGCAATTGCATGTTCTTGAATACAGTGTTCTCAGGAGCGCTATTACGGAAATTTAATCTCCTGAGGGATAGCTCAGACACCATTAAAAGAATGAAACAAATGTTCTCTATGAGTTCCTGGAGAAAACCTGTGTTGGGTCTACAATAGGACATGTAACTTAAAGAGCTGTTATGAAGAAAAGAAGAAGTATTCTTTCACATTAAGAATTTTATTTTTTAAAAAAACTATGCCCTCAAACAGCAAATACTAAACAGTTCCATAAAAACTAAAGGCACCTATTGTTTTCTATGCAAATCAGAGCTTTCTTCTTTTTCCCTTCTCTTCGGCAGACACCTTCCCAAAGCAGGCATTGCCCCTGATTGCTGCACACTGCAACAACCTGAGCCAGAATACTGCAATGAGAATGAGGGATTCTCACCAGCAGGGCCTCACCTTTGGGATGTGACAGTTTCCAGCTCCAGCCAGGAACGTAGGAGCTCTGCTATCACAAGTCACTGAGATAACATGCTAAATTAGCTCATCTCCCAGGAGACTCACTCCCACCTGTTCAACAGCTCCAGGCCAGGCTCCTTTCAGCCCAGTCTTGGATCTGGGCACCTCAGAAGTATTTCATGGTGCTGTTCCAGTCCTCTGTGTGGATTATATGCCACTGGGATGCTGCAGTGGGAAGTCTGACTGTGCCAGATAATGGATCTGTGAATCAGGGCTTTCTTGAGAATTCATGGCTCAATCTGCTTACAAACATTCAGTTACAACGTGGAACTTCAAACCTTGCTGGAAAAGAGAGAGGATTCAGCAGTGCCTCTTTGTGATCCAGCACACAACAGGCCTGGTGTTGACAAATAAAAGGGCAAAGTCTCTTCCCTATTTCAAGAGATAAAACTCACAACTTGTGATTCCTGCCTGAACCTGCTGTACACTAGTGCCTGTTCACCACGTGAAGGGATCCTGCACTCTTTGGACATAATCTGTATTGCTCATGTACTGTACAGAGACTTTGTTGTCAGAGACAATCAGGATCGTTGCATTCTTTCATGCAAAGCATGTAGAACCAACCAAGACATTTGGTACCCAGGGGCAGTGATTTTCTGGACAGCAGCCAAGTGAGCAGAGAAGATGTGGAATGATTTTAAGTCACACTTCACAGGGAAAAAAATATCTATAAGAACATCTTTGGATACAGGAACATAGTTTACATGAAGTTTACTTTGACTGCATCCATCCTGCTAGAGACATGTGGGGCACTTCTAGTCCTTTTGGTCATTTCAGAACTGCACTACTGAAAAAATCTCTCAGTTGTACCCAGCTACTATGCTCTCACTCAGATTTATAGTAGATCCAGAGTACAGAAACTGGCTTCCTTTCAGAGGATACTTAGTGAGAAGATGCTGAACAGCCACTAAAGGACGTTCACACCAGTCTGGAACAAGTTTGAAATAACCTCACATCCAAAATGTGTGTTTGAGAACTCAATATCATCTCTCTGACTCTCATAGGGTGGGTCGACACTACTTCCCAAAGTAAGCACACCCATATTTTTTAGTTTAATGTACTCTGGGAATGAAGTAACAGCACAGCACTGAGCTCACAATGATAGAGAGTATTTATGACCTTGCAGGAAGACTCAAGGGCACACAGGGAATGACATCCCCTGGTACCAGAATCCCAGAATTACCTGAATTACAACAACATAGGAGGAATGCCTGAATAATGCAGCAAAAGCATACACTTACTTTCTTATTTGGATAAAGTTACACAAGTAGAGGCACATTTCAGCTTAGTATATTGGATACTCCACCTGTACTCACTCTTCAAGGTACTACAGGCTATTTCTGTGAAGTACAGCGGCAGGAGAATATTAGTAGCATGAAATATTAATCTTTCCATCATTTTATTCCTGAGTCTGGCCTTGGTTTTCCAAGTAAAATGTGTTCTCTTTCCACTTGAAGGCACCACTCTTATTTAGAATTCCAGCTGTTCTGTAAAATTCAGAATTCATTACCTTAATGAAAGCTAATAAGCAGAACTGTTCTATTGATCTGACTCCGCTCCTCCATGGAGCCCCTTCAACAAGGCAGTCCTCAAACTATTTTGTCTCCTCACTTATTTTTTGGTCTTTTACATGGAGTTCCATGCAGTTGTTAACAACCTTGTCTAGGACACGAGCACATTTCAGAGCAGGATCTTGCTCCCCATAAGCCCATGACAGTTCTTCTCTACACAGCAAAAGAAACTAGAACAATCCTTTATTCTCAGTGCTCAAATACCCAATTAACCAATCAACCCTTTAAAAATGCTTTATTAAAAGTGTTCCTTGAGAATCTGTGATCCTGTTATACTTGATATGCTGACTCACTTTTTAAAATATTTAAAAGTCTCATTTTAGCGTTATGCCTGTTATCACATTTTCATTAAAAAATCAGCCTCCTTATCTTTATATATGACTGCAGAGCTATTTGTATTCCCAAAGACCATTAAAAGTAGCCTGAATTGGGCTAAACTAAGATAACAAATTTACAGGCTTATGTTAAAACACAGAGATCTTCAGCCTGGGTAAATAGCTAAAGCACATTGTCAGATTTCTTGACCTGCTGTTGCTATTTTCTTCTCCTTTTTAACAGAAAAGAATTTTAATGGCATATCCACACATCCAGCTAACAAACCCCATGGGAGAGAACAAGATTCTCTAGTCCTCTTGAGCCAAACCCTGAGCCTATGAGTGTCTTTGCCATGGACTTGTGAGCACTGGGTCTAGCAGAAAGCCAACTGAGATAATCGTGCCCTGCACCGTGTCCAACTCCAACTCCCTAAGCAAGAAGCCACAGCTGTGTCAGGAGCAGCCAAGTGCACAGAGGCAACCACATCCAACTCACATCCTGATCAAGCAATCACAACTTGACAGCAACAGACAGCACTACTTATCACCTACAGAATGTTTTCTGTACATGATGTCCAAAAGACTTGGAGTTCAGACTCAGGAGACAGATAAGCAAGGAGATAAGTGATTGGAATTCTGAGTAATTTAACTGGCATGGAGGTGAGCAGCATTGCTTATCAGAAAGAAATTGTATAGAAGCATTTTTAATTACCTGAGGAAGAAAGGGATTGCCTGCCTTCGGCAGCTAAGGCAGTGCTTTGCTTATCTCCACATCCCAATCATTTTCTAATTATTATCATTTTTGTAAATCTCAAGACAGAACAAGACTTCATTTGCATATAGACTCACGAGTCTAAAGTAAATTTTTTCATTTATGCCTGCAAAGCTTCTGCAGATGTTTTCAAACTTTCCCCACCCTGTTCCTGTGGTGTCTTTTCATGCCCAGCTTCTGTTTGGGTTAGCATGGTAGGACACAGCACAGATTTAAGCCAACTGTGTCACTCGCTTGCCTCTGGATCCAGGGAATGTCACAGCAAGGAACACAGAAAAGGGATGGTCAAAATCTCTTACGACAGCAGCAGCTGCTACTGAAAAAGGCTCAGTCCTCTACAGCCAGACCAGCACTTTGCCTTCAATTTTTCTCCAAGCTACATTTTTCAGTTTCTTGATCACTTTTAAGCAAGGAAAAAAAAAAAATCTCAGTAGTTCTTGATATGCATAAGCCTGGAAATAGAATTTCAGCTAGAAATAGAATTTGAATAGAGCCTTTTTTGAGTTATGAACAGTTTTAGATAAAATAAGGGTTTAGATCTGCTTTTGGTGTTGGAAGATAAAAGTGCACTCAAATCAATAGACAGAGATTGGATTCAACCCCCTGCTGTCAAGCCATTTTACTAATAGTGTATTGTGAAAACAATAAAAGAAATGATGGGAGTGAGCAAAGTTGCTCACAGACTCAGACATTAATATTCATCAATATGATTGATATTTATATATTCTTGATATTTCTATTTTATGCTCACACTAGGGCAGAGCTGAGAGAGCACGTACTTCCAGAATATTTAAGTGTACCATATGGGTATAATTGCAATCCAGTCAGTTACAGAATATACTCAATCAAGATTCTGCATTATACTAAAAACCTATTCTGAGCATCTGATAGTTCATGTAGGAAGACCAAAGTAGCAAAGACATGGCATGCCAACAGGAGAATGGCATTAGGCAAGTAAAACTACTTGAAAAAAAAACCACCTCTCCTTTATAAAAAGGCAATATATACTTCTTAACTTCCAAAACCCAACACTTTTACACAGCTTTAAGCCACACAGCCCTCTTTGTTCAGACAAGGCACTTATATAAACCTCTCCCTCCCAGAAACACAGGTAGATTCATTTTAACCTGCAGCAAACAGTGACAAAAATGCATATTCCAAGAGCATTGGACAGAGAATCAAAGTCCAGCTCAGGCAGGGTTGGATGAAGGCATAGTTTCTTTACCCCATGTATCAAAGTTGTTTCCTTCTTGTTTTCACTGAACCATTGAGCCTGTTTCGGTCATTAGTATCATGTCACCCTGAAAATGCAGATTATATGATGCTATTTGTGGTGCTTAGTGTCTTCCCATGCTTTTCCCTTCCCTAAAATACAGTACCACAAAAAAAAAGAGAAAAACATTATGTGAGTCTCTCAGCCTATCAAGCCAGGAAGAACTATTTTAAGAATTAATTTGTGCCCTGAGAGATCTGTTTAAATTATCCTCCCATGCCGTCCTAGCCAAAGATTAAAGTGGAGAACTTCCAATGTCTTAATATGAGGCAAATTGAAGAACTGGAGCGTCCGGGCTCCACCACAGTGCCCCAGACATGGCCCAAGCATGGGGAGGGCAAGGTGGGGATGAAGAGAACAGAGAGGTTGATCTGCCAGTGCCCCCAGAGCCCAGGAACCTTCGCCAGCCTCCGCTGGAGCTCCGAGATCACAACCAGACTTTCCCTTATGCCACCACTTTTTAACTCTCCCCATCCTTTACAGCTGAGGATACATCCCTTTTTTTTTCTGCCACCCACTGCTTTTTAGACAGGGAAAGTTTTGACTTCATTCTGTCCTGGTAAGTACAGGCAGAGAGGAATATCCTCCAAAATATAGGTTTGACAGAGAAAATGAAGTCTTTAACTTTCTGCCTCTACAGAAACACATAAAGCGCCTACCAAGAGAAATAAATTAATCGAGTTCATATATGGTGTGAGCACAGCAATTTCCCCCAAAGCCAGTAGGAGTTTTACCTACTTGCAGCTGCTTTTTGCCTCCCCTGACATCCCTGCTTGCTCATGCACAGCCTGGGCACACACTATACCCTGAAGTGCCCCTCCAAGACAATGCCAGGCAAAAAAAAATCACGGAAAATACATGACAAAGTCAGAAGCTGAAGCCCACTTTTACAATTTTATATCTACCTGCAGAGGGGCTTTTAAATACCCTTGCCCTCTTCCCTCCAGTGAGAAGGGGCCTCCATCCCAACATCCTTTCCCCCCTCCCAGCACACATGTAAGGAGCAAGTTGCAGAACCAACCTCTACAGCCTTCAGTAAGAGGTACAGGCTGTTAAAAATAGCACAATTTCAGCTTCCCCCCCAAGTCTCCACACACCCCAAGAAAGCAGACCTTGAACCCAGCTACACAGCACTTTCCTCCTGCCACTAACTGGTGACTCAGTTGACAATTTTAAGAATGCACACCAAAAAGATTAAAAAAAAAAAAAGTCATAATAATCATACAAGAAACACAAAGCTACACAATGCAAATCTGTATCTGTTTGAAATTGACAAAAATAAGCATTACCTGGTCTTGCTGTTGGGCTTGTTTCCCTGATGCATTTTGCTCCTTGGCTGTAGTCATGCTCACCTATTTGTGCCCACTGCAGTGGCAAACAGGATTGTACTCTGTGTGTGTGTGTGTGTGTGTAAGCTAGTCTGTGTGTTCAGACATACACGCACACACACACACACACACACAAAGACTGAAGGGATACGGATGAGTAACTAGTCCATCACTTAATCACCAGCTGAGAAATTTCCCACCCCCACAAAAAAAAAAGAAGAAATAAATAAAAATGCAATGTAAAAAAGCACTAGTCTGGCTGTCTTCCCCCTTGAGCCTCTAAAATAAAAGCAGAAGCAGGAGCAGAGAGAAGGATGCTGTGGGGGCTTCTTCAATTAGCAACAGCCTCTGCAATCGTCACAGAAACAATGATAACTGCTTGGCAACCAGCAACTGGCAGCTCGGAGCCGGAGGCAGCGATGTGGTCCTCGCTCCCCACCTCCCCGGCGGCCGCCCGCGCCTTGCGCATGCACCGGGGCTGCCTCAGCCGGCACTCACCCCCTCCCGGCATCGGCGGGGAGCGGGGCCGCTGCCCCATCCCGCATCTCCATCCCGCATCCCCGCCCCGCACCTCCATCCCGCATCTCCATCCCGCATCCCCGCCCCGCACCTCCATCCCGCATCCCCATCCCGCACCCCCGCGGGGCCGCTGCCCCATCCCGCATCTCCATCCCGCATCCCCATCCCGCATCCCCATCCCACATCCCCATCCCGCATCTCCATCCCGCACCCCCGCGGAGCCGCTGCCCCATCCCGCATCCCCCCGGAGCTCCTGGCAGGCGCGCTCTGCTCTTCTCCCGACCCGCGGAGGCTCCGGTGCCGGCAGTGCCCGGCTCTGGAGCGGGGCCGTGTCAAGGGCAGCCTCTGCCCCCAGCGCGCTCCCAGGGAAGCGGGATCCCAGCCGTGGAACGCGGGGAGTGCCGGCGCTATCCGGGGAGCTGTCCCCTCACTGCCGAAGGACGGAACGTGCCCCCAGCCTCCCGCAGCCCCCTCCGTGTCCCTGATGTGACGGGGCCCACCGTGCATGTCTGCTGTGGCGGCTGCCATGTAGGTCACGTTGCAGGGTGACACACGAGCACGCGTTCCCTGCTCCGCTCCGCGCTGCCGTGGCTCGCTCCCTGCAGCTTCTCTGCCATAACTGAGATCTCCCCAGCACATCGGAGCTGTCAAACGAGCCTTCCGAGCCCGCTCGCCCACCTTGCTGTCAGCACGGGGTGACACGGGGTGTGCCTGAGCACGAGGCACAGAGCGAGTGCCCCGCTCCGGGAAGGGCAGCTCACACGGCTGGACAAAACTTAGAGCACAGTGGAGACTGTTCAGTATTTGCTTGGGACTGATGCGAACCCTCGCTTCCCCCAACACCAGGTGACACGAAACTGCCACGTTGCTGCTTCTCCCATCCTCACCTCCTACCCAGCACACCCGGGATGGAGCCCAGAGCTGTCCTCAGTGCTGTAGCGCTGTGTAAAGCTAAATGTTTTCTCACTCACGTGATACTGGCATCTCTGCTGAGTCTGCGGATAGCCAGCTAAGGAAAGGGAACATCAGAGTGTTTATCTGACAAGGAAGTGATTATGCCTCATTTGATCCTCAATTTTAGAGCACGGAATTATTATACAAGGTCACATTCACCAACACCTTTAAGATCAATGTCTCCTTACACCTGGGATAATTTTGATCCTTGGTTCAGGGACAGATCAACAGCAGGACAAGTTTTCCTAAATATATTTACAAGCCACCACTCAGACTGCCTAAGGACTTCTGCATTTTCACCATTACATTCACAGGAGTTCATAGAAGCCATGAAGTAAAAGATCTGCAACATGAAATTGTGCTGGCAGCAAAGTGGACAACCTTGCCTTGTCCCAGGTGCCACAATCCAGGCCACAGCTCATTAAAAAAAAAAAAAAANTAGCACCTCTCTAATAAGAACAATAATTTGCATTTAAATCTAACAGCCTGTGTTGATTTCTTGGATTATACTCTGGATAATACTGGATTATACTCTGACACAGTCCTAGCTTACATTGCAATTCCATCTCTTTAGTCCCCATAGTTTAAGTCACAATATTTTCTGTATGTTTATAGTGAGGTTATTGCTCACACATTTTTCCCCAGCCATCAGAACAGAATTGTTTTCAAGGTTTTATATCAGTCGATCTGTTTGAATTTTCCAGTTGTCTTTTCTACCTGTTGTGAGTGATAATGAAGGCTTGCTTTACTCCACACTTCTGCTACTTTTCTTTCCAGGAGGAATTCAAATGATACAAAACTGTATTTGGAATTGGGTTTTGGGTTTTTTTGGCTGTGGGCATTAAGTTGTTTAGTTGGTTGGGGTTTTTTACTCTCCTACTGTACATGCTGGAAACTTCTGCAAAACAGATCCCTTTTAAAGCATGGGCTGTTGACTGTGTCCATGACCCCTCACTGGCAATCCCTGAGCTTAATTGCACTGCATGCCCTCCCCTTGCAGATTCAATTCTTTCACAGCTAACAACTCAAAACACACTGGTTTTCACTGTTTTTCTGGAAAAGGCCACTATCCCTTACAATGTAGAGTTTTTTCCACTAAGCTTGTAGTTGGACACACAAGAAGTTAATTGTGCTAATTAGTCCAGCATATAGCTATGTAAATACATGTGGCTGAGCCTCATTACCTGGGTGCATAAGGAGGCTGCCTGTTCTGACTGCATCTTCCAGTTCCTGCCACAGCTAGCCCAGTGTTTCTGAAATGCCTTGATCTCTCTGCCTGGCAGTACCTCCTTGTCAGCCCTCCTGACCAGGGCAGGGAGTTCTCATCCCCTCCGATGGCCACCAGCTGCCCACTGCCCGGAGGATGTGGCAGCAGGGGCAGTGACATCCTCAAGCTCTCTGCACCATCCTGCCTGGATCAAAGGGGTTCTGAAGTTGCCAAACAGCTCCTGGGGAGACACTGGAGGAGGAAGCAGTGGCAATTGCCATTCAGAAATGCTCATTAGTGACAGGCAGAGAATAATCTCCTAGCACATTAGCAGGGCTGAGGCCATCCCTCCTGACCTCTGAGCTATGTTAGGGTACCAACGCTATTGCTTGGCTGAGTCATCACTGATGAAAGATTAATACACCCCCATCAAAGGACAAGAATCTGTATCTGCCAAACCCAGCAGGCAGAAGGATGGGTCCCAGACAGACCCATTTGGGGCATGGCAGGAGGCACTGCAGACAAAGGCCCAGGGAGTGTGACCTTCCCATTCATCCCACCCCACAGCTGACTCAGGGAGCAGGTTGTTCCTCCCTGCCAGGGTTAAATATGCATCAGATATTCAACCTCTACTATCCATCATTGAAACATCTGTCTCCACTCCCCACCTGTGCCATGTGAAGGGTCTATTTCCAGACTTACTCCCTGCCACACAAACTGCATCCCTGTCATGAGCATCCTCCCTCAATCCATGTAGTCCACACTGTGCCACCACTGGGACAGCTCAGGAGCCCCAGTATGAGCAGACAGCTCTCCTCACTAACCAAGATGTACATTCAGAATGCCAACTACAACCATGTGAATGCCATCCCCATGCTTGGCAGCAATTATCTCCTCAAATGCCACAGCAGGACAGACAGCCAGCTCCCTCTCATCAGGGGAGGAACCAGCGACAGGTGAAAGGAGCCATTCCAGCTTCCCAACTCATCTTCACCCAGAGTGCTCCTTTCAACAAAATCATGCAGCACTGCAGTAATACAGATAAATTTAATTACCTTGTAACAAATTAGTCACACATGTCCTAGAGCATTTTCTGTTAGAAGGAGAGTGCTTCATTCTCCTGAGACTGGCAGAAACAAGACTGTGGTCTGGGATCATTTTAAAATTCTCCTTGGAGTTCACAAAGTCACCACAAAGCTTCTTCCTGCTCAAAGGTTGTTGAAAACCTTGAACACTGCAAATAGAAATAAATGTTCCAGTGGCTCTGGAGGACAAGGTGGAACAAAAGCTCAAACTGTCATCACCACGAAACTTGTGAACTCCTAGGAGCTAGAGCACAGCAGCCTTTATGATGATGCATTACAGCAATGCATGATAATAAAACATTTTTAAGCAGATCAGGGTACAAGTTCATCCTTGATTCTGCCATTCCATGGAGGTAGAGGTGTCTGGGTGCAGAGCAGCTCCTTCATGGGAAGCAGCAATGGGCTCTCAGCAGTCAGTGCAGAGCATTCCTATTCCCTGTGTGTTACAAAGGCCAGATCCAACAGCAGCCTGTGCTCAGTGAGCCCTCCAGCTGCACACATCTGTTCCAGACTAGGAGCAGTGACAAGCCTGCAGCAGCAGCAGGTACAGTTATTGGATGCAGAGCCCTCCTGCTCCATTGAAACCTGGGGTTCTGTATCACACTGGGTTATTTATTCCCCTTTCATTGACGCATCAAGGAAGTTGAAGCCAGTGGGCAAAGTGGGTAGAAATTAATTCTACTTGATTAACCACACTTTGGAACAGTCTGCTAATGTTGTCTCTTCACCAGATAATGACCAGATCCCATGGAGAGCTATGTATCTGATTTTTTTTGTGGGTCTAAGCCATTAGTACCATTAGTATCTGGGGTGCAGTAAAGTGTTACCTCCAGGAGAACACACCACACATCTCTTTTTGTACATCCAGCCCCTCTGAGCTGCACACTCACTGACAGTTCCTACTGGTTTGACTAATTTGCTCTCATTTCAGGAAGGACACAAAGCCCAGGAAAGCACATGACAAGAGAAAAATTTACTCAGAGGGATGTTACAAAGGAAAAGTCCTAAGGACTACAGGTAAAGACAACTCAGGAAGAGACAGACTCTGCCAGCATAGGCATCCACCATGAGAAAGGTGAGATGAGCCTTTAAAAATGTTGCAGCCATGTATTTTAGGATTCAGACATTTGAAATGTGAGTCAACCCTGGCCCACAGCATACAAGGGGAACAGAGCTCAGTGTGCATTGGTGCTACTTTGCAGGGCACAGAGGGACAAGGGACACAAGGCTGGCAGCTCCTGCAGCAATGGTGTGAGAAGGTCTCCTTGAACAATGTTCTTCTGAGACCAGCAGCATATTCCAAAAAAGGCAAATCTATTCAACCTCCAAGACAACCTCAAAAGATAAAATACCTTTGCATCTGCTCTCTTGCCCCACCATTCCAATTTCCTTAGAGAGAACTGAAGAGGAACAGGAGGGAAGAGTATGTAAAAATCAAGATGTCCATGGTCCTGAGGATGCCAGGGCATGCTGGTGACCAGTTACCCCTCCTCAGTCCCAGTGCCAACATCTCATCCACACTAAAAGCAATGGCACAGCTCCTCTTCCTCTTGGACCTCAATGGCTCAGATGCAGTGCAGAAGCAGAGGAGCCTCTGTCCTCCTCTGCAGATCCTTCTGGAGGTCAAGGGCTCCTCATAGAAGACACCAGAGCAGAACAAAGAGCTGTAAACCCATGAGAGCTGCATGGTTAGAAAATCCTTTTACAGGAGTTTATGCTTTAGATGCTTCAGAAGCACCCAGACACTCTGGCTGCTCATTCTGGAGGTTTCTGTTCTGTGCCCATCTGAATATGCTTTGGAGAGTGAAACTTTGTTTTGTTCTGGAGGCACAGTTTGTGCCCTGCCCCTCTCCAAGAATGTGACAGCAGTAATATCACATTATTGCACAGCAACGTCCCCAGTAGGAATGTGGAATTGGAAACACTTAGATGGGAGATCAGCTGACATCAGCCCCACTCCTACAAAGGCTGCAGAGCAGCTCTATTGCCTACACACCATCCCCAGCACTGCTTCTCATAATAGTTCCTATTATAAGACCATAAAAAACACTTTAGTCTTGTTCCAAGTTAATCCCTAGCTCTGGCAGGATTTCTCAGTTTGTCAAAGGGCATCCCAAAACTAATTTTATAATAAAGATAGAAAAAGTTTGGCCTTTAGGGATATGCATTAATTAGCTATATCTTGCATCAGCCCTGCTATGGTTGCCCCTCTCTGGTTGTCTCCAACACATTGGTTCTACCAGGGGTTAGTCATGGGAGAGTCTCTATGTCCAGAGGAATTTTCAGAGGTTCCACTGAGGACCTCTCTGTCTTGGGGATCCACTCAGATGGATGATTTTCCAGATTTCAAAGGTGCTGTGAAAGGACTAGAGGCAATAACAGACTATGAATATAGTTACAGTTAAAAATACATCACATTTCCATTACCCATGACCAAAATCATTAAGAAAGCAATCTGGTGTGCTATTTTCATTTAACAGATCAAATCCAGTTTATTTAGTCAATGCCATTAATTAGTCATTTGCATGAATATCTGTTCCTACAGGGGATACACTTCAAAATGCTCCCACAAGCATGAGAACTCCTGCTATCCCAGACAGCAGGTACATGGCAGCAGGGGACACAGAGACAATGGGCACTGCAAGAACGACTTCTGTGTCTGCATAATAGTCCCGTGGTGTTGCTACCATTTGTCCATTACCAAAGCCTCCCTAAGTTCCTTTTATTTTTGTTTTATCTCGAGCAAGAGAAGGTGGTTTAAAATTATTACAGTAGGTTTATTTGAAGCACTGTATTCTGCTGCTTCCCATTTCTCGCTGCCGCTGCGAGTTCCAGGACCCCACAGTTCACGGTAAACAAATAAGACAACACGGGGATGCAAGCTGTGAAGAAGTCTGCTCTTTCATGCACAGCTAGAGCTGTTTTGCATAGCACTTTCCTGCCTAAATTGGAGCGTGACTCTGGGGAGCACAGCAGGTACTTGTGCCCTTCTCACTTCTGGATTCCGTACCCACTCTGGTTTGCCTACCCTGAAGATCAAGTGTGTGTTCTGACAGTCAGAGTTTTCTATTGAAGCAGCTGCTGTTCAAAAACATCACTTTTAATCCATTGTGGGGTTATTTTTTGAGTCAGTGTATATATTTTAATACATCATCCCAGTCTCAAAGGCAGGGGATGAGCAGTGCCACAATTGTTTGACGCTGTGTTTTCCCTGCAAGGAATACAAACCCTGTCTCTGGCTTTTCTCTGCCCCTCTGCCTGCTTCTGCTGGTGTGACCTTGGCAGCTGCAATGCAACAGATGCCTCTTTCTCACTTGTTTATCTGTGTGAGAGAGGCTTCTGAGGCCCCAACTTCAGTGCCAGCTGTGAATGGTCTCCAAATTGTTTTTTCCAAGTTTGCCTCCTCACAGTCTGGCTTAGTATTCCTGCTCCCTGTGCTCTTAGGAATCAATATTCACTGACATTTTCCCCCCACACCTCCTGGTTATTTCTAGGTAGCAGCTGAATTCTTTCCTTATTGACTCAGTACATGTTTTTTTAACTGTTGTTTTAGGAGTGGAAGAATTTATTTCTTTGTCCCTTACCTTTTCATTTTTTTTATTTAAACATAAGTTTTACAGAATAGCCACAACATATATGTATTGCCACTGAAATATCCATGTCAGAAAATGTAAAAGGCATCACCAGTGATGAGAAAATACATCCCCCCCCTCAATCACTGTCAAACAGAGAATCCCCATCTTCACAACAGCTGCAAACATATTAGGCTATTTAGCAGCCTACTGCTTGGAAAAGAGAGAGCCTCATCTTCATTTTTAGCTCCAAAGTGATTTATAGGATGAATAAATGATCTGCATATAAGATGATGACTGGTTTAAATGTAAATGTTGTGAAAGAGTTCTTATGTAAGCACATACATTGCCTGAGAGATCCTTGTACATAAAAGCCACAGCTGGAGCAAGCGGCTTTTTAAGCATTTGTTTTATGAAGTACACTTTTCATTGCAATGGTTGTTATTTTTCATTTACTTTTATATCAGCTTTAACAAAAGAGAGAAAAAAAAAAAAGGAAAAAATGCCTGAACTTTCATCAGGAGCCATACACTTTCAATAGTGAGGCTATGCAAAATACTGACACTGCTGAACGGGTGCATAAAACATACATTCACCTTAAAAGTGTTGCACAATTGGAAGTTATACCATGACAGCTTCTGAGGTCTCACAGGTGATGAAGGCATAAAGACCAAACAACCTCAGTCTCTGAACCTAAAAGCTGCCATGTGGCTCCATCAGATCCTACAGGCTGGGCAGGCTGAGCCCAGCTTTAGGCATCTGGAGAGGATCTCCTCAGGACTGCCATCACCTCTAGCAGAGGGTGTGACCACTTGGCCCTGAGGAGTGGCGACCCATTGAACACCATGTTAGCCTCATAACTGCTCTCAGATATTCCCAAACAACACCAAGAGGTGCAAAGATGTCACCTCTGCCACCTGCACTGGTATTTTCCCTGGTGTTCACTGCCTCCCCAGTGTGCTCACAGGAGCTGGAGGGGTTGTGGTGGTCACTGCCCTCAGGTTCTGGTGGGAGCTATGATTGCTGTGAGGGTTTGTGTGCTGGTGTGTTTTTTGTCAAGTGTTTCTAGATCTCTTGGGATTTTATCTTTTATGGTAAGCATATGTTGCTGCATTCCTGCTAGTTCTGTGGTAGATGAGCTTTTCCACCAACCTAAAATAACCTCTTCAAGAGTCTGAACAATGAAAACACTGCCAACACTTGTCTTCTCTAAAGGAGGCACAAAGGGACCCAAAGCCCTTCCTGTCTGCTTCATGTTTTTATTTTTGGAGAAGGCAAACCCACAATGTGCTCAAGTCTGAAGGTGGAAGGAAGAGGCAGAAAACAAAACTTGGGCAAAACTCCGCTGAGCAGAAAATACAAGTAATGCACAGATTCATGTCACATTCACCTCACTCACTTTTCCCCTCTGTGCCTCAGTACACACCTTGAATTCACCTTTCTGGACTACAGGTCTTGCACAGTATATGTACTATCCCAGAGGACAGACAAAACCTGTCACTGCTATGTATTGCTGTCTAGAGGAAATGGAATTTATGGAAAATGGGCCAACTGGAACGGCCTACCCAGAACCCCTGACACAGAGGTAAAAGCATGTGTTTACTAAAATAGATAAAGGAGATGAACAGAATTGGCTTACTGTACCCCCAGTAGTTGCTTCTGTTATGATGGAGCAAACAGAAACCAGAACAATGCCTTGCTCTAATTTTTTTGAAAAGTGACCAGCAGGTTTGATGTGCCATTTGTACCACCTGAGAGAGCTTTCCTTTTCAGAAGCACGCTAGAACTATGTCATCGTTTTAAGTGCCTCAGAGAGGTACCCTTCAGCTCTGAGGATGCTGCACCAAACCAGATTCCCAACTCACTTGTAACCAGATGACACAGTAAAGAGACTGGAAACCTTACAGCATGATGTGCAAACACATACAATACATAACTGCCTGAATACAAACCTAAATAGCATAAATAATTCAAGTAATGTAGTGGCGAAGTCCTGTTACCATGTATTTATTTGATCTACTTGTAACAAGAAAATTGATGCAGAAGGGATGCATGACATCTATATATCCTACACAGCTTACTGGAGAACAGCAGGCCTCTGAGCACAGCAAAAGACCTCTAAAAGGGGATAAGACATCCTTTATTTAGCATTGATAATGTTCATTAATTACAGAGACTTATCAGGTATTCAGCGGCACCACCTTGGGCAGTCAGGCGGAGCTGGAGCAAGGGCAGATTCACAGCCCCTGATGTCCTGCAGGCAGAGGAGGTGTGAAACCCTCACATCTCTCCTTGAAATGACAAAGGGTGCCTCAGCCTCGCCCCCACTGTCCCTACTGGAAACAGGGACAAGTCTTCAAAAAGCTGTGACTCAGTGGCAAAAGATCAGCAGCAGCAGAGGTGGGATGCCCAAAATGTACAGGCAGCATAAAATAGTCTCTTGCCAAGACTGCTCCCTGTACCTTCCCATCTGAGGTGTTTGCTCCTTTGAGGTCTGGCAGCCAGGCTGAGGCACAGGGAATGGCTCTGGATGTCTGAGTGCTGCTGTAAGGTACTGGGAGTGCTGAGCAGCATTCACTGAAGGACTGAGAACCTCTGCTTAACACATTGTGACTCAGTATTACTTTGAGGTTGCCCCAACACAGTTTACAGAGCTTCATTCTTTTTTATGTATATGAATAAAATATGGTACAGCCTCCCAAAACATTGCACAGATACTATGGTGTATTTAATCATGACTTCCCACACACAACCAAAACTATAAACACATCCTTTCTATAACACTCTCTAGTCAGTTTGTCTCCAACACATTTTTTCCCCACATTATTGTTTGATATGGTGTCTGTGACCTTTTCATTTCACCATATTCTAAAGACAGCAAAGAAGAAATAATGACCCAAACATTTCAAAGTAGCCTACACCTGTGAGCCTCTGAATTCTTGCACAAAAAAACCTCAAAAAACTGTGATTTCATTTAGTTTAGAAAATAGCATCAGAAGGGAATTTGAGATATTTTGAGACTAATAGACCATTCCATAACATGGTTACACAAAGCTGTGCAGGAATGTGGACTTTTCCCCCTGAATGTAAAACCCTAAGGAAGTCACACAAGTATGAAGTGTGAGCTGGAGTGTGAAAGTGCAAACCAGAGTGAGCCATTTTCATGTCACAGATAATTAATGCCTGTCTTATTTACAAACCACTCAAGCTGCACATAGCTGCACACATGAAATGTGCCCATCCTTTGCACACACACAAAAAATCAGACACAGGTTGTGCCTGTGACTGCCTGCATAAGCTATAACACAACACCAAAGCCCACAAAGAGACAAAAGTTGAGCCCACTCCTCTTCCAGCTGTCAGTCCAGCTGACACCCTACCCTGGTTACAAGAGGAGATGCAGAAGGACTTAAAACCCATGCACCACGGCAGGCAGTAGGAGATCAACACCTACTGTGTGCTCAGATCAGGCTTTGCTATAAACAATGTGTTCTGAAAAGCCCTGGGTCATTGCCCAACTCTACCTGTGAAATATCTGCAATGTGTTAAGTTTGCAAAGCTCACAAAGTTTCGCATTCATACCTGAACTCACACTAGAACAATGTTGCATTGCTCATCGCTGCATTCTCTGTTGAGGAAAATCAGAATTTTGAAACAGGAAGGGGAAGATTTCATCTGTCCTGAGAACACTATCAGCCTTTTATTGCAAATATTACCCAAAGACAGCTTTTTGGACATATTTTCCAGGGATAATAAGGCAGCTTAGGGCTTATATTTATTCATGGAATCAGCAATCTTTTCATTTCTATTGTTCCTCTCTGTAGATCAAGACTTCTGCTGGCATGGAAAGTGACTGCAGGATGGGATGTTTAGAGGCTTAAGCTGCAAGAGCCTGAAATAATGGAAATAGATTGGCCAGCAGAAAAAAAAAAAATCCATCTGCCTTATGGAGTAATCCGGAGCACTGAGTTAACTAATTCTCACATTGAGTTGCAGTTTGGTGACACCAGAACAAGCAGTAGCTACTCTGAAAGGATTAATATGAGCAGAAAACGTAAGAGATTGATGGGCAAAGTGTCTGAGCTCAGCATGAAAGGGAAACTGTTGCACAAAGCTTTAACAGACATCATTCTTCAGGTACCTGGCCTGATTGCTTCACCCCTTCCGGCAGTCAAAGAAAAGTCAAAGTACATGGGAAAAATGTAACCAACAGATCAGACTTTTAATTATGTCCAGAAATGAAGAAAAGAGACAAGCTTTCCAAAATAGATAAATGTATTTTCAACATTTCCCCCCTTCATAGATGCCAGAGACTGACTGTGTGTGATTAAAAGCTACAAAAATAACAGTTGCAGCCTTGCAAGGATGCTTTCAATTGGTGTTTTCTTTCAACTGATTTAACTTCAGATAGTATTGGCAACAGAATGCCACAGACCTGATTAAAGAGTTCATATTAACCACTAAGCACCAGCCTGAGATTGTTGGTTCATCTATGTGGAAGTGGTAGTGGTAGAAGGTAGATAAATATTTGTTACAGTCCATCCAGAACTGAATTTTAATACCTTCTTATTAAGTGGTCCATTAGGATGGCATGAATTGTAATAAAATAAACCCTTTTGTATCATATTGTTAAATAAACTCCACAGCATCACATTCCTTGATACAGATACATTCTTTAGAAACACAGAGGATTCAGGCAGTTCCCTTAGACAAACCTGTTCTAAAGATTTAATTTTCTCCCCAATAACAACATGGTTTGTTAACAGAAGTCTGCACAAACACAGATGCTAGAATGAACCCCTATGATACAGATAGGCCTTTGCTGACAGAGTAGAGCTCACACTGAATTTTGGACATGATGCCAGAACATGTCTTCATTTTGACTTTCCTTCCATGAGGAAGGGGGGTAGTTAATTTGTTTGGGATAAATCCTTTTTTGGGATACAGAAACTCAAGTATATTCATCAGATTTTGCACTGTAAGTGAGGTTTAAATTTCTATAATCAGAGATAATTGATTGCTTAAAAGGCTTATAGAGTTTCCAGCCTGGTAAAATCCTGTGCATCTTCTTCTCCCAGGCACTGAAGCTCCTTGATATTACTCTGGCTCTATGAAGTGCTTCTAAGTGGCTGTAAGTGAAAGGCACATCAATTTTGAAGCCTCCTTACGTAGTCAGAGAAGTGCAGTGCCGACACAGTACAAATGAACACCCATCTTTTGTGTGCTGAAGTCAAAACCTCAAAACCAAAAAAGCATCTGTTCATAGAACAGTCCTGCAGTACAGTTGCCTACAATCCATACAGCCAACATAGAAGAAGATCATTGTAATGAAACTAAATGAAAAATAACCTTTTCTTTTATACATTACTTGTATTACAACAGCTCCAGGGAGCTGCACAGCTGGGGGCTCCCTGTGCCTTGGGCTAGAGAAGTTTCCAACAGAACACAGCCTGCAGAAAATGCTTTACAGTCCCAATAAGACTATTCTGCCTGCCACCTGCCCAGCACATTGCTGCCTGCTCCTGAAGAGACCATTTTTACTCTCAGTGACTTTCTCTCTCCACATAGGACTGGTATTTCTTTTTCCAGTACTCACCTCTGAGGCACTCCTTTTCAAAAGACTCTCTCTGTGTGTGCAGCATTGCATGTCTGCAGCCTTCCTGGGTACAGAAAGCTGGAATGGTTCACACTCAGTAGCTTTTGGTGCCATTACACCTCCATTTGGGTTGAGACAGGATTTAAAATGTGCATTTCCCTCCCTGCACAGGTCATCCTGAACTGAGATTTGACAGAACCTCCACCAAACTCAACCTTCTGTTTCCACTTTCAGTGCTGGGCTTGGACACCAAGAGCACAACCTTACTGGGGGCTGAGTCCTGGGCTTTACCTTGCAGCTCAGAACTACCAAAATATGCAGCTTTGTGCTAAGTATCAAGAGGTAATTCAAAGTACCAGGGCTTTTTTCCTTTCAAGCAATGCACATCTAAAGAGTCATTCATGAATAAGACTCCTGATCCTACCCAGTGGGATGTGGTGGTGTATTTATAGCCCAGAATCCATTACAGTTAATACTGCACTATTTACACTCATCTGCCATAAATCTAATACTGTTGTTATGGCTGTCCTGCTTAATGTACTCTAGGAATGCTCTTCAAGCCAGTATCAATTATATTTGCAAATAAACTAATGCTTTGGGTTAAACAAAGGGAAAACATTCTTCCTCTGAGAAATTTAGTACTTTGTATCTGCATCTATTCCAAGTGAATCTTGTGTTTTATTCAATTAAGCACCACAGATGACAACAACGATCCAGAAAACATTAAATGAAAACATCGATTCTACAATAATAGCGTTGGATGAGCCATGAACTGCTACCAATAACATAATCACGACACATCAAACTCAATTACAACTTCAAAATAGTCCTTTTATTTCACAGTAATTATTTAATGTTATTTTCAACGTGACTCTTTTATCACTGGCACTTGCACCAAGCAAGTCTCTAATTTAAAAGCTGGTATTTAGTCTAAATACCCAGCATATAAACTATCAGGTAGCATAAATCTTATAGAATGTGTTCTCATCCTCTTCTACTTTGACATTACTGTTTCCAAGATTAGATTGTGCAGGCACATTAGGCCAGATGCTTTGCACCAAACCCAGATATTTGTTTTCCTTTGTATTTTGCAACCCAACAGGTCCCTGATGATGGCCTGGACTGGCCAGGCTTGAGCCTTACTGAACTTAGGAGAGTTGGCAAAGGGAAGGTCTTTGACACCCTTCCTGTTTGTATAAAAAAAAAACCCAACAAACAACCAAACCCCAATGAAAGCCCAGATCCTGAGGTTTGCAAATGAGCTAGAGGGATAAAGAATTTCCAGCCTAAACCCCTGTGGCATTATGGACTTTGATACAACACCAACTTTTTGCAATATAGTCTCACAATGGGTGAGACTGTATCAGACATCCAACCCAGCCTCAGTGCCATGGTTTAAAAGGCAATACCAATTCTCATTATATCCACAGCACAGCCCTTAAAATGTCACTTTTCCCTTACAGATCAGGAGTCTTTCCAGCAACCTTCTTTATAATTATGTTTATTATCAGCATCAATTTCCATTTCTGCAGGCACCTCAGAGGAACAGCAGATGCCTTTCAACATTTACAAGGCAAACTGGCAATAATTGCTTTCCCCACTATGGAAACTCCATCAGGGCTGGGGTGATGTTAGGCACAGCAAACCCTAATGATGCATTAGCCAGACACTAAGGAGTAGCACCAGCCTGCTTTTTCCAGGATTCCCCTCAGCTATCGATCCCTTACTCAGGACTAAAATACATTTGCAAAGAGGAGAAGTATTTATGATAAAGGATAGTGCAGACAAGCATGTTTGGAGAGGTTGCTAGAAGGTACAACTAAATCTTCAGGGAAGACTGATGTGTGGAGATTCCTTTAAAGTCCTCACACAGTGAGGCATGTGAGAAACCCAAATTCCATTAAAAAAGAAGAAAAAAAATCAGTTCCTGGTCTTCCTGAGGAAAGGGGAAAGCTTGACTTCATTAACACAAAGTGCAAAAGCAGTAGGGAGATAAAGAGGTCTGAAAATACATTTCCCTTTAAAATGCCAGTACTCTTTTTACTTTATTTTAAATGCTGATATATTTTTCTTTTCAGCATGGATTATTACTCCTTGCACATTCAGGTCTGACAGCACAGCAGCTCGTTCACCTAAACATTTAGCAAACTTGACAGTATTTAGCTCTAATGACTTCAAAGCCTGAGAGAGCACAGGAACATCATCATTTCATGCATCAGATCTGCTTAAGAACAGATACAAAGTACTGCTCACAAGCTGTAACAGAAACAATATTGTCCCAGCAATAAAACCACGGAATGGAAAAATCATGGAAATATTACCATGATTACTAATAATTTTTGAGTTCCATGAGAAAAAAAAAAGCAATAGCAAGCGAACAGGAGTTTGGTCATGCTGATTTCACCAGAGACACTCTAAAGGGAAAATAGCAGTTTAGTGCAGGGTAATGAAATTATACATTTTACATTTTCTTCTCAGCTTGAAGAAAACCCTCCTGGTCAAAAGTGAATTTTAACTAGTTTCCAATATGCAAAATTTAAAAGCTTTTTGTGTTTTTGTAGTTAGTTGTGCTGTCATTATCCATGATAAAATGATACTAAATGGCATGAGTGTATCAGTCTGGCAAATGTTGTAATAAAACTGGAGCCTGCAAGAGCAGCCACCTTATATGAGAGGCCATTTCTGAGTGAAGGATATATTTGCAGGAGCAAGCAAGATCAAAGCCACAGAACACATTACATTGGATCAAGATAATGATCAGTTTAGTAAAGCTTGTATTATGGCAGTCAGAATCAGCCAGATTAAAATGCAAAAATACTTTCACAAACCTGCTTAAAGGCACAAATTTTCTATTAAATTAGTATTATTATTCCTTCCAAAAGCTCTTTTTTATATATTTCTAACCTTTTTGCTGATAATTGTGAATGGCTTTTTCAGGTAAACACAAGAGCACGCAGAAGACCTGACTGGAAATACAAGTGAGTGAATTCAACAGATAGAAAACATAATTAATTTCAGGAAGTGTAAAAACCAGGAAGGATGGTGTACTTCCAGCTTAGCTTTTATCTTCATCCCCAATATTTAAAATTGAACTTCAGTTGTGGGGTTTTCTATCCCTCCTAAAAGTTGCTGCTGCTAACCAGAACAGCAGCAGTACTCTTAATTTTGATGTTTCCATATTCTTGAGTTCTTCTCTCATCTCCTTTTGCAGCAACAAGCTCCATGTGTGAAAATAAAGTCTGTGTATTCAATTTGAACTCAAATGTTAGAAATGTCAGACTTATCACTTGTTCAGAAGCTTTTGTTTTCTCTTCCCTGGATCAAACCTTGCAGCAGGACTTCAAGAGACTCGGGGAAATATTTGGGGGAGCAGGTAAGGACAACTATTTAACAGGAGCCTGGGTGGGAAATCTCTTTGCTCTGGTTTCTGCTACCTTGGTTTCTTCCTCCCTGTAGCTTCTTCTGCATCTGTTCATCAAGGACCATGATGGCCATTTGCATCAGAGAAAGGAGAAAAGATATCCTGATATTCTGCTTAGTCCCATCCCCTTCCTTCATGCTCTTCCACTGTGGGAGGAAAGGGCTCCAAAACTGAGGATTCCTGGCATGGCACTTGCCTTCACTGGGCTGGATCTGGCCCCCAGCTTGACACCTGTAGAGCCCTGTGTCACTCTTTGATGTCCTCCTTGTGGTCTCCTTCCCAAAACTAAATAACACCATTGTTTAAGAATTCTCCTATGAGTAAGATTTACCCGAGCCTCAAAACTTCTGCCATCTCTGAGCCCAGCCCTGCATGCAGCATTACCAGTGAAGCCACAGTGCTTGCTTATATAATTATATTTATATAATTACATTATAATTACCCTCTGTATTATCCTCTGTCCCATTTTTTATGCATTTCAAGATCTTGTTTGCATTTTGTTAATTCCTTTTTTTTTTTCCCGAGTCCTGCTAAGCTCCTGGCCTCAGTGATATATTGTGCTGATGTAGCTCCAGAGGTGCACTGTCATCCAAGCAATTACTGTTGTCCATTATCAACTAATTTCCATTGTCTGTAGGAAAACTCAAGGTCACACTATTGCACTGCAGCTTTGGGCTGATCACCCAAAAGAACACACCACTAATAATTACTATTTAAATGCTAGAACAGATGAATAGCTATCACATTAACAGTCGTTCAGCTATGAAGATTATGCTGGAGGAGGAGATTACCCTGGATCCCTGAAGGTGCTGAGTACTTACAATTCCTGTTTGCATTCCTGCTGGGTCAGTGCAACAGGGCTGTCTGCAATGGTAGAATGCAGTGCAGGTGCATTCTAAGGGAGGTGTGCTCCCTTTCCATCCTGGGACAGATCCCACTTTGAACAAAAATCTCACCTGCAAGAGACCTGCTACTGCTTTCTCAGTCTGCGAAAGAAGATAAGACACCTCTAGAGATAAATGTACCCCTAGAATGAAGAGAAAAGTGGGGAAGGAAATCTTGCCCCTTTGCACGTCTACTCCTGCCTCCCAGGGACACACAGGTTCAGTGTAATGCTGACCTATATCACTTTGAAAGGTGAGGAGACAAGGAGAACATCACACACAGGAAAGGGATGGACAGCTGCCCATTGCTGCTGCTTTGGGAGCTCCCAACTCCAACCAGGGGCAGGAATCCTCCTTGGGGAAGGAGCCCAGCACAGAGGAAAACGTTAAAACCATCACACTGCATTCTTCATCTTTTAACAAATATTTCCTGACATCCCATTCAGCTGTGCTGGAAACAATCTAGTTTGCCATCATTAATACTTTATGAGGCAAATCATCACCCCCAGCAGAGCTGAGCTCCTTAGAATCAGAATCCTGCCTTGAGGGGCAGCCCTTGCCAACAGTGGACACAAGGTTTTACACAGTCTAAAGACTCACACAGCTTGTGGTGGTTCTGCCCCTCACTGTACCTGTACTTTGGCACAAGAAAGTACAAGATTTTCCCCTTTTTCCTCTACGTTTTAAGTCTAAAGCACAAAACAAGAAAAACATTGCCCAAGGATGTCTAACTTGATGCAAATAGATCGTGCACAATGTAAGTTTGCTCTTTGGGTCTCTGTTATTCCTCTGCAGTGTTACTGACACTATTTGTTCTCCCTGAGCTAATTTTTAGTCATTTTCAGGAGATAATGTGCATTTATTAAGCAGATCGATATTTTGCATGCTATGCTGTCAGAAGTCAGATAAATTATGGACTTTGCTTGACATTTGTCTTCTGGCGCAATAAGGTGTTTCAGAAAGTCAAGTGAATTCATAAGCCAAGAACTCCCTTTTCCTAAGCCCAAGCAAAATATCCTCTATCAGCCATACTCTTACCAAAGTGTTGCTTTGGCACTGGATTTTCATGGGCATTGATTATATATAGCAACTACATTGGCCACGCTGCCCAACCCTCCCCAGCCACCCCATCCTTGGAGATGGATCAAAAAAATATCTGCCAAAGCTCTCAGTTCTTCTTGCTCCTTCCATCTCAGTTCTCTGATGTAACTCATCTGGATCCCACGCCTTGACAATTTTTAACAGCTCTAATTGCCGATCTGCTCTGGCACAATCATAAAACCTTTTAGCATTTCATGTTGCCCCCAGGAAAACATATTCTAGTCTGATATAACCTTCAGCTTTTTCCCTAAATACTAATGGCACAGGACTCATGGAGGCTTTTTGCAATGACAATCTCATCTGTCATGCCCTGCTCATGTCTCTCAATGCCCTCATCGACCTCAGCATTCCTGCATTATTTTGTGATATTTAAGGACATTGCTGCTCTTTACCCATAAGCCACTTACTAACAGGCCCAGCTTAATTTTTCAATGCCTTTTTCTATTTTCTATGCAGTTTTTTTAAAGGAAAGTCATAACTAAATATTCCCTCAATCTCTTTAGACACATGCACGTGAATTTGCATTTGAGAATAGGCTTCAAAAGTGTTTTTGTTTAGGTAAGTAACTTTCTTTATTCAAACCTCCAGCACATTGGGACACTCACAAAAGGAAGAGAAGTAATAATTTGAAAACAGCACCTCTAAGTTTTTACATCCAAATCTTTGAGGGTTTGATACATCTGATCCTTGAATTTGTCTCTGTTTGCAAAAGGGACTCGAGGGCTGAAACACTGGAGGGAACCTGCTCTCAGCAGAGACTCTTAGAGCCAGACTCTCATTCCTGTTAAGCTCCCTCCCTTGCTACTCTTGTCAGAACAAGGTAAGGGGAAATAAAATGAATTAAAATAAGAATGTGGATGACACCCCTTATTCCCTATGCCATCTTTCCCAGAAATTCAGCTTTTCCCTCATATATTGCACACTTTTCTCAGCACCAGGCTGAACTGTTCATCACACGTGGTCACCTAAATGCCTTATGGCTGGTGACAATTTCCCCATTCTCAAATCCCTTTTCTCATACATCTTCCCTTTTGCCATGTTGGTACCTCTGTTTTCTCTGCTGAAACCTACATCCATAGGCTGTTCTGCCCTTTAGGTTAATCCAGGATATTTCAATTCAGTCTCACTAACCAGTCCTCCTTCAATCTTCACTACTGGTTTTCTGTATATTCAAAGGTCTCCTTGGTAGTAAGGCACACAGAGCAATCAGAGAGGGAAGATTTCTGTGTCCCACATATGTCTGAGCAGTTCCTTGAACAGTCCAAACAGGCATTCAGCATCTTGGAGTAATATCACAGAGAATCATTGAATGGCTTGCATTGGAAGGGACCTTAAAGACCATCCAGTTCCCATGGGCAGGGACTCCTTCCACGAGACCAGGTTGCTCAGAGCCACATCCAGTCTGGCCTGGAACACTTCCAGAGATGCAAATTTCTTTGTTTCAAATCAAAATCTACCATTCTTCACCATAAAGCCATTCCTCCTTGTCCTATGACTGCAAAAGGTTCCTCTAGAGCTTCTCTTGCAGGCCCCCTTTAGGTCTAAGGCATATGAGTCTGCTTTTCTCATAAAATGCTCTCAACTAGGCCAAACATATTTAAGCATATTCCCTTCCTCCCCTCCACCCAAACACATTAATTTGTGTGACGCAGAGATGAAGTTAACTTCATTATTGGTGTTTATAATCTCCATGTCCCTTTGTAGTCTTTTTCTTTCCTGCCTATTACTCACAGTTCCTCCCTATACAGCACCACACACAAATTCATTAACAGACTGTTTACTCCCTCTTCAGGATCATTAAATGGAGATGCTAAATGAGAGCTGACCTAACACAGACAGCTGCACTAAGCATTTCCTTGTAAACAGAGACTTTGCCATTTATCAAAAACTTTGCAGTAATTTTCAGTCCACATAAAGTTGTTTATATTGAGGCAATTTCTAAAAGTCTTCAAATTTAGACTTGACTCATTATTTTACCCCGAGAGAAGTTAGTAAAAAAGGCTCTTAACTCAAACAGGAGTTCCTCAAGACTTTAAACTGATGTCTGAGGAAGCTCTGTCCAAATCATTATGAAAGGCTGAATACATCTTTGGAGCCATGAGAAAAACCCTAGAAATCCTCAGTTCGCTTCAGCTGGAGAGACTGTGTATAGGGCAGCAGCCACAGTCAGCTCTGGGCAGCTGAAGGACACACATCAATTGGAAATAGTCCAGAAGAGGCTCAAAGCTTTCCAAAAATGCATCATATCTGAGGAGAAACTTGAAAGAATTCAGATGGTTTAATTTAGAGAGGCAGAGGCTGAGGAGATCTCTCAGGAATGATGTGGGGATAATTAAACTCGCCTTCGGACAAAAGGGTGAGCAAGATGACCTTTAGAGATCCTTTCCATTCCTATTTTCTCTGATGCATTGATTGCATAGGTCGTCTGCCCAAATCCCTCTCACACACATCAGCCATCACAGCCAGAAGCCCTGCAGCCCCTGAGCCCTGCATTCTACATCCCAAACACAACCATGGCTGCTCCAGGATTGCAGCTCCCCTCAGATCCCATAGCAGAGGCGTTGCCAAATGGGCATTTCAAGGGTAGGGAATTCAGCAAGGGCTGTAAGAAGGGTAAACACTGGGACTGCTGCACCTCAGGACACCAAGGTCACAGGGAAACTCTCCCACGGTGCATCAGAGAGGATCTCAGCTCTGGATGCTCCCCTGGGACACGCACACCAAGGAAAGAAAACACCCACCAGCCAGAAAATCCCTTTGGGAGACAGGTCTGGGTGGCCCAGTAAGGACAGGGAAGCTGCTGGCAGTGTTGCTGTCTGTTCCATCATCCAGTCTGCCCTTCCCCAGAGCAGGAAATCCCTCAAGTCCTGCTGCCGTTATCTTACTGGCATTTTTCACACTTCTAACCACCCTCTTGGCCTTTCTAATGAAGAGATACTCAGCACAATTTATTACAAGAGATCACTCACGTCAAAGCACTCATCTCTAGTCTTTATTTCTGATAATACTTAGAGAGAAATATTTTCCATCTATTTTTCTTTCCATTAACAAACAAGGACATGAATCATTCCCCACTTACCACTTCTTAACTATCGCATTTGGTCTCCACAAACCCTCCCTAGCCACTTCCAAAATGCTGGCAAGTGAACATGTAGCTTCCTACATCCATCCCCATCTCCAAAAAAGCTGATTTTAAGCTCTCCCTCATTTATATGAGGGAGAATGTGTATAATCTATTTACAAATATAAATACTTTAACTATAATAAGGGTGACATGTTTTCTTCCATGCCCATAGACTTCAGATTAAATCTGCTGCTTAGTTAATTTACACTCAAGGGTGTGTCTCTCTCTTTTGCTCTGACCAATGCTTCTGCTCTGGTTTGTGCTCCCTGCTGCACTCACCACATTCTCCTCTGCTTCCCTGGGTTATTAATTGCTCCTTTTTCCCAGGCATAGCCTTCGTACTGCTGGACAAAACTACTCAGATTTAGAAACAATTGTCAGCACAGGCATTTGGAAGGAGGGATGTTTGGTTTTAATCAGGCACTTTGGGTAACTTTATGCATCTCTCCTGTTTGATCATCAAAAGGGCAAAGCTACCTGTGTTTTCTTTAAAAAAGCTCTGTTTGAGAGCTGGTTGTGTAATACAGCCCAGAGGGGAGATGAAACTCTTGGTGAAACACAAAAAAATATTTTCTTTGATCACAGAGGTTCATGTAAACCTTTTCCCTCCATTCCCTCTGCCCATTTACCTACAAAACACACTCTCACCCAGCACTCTTCAGCTCCTTGCAGCTCTCCACCTGCTCTGGCTCGATGCAGAACCTCATCCCCCCAGGGTCCCCAGGCCAGGCAAGTCACCCCACATTTCAAAGGAAAAGGTGAGGTTATTGCCAGTTTTCCATTCTCCCCAGCAGTTTGGTTCCTGCTGACCCAGACAGCCCAGAGCCTCCCCCCCTTTCTGCAGCTGGGAAGGCAGACAGGTTCGTAAGGCACCAGGGGAGTTGAATTCACTGTAAAAATGCATCCCTTACAACACCCTGCTGGCTGCTAATAACAGTATAGCTCCCTACTCCACCAAAAGACAGAGGAGAGGAGTGTATATGAAAAGCTGATTGTGTCAAGCCTCAAACAGAGCAATGTTTCTTGTTGTCTCCTTTCCCACCTGCAGCCAGGCATTACTGGCTCTGAGCTAGTGGAGCATCAGTAAAGGAGGTTAGATTAGCAATTACCACCTGTGAGAAGCGACCCACATATAGGAAAACACTAGCATTGAATAATCACAGACATAAGGCAATGGATGCAGGAGTAACCTGTGCCAATTTTGCAAGGAGAAGGTGAGGCAGATACTCCCTTTTGCTTGGAAAAGAAAAACAGAAAAAAATTAGTCATGCTTTTTTTTTTTCTACCCAACAATGTGCAAAATAACACTCATTCCTTTTCTAAACCTTTGCTCCCTGCTGGAGGAGCAGAGATCCTGGACCTGCCACACCTCAGGGCTGCCATGGTGTTAAGGTCCATGGAGAGCAGCATGAGTTCCCACAAATCATGGGCTGGACACTACCCAAACAGACTTCCCATGGCCTCAAAAGCTGATGATCAACCCCTTCCAGAGCCTCACACAGTGTTTGTGAGCAACCACAGGGAACACAAGGAAAGAAATCACATTTGATATTCAAAGGCATGGCTTAGACCACTGTGGAGATTTTGGCAACTGCCCTTACCCCAAATTATATATATTTATATAAATGTGTGTGTGTGTGTACATACACATCTACAAATATGCATGTATATACATACACACACACTTAATAAGTTAAATTTTCTGTAGTTCTGTTTAGCAATACCACAGATTGTTTGTACATCTCTGTACAACAGCTCAGTGTGCCATCTGCACAAATTTCTGCTGCATCCATGGCTACAGCCTGGCTGTCCTCTACACCAGGTATTACTTTAATTAAATGCTCATACTCAGAAATGGCTGAGCAAGTGTCTGAACAACCAGGCAGCAAAAACAAGCAACGAGAAAGAGAATGCATTGTTCAGATCCCAACACGCAGCAGAACTATTTACTAGATTTTATTTTTTCCGCAGTAAAAATACTGCACTTCATAAAATTACTTGAGTTACAGGAAATGAAACAGATGAAAGAATCAGCCCCAGTCTTGAATATAGTTGGGTAATATCTCAGATGAAATCAATTTGCACACACTGTGAAAAATGAAGAATGGGATTATAATGGATTATTTTAGTACGAGCTTTTGATGTTTTGTGTAAATGTTTTTGGTATTTTTGTTCCTCAAGAGAGATGTTTAATGGCAACTGCTGAAAATCTATAAAATGCAGTACTTAGGAGCACCATGGAGCTGCCTTGAAGTTGTGAGTGAAATTGCATGCAGAGGATAAATATATGTTCAGCAGCAGGAGGACTACTAACAGAAAAAAACCCAGTATTAAAGCATTTCTGTTCTAACACTTTAACAGTTCAAGTCCCAGGTGAAATCTTACTTTATCAGGCACAGAATTCATGTAATACCCAACCCAAAGCGAAGTAACTTGTGCAGCAGAAAAAAAATGCTGGCATGTTATTAAAATGTTGATTGTCTAAAAGAGTATTACAGAGAGAAATACTCAGCCCTGTAAATCCTGTAAAACATCATTACCACTCAGAAAATTTCATTACTCCTTATATCTGCCCAGCATCTTTTTCTTCAACCATCCACGACCATCAGAGCTTTGCCTAGTGCAAAATACATCTACATCCAGAAATGTAAACAGGGGATGAAACACCCAAAAGATTTTACATTAAAAGGAGAATTGTCTCCTCCTTGCCATAAGAAGTCTCTTTCTGAGTCAGGCAGCTCAACATACTGAGACCTTTCCAGGCTCCCAGTAACCTCAAACCTGAGGCCTCCATTCTGCCCTCTCCAGAGTCTGGAGATAAAAACAGGCTACAATACTGCATGTTCTCTTTCCCAAGACAAACTAAATGAAAATTTTAAACAAAATCCAAGTGACCTGAAGGGGACAGAGCCATTAAAAAAGCAGCAGGATTGCTGTTCAACACATAAAATAGCAAAAAATGCAGCACTTGCTTTCTGTATAACCTCAGCTTGAGTGCTCTTAATTTAAAATCTCATCAGCATAATCTTCTCTCTTTTAAAGAGAGGAAACTAGTGCCCAGTGGTCACTTATGGTTACTAGAATATATTATCTTTACTTAGTTGTGGCTCTACTTGCCACTATATAAAGGCCAGTTAGGTTATTCACAGCACTGAGCTGTGACAGTTAATAACACAAATACTGCTTTGGGTCCTAAGAATCCTGTGGATTCTAAGAAAGTGCTTGTCTTATTAGATGGCAAGAGTGGTTTCTTGAGTTTGGATTCTATATAAAAACTAACACATGAATAGAGCAAAGAAAAATGTTATTTATAATCCTAAATACCATACCATTCCCCAAAGTGACAAGATCAATATTGCAGCTTGGCACTTGCTGCTGTGACAGATGGTGCTATTAAAATACTGAGCATATCTTTTCTTCAGAAAAAAAAAAAAAAAGCCAGGACATTTTACGTTGTCCTCATCCAATTTCAATTTTAAGTTACTAAAAAATGGTAAAAAAAAAAAAAAAGAAAGAAAACACTTATGTGTTCCTCTTTCAAATAGAACAGAGAACAGTAAAAAACATTATTATATCCTTTTTGGAAGACAGAAGTGAGGAATGCTTGCAGCATTTTAAAGACTCCCAGAAAAGAGTTTTCATTATGTTCCCAACTGTATTTTGCATTAATTTCACCAGGGCGTTTTCATTTTTAACACGAGTACCATAACAGATGAGTTCTGTATGTCTTTGTACTGATGTCTTTGTGAGCAGCTCCATCCTGTCTGCTGGGAGCCTTTTGCAAAACACACCTGAGAAAAGCTGGGGTCAGTGTCAGTTGTTTCCCAATTCCCCAGATATTTCGAATGAAGATTAGTTTAGGTACTTACAAAGGGTCAGCATTCGCAGAGCTCATTGTGCTGCTGAAGAACCTCCCAGCTGAAATCCTCTAAGGCTGAAAGCCATCTGCAAGTGCTTTTGCAATCAAGACTACTCATTGATAGAAGTTCTCCATTTTTATTTCTACCTATTAAGTTTTCCAATTTGTTTTAATTACCTCCCCTCATCCCCATCTCTAGTGTTTAATTCTCTGTTGTGAATTTCTCAGAGTTGAAACAATTGGCTTTGCTCCAGTTATTTATTTATCTGCTCATTTAGATACTTGTGCTTAGGCAAAGGGGAAGCATTAAAGGTTGAATTAGGATTTTTTTTTTATATTAACTATGATTCTGCAGAAGATTTTCTGTGTAGACCTAGACATGACCTTTCCTTTCTTGTGCTCTTTTAAACTGGTAGCTTTGCTCAAGCAAGTTCTGTTCATTATCTTCTTTTCATTACATTATTTTCATTCTCAAGGAATTTTAGCCATCTAAGTGATTCAGGAATACCTTTTTCTTTTTTATTAATGAGAAGTGGCTGGATAAAGAAGTAATTTCCAGAGTGAGAAGAAAAAAAAAATCTTCCTGTTGTAAAGAGTCTTTTTTCAGGTGCCTGTGTGTTGGGTAGGTGAGCACCTTGAAAAACTGGACAATTTCATTTACTATCTTCAGGGCACATGGAAACTTCTCTAAATTTGTCTCCCCAGTGCATTCACTCAGTCAAATGCTGGATTCTTCATGAAAGTGTTTCTGTGCTCCTTCAGTAGTGTGGGACAGGTTTGGGGAGTCACACAGAAGCTTAGGGATGGCTGCTGATGGTTGTTTTCCCCCACAGGATGAACTAAATAGAGAAGATGATTTTGAAGGCTTGAAAACTGGACAATAGCTGCTTTTCATGTGGGTCAGGAATTGTAGTCTCTGAGCTGATAAAGGAGAAGGGTCTCATCCTAATGAATACAGAATTTTTTATGAGAATGTTATCTAAAGGATGATTCTAATGCAGCAGAATCTAATAAATTATGAAATCTCCCAAGAACAAAATGTAAAGTTCAGTATAAAGCATATAGGCATTATATGGAATACAAAAGAGTGCAACAGAAACATTCAGGATTGGACCTGTTAAATGCATCTCAGAATCAGAATCTCTGTTCAAAACTCAGGGTAGAAAATGAAAGAATGGGGAACTTCCCTAGGTAACCTGGGATACAAAGAGGTGCTGGTCAAAAGGAACTAAATCCATTTAATGGAAATCATGGCAAGTCTGACTTTTAACTTGTCTTCCAAGCGATGCTTAATTCAGGCTGCAAACATGTTCTGGAGTTGAAGAGCACAGAGCTGTATCCCAGTTGTTCCAGTGGCTGGATAAACTGACAGCTGTTGTGTTTTAAAGATGTGCAAAACCAAATCCATTAAAAACAAAGCAAAACAAAACCCCAAACCAACGAACCAACCAATAGCCACTCACAATTTCATTGCCTTTACGTGTTAAGGCCACCATGAAATGGTAGAATGATTTATTACCTTACATGCACCAGGAAATTTTTTTGAGAATGGAGGCAGTTAAAAAGGCTTAACTTACTCACCAGACAAAAAAAAAAATCTAAAATTATACATACCTTTGCTAATGAAAAGAAATAATATCTGAGCAACTGGTAGAAGAGGTTTTGTAAGTGAGGAAAGGAAGGCAAAAGGTTCTTTGGAAGAATCATGGAATATGAGTAATCCTACAAGGAGCAGAACTATATATTTATGGGGACCAGATAACTGTGTTTTAGTTGTTGGCAGGCAGGTCTAAGAAAGAATAGCCCCACAAGAACAAGTCCAAGAAGCCCAAGGGAAAAATTTAACCCTGATGCAGCTAAATACAATGTAATTAACCCTAAAGGCTAAATTTTGGAAAAAAATGAAAACTTTAAATCAGAAACTGGTCTCTGTCTATAAATTTCCATTTCTGCTGAACTGAAAAGAAAAAAAAATAAAAAGAAAGACAAGAATTTTGATGCCAAGAATAGAATATGGAATGAGAATAAATAAAATCAGGGAAGGAAAAATGAGGGAATTACATAATTCCAGCATCATACAATCACTGCCTCTGTAATTAGTGCTGACTGAGTCAACAAGTTTAAGCAGCCACATTTTGAACAGATTGGTCTTGAAGTTAAATTCTTCTAGAAGCAGCAGAAATGTTTGTCCTGATGTAACCCTCTCTTGTATGTAGGTAAACAGGAGACAACCAAGCAGCCCTAGGGCAGAGAGGTGGGGATTTGAGAGCCCTTCACTCATTGCCCAGGAGAGGGAAAGCCCTGCAGCAGCAGTAGTAATTCCCTTTCTCTCTGAGTGCTTTCAGGCTCCAGGGGAAGGGTCATTTCTTCATAGGCACAACATCTGCTTTTGTCTGGGGACTTGACAATCCTCCAGGAGCTGCAGCAAGGTGATCCTTACCTGCTGCCGTGCTGATTTAAGACATTTCTTGGTACTCACTTAAATTTTCCTTTTAGGGAGTTTCTAAATAACCTAGAAAGTCACAGTAAATTATGAGCAGTCCTGTTTTGCCCTCAGGGCACGTTTGGGGGAAAAAATTTACAAAATCATCTAACAAGGCTCAGTTGGTAAGAACCCAGGAAAATCTAGAAAACTACCAGAGAGCTTTCCCCAAATATTATTAACCAGCAGGATGCATGAGGTCAGGACAAAAAAACCTTCAGGCTAAGAGAGGTGAATAATAAAGTCACTTCCACATGTGCACTTCTACTTTCTGGGTCTACTGCAAACCTACTGAAAATGGGCTGGTACAGAGGTGAAGATGAATTAACCAAGACCTTAAAGGTGAGAAATAAATCCAGTTCCCCAGCAGCAGGATGCCCACAGGAAAGTTTGTTAGCAGCAATCCTGTGGTGTAAAAGTGGCACTCAGAGAGAATGAGAAAGTAAACAATTCAGTCCAAGTGCAGAGAAACTAAATTGATTTCTTTTCGTTTCTCTTCCACTTCAGAAGGTGAATGGGAAATATTCATCCCAAGGTGACACTTTACAGGTAATGAAGCCAAGGTGCTCACAAAGGCACATGAATCAACAAAAGAGGAGAAAGAACAGGCCAATAAATTAAAATGCAATATATCACTCAGGCTGGTTGGTATCACTCCAAGAGTGTAGAAGAAATGAAGGTGAGCGACAACGTAAATGTATATTTTAGTATTAAACTATCTGAATCACAGCTCCAAAGCAGGAGGAGGTGCCTAAAACAATGTCTCTTTATTGAAAAGGATGCCAGAGCTTTACATTACCTTGTCTTGCCTGAGTAACAGGGAAGGGCAGAGGGGACACTGAACGAGAAAGGAAAGGATGAGCCAGAGCCGTTCAGTGCTTACTCTAAAGAATGGGCAGATATGGGCAAACCCACAAATCACTGTAGCATAGACCAGAGCAACTGAGCCAAAGATGAGAAGGGGAAGCTGAGGTCAAGCCACTTACTCCTTCTCCAGACAGACATAACAAAATAGCTGAAGAAAAACAGTGGATTCACAAAAAGTTGTTCCAGCATCCTCAGGATGGTATTCAAGTAATAACCCAGGGATGGTGGGGAATGGACTTCTGTCACACTTCAGGAAAGACAATGGAATATTACATGTGCAGCTATTTTGGCACACTGCAGGCTGATGGCACAGAGTCCTGAAACCTGAGACTGGCTCCAGCTCCTGGCCAAAGGAATATACCCACACCTCAGCCCTCCACGTGACCTGTGGCTCCCTAGAAAACAGCCACCCATCAACATATTCCACAGGAAGCCTGAGGAAACCTAGGCCAGAAATTATAATCTTTATGTGCCATTATTTTCTCCTATGGCTATAAAGAGAGCCTGGAGTGACCAGGTCAATACATGCATGCCCAGATATGAATTTTTCTGGCATTCATACTTCAGAGAGACACATCCTGTACAGACTTACTCTGTGTCTTTAAGGCACCATTCTTGGCTTTTTCCCACTGAAAATGTGCATCAAACCTGTAGGTAAGGTGCCAAAACTACAGAGCAGATCCACAGCCAAACAGGGTCCTGCCTGCAGCACATCAGCTGCTCAGCAGCATCAAGTGAGGATTAGGGGACAGTGGTTTCAAAAGTACCACATACCCGAAATGAGAACCAAATCTTCTCAAGTGCTTCAATGCAGGATCATCTGCTAACTGCAGACATTTACCCTCCTGTCTCCTTAGAGGAGAGCAGCGAGTGGGTTTGCAGGGGAGGGGGATGAAAACACCAGACTGCTGGAGTGTTTTGCTAGAGAGTTATTATCTGTTCAGCCAGGGATGAAGCTCCAGGGAGGACAGTGAAACCTTCTAACCTACTTTTTTCTCCAGTCAAATGTTAAAATGCAGCAGCAGTTTCCCCATGGAAGGCAGTGCTGTGAACGTGGCTGGATTTTCATTCCACAGTTGAATCTTGCCAAGACCAAAATCTCCCATGGAAGGGGAAGAGTATGAACCCACTCAGATAGGTCAGTGTATCCCAGGAGTTACCAAGCTTCCAGCCAGGCTGAGTAACAAGCTCTGTGCATGTTATTTACTTGAAGAGGGAAAAAATAAACTTAAAAAATCTGTCAGAAGGATTTTACCTGATTTATTCCCTCTTTCATCAGAAAAATCACTTTTTTTCTGACCTATTTCTTTAAGGTGAGCACAACCTGATCAAAAGAATACATTGCAGTGACCTCACTGTATCTGATGCTATTTTACATGGGTTTGGGGCAGGCAGAGGGAACCCCACAGCCCCAGTGACAGGTTTAGCCACCAGATCACCCTACAGACCACAAACCACATTCTACATAGTGAAAGCTCAGAGAGGATGGTACAACCACAGACTTAATCTCAGGTCTTGCTGGAGTTTCACAAACATCTAAATTTTTCAGCCTCTTCCCCCTCAATTTTCATTCTCTTAATTTAGGATTCTGACTAAGAAGCTATTAAGACCTTTTGTTTTTTTAGAGGCAACTGCCTTACATAGTTTCTCTCTGAAATTTCTGAGCAATCTTTGCACTCCCTTGGCTTCTGGCTGCCAGATCTGTCAGGTCAGATAAAGAGTTTGAGGGGGTCAGGCCGAAAATCAGATTAATTTAAATGGCAATCCAAGACCCACTTACCTTTAGGGGTGAAGTTCACCACTTGCTGTGCTGCCCTCAGCAATTTTGGTCTGTTGTTTCAGGAACCCAACCCCAGAGCCAGGGAACAACAGAGATCAAACCCTCAGCTGTGACTCCAGGATGTGCAGCCCACATAAACACCCTGCAGTCCCCAGAACACCCAGTGCTGGGCAAATCCTGGAGGCTCCAGGAAGCTGACAGATTTCCACACCATCCCATTACAGCATCTTGTGAGGCTGGAGGCACCAGCATAAGATGCTGGCAGCTTTCCAGAGAACTTGATGGGGAGAAAGAGCTACCCCAGGCCTCTGAGATGCCAAAGAGGATCACCTGGGGCAGACCTGACCACCCTCTGTGCAGGTGTGCTACTTACAGTATTTAATTGCATATAATTTCATTATATCATCTCCACAGCAGGCTGGGCTTGGGAGGTTTGGGTGATAATTTCTCCTATTCAAGGCAGCTGGAGATCTCCCTTTGCTAATGTAGGGAATTATTGGGCTGCTTGCTTTGCTGCTGGTGAGTTCTCTGCCTGTCTCCCACGCAGTTATTATCAGTCCCATTTGCCATCCTCAGGTCTCAAGAATTTGTGAGTATGCACCAAAAAACGGGGAGATACATTTTAGAGAATTCCAAATTATTTTAAACTGTCACGAAGCCTGACTCATAGAAATCTATTTACAAAATCTCTCCTTAATCTAATGCATTAGCACACAAATATATGCAGAGATCCAAGAATATGCAAAAAATCAGAATTTTTTCATGCTTGGAGTCAAACTCAGTTTTGCTTGTGCCAGACAGAGTTTAGTCATACAAGCATTTTATAAGAGTATATTTGTAGGCAAACCTCTACAATTATGTTATGATTATATTTAGTCTTCTATGGTTTTTTTATGCTGTGTGCACTGTTCCTCTGTGTACCTTTTCAGACGCTGGAAAGATTTCACTGCTTTAACACTTGACATTTCTCTGCCACCTCTCTTGTAAAGATCCCAAGGCAATCAAAACCAACAAGTATCTCCTAGCACCACCATAAACTCCATGTAATTATTTCCATTTCAGCCATTGGGGAGGCTAACAAGTGACCTGTCTAACATGAAGTAGCAGCAGAACCTAGAATAGAAATTTGGAGCTCTAGCTCTGAACTAACCATTAAATATTCTGGCTCCTACATGGATTCAGTAACCTTTGCAGAAGGAAAGAAAAATGAAAAACGCTTTCTATATAAGGAATCATATTTTCTCATTAGATCTCTGCTGGTCATCCAGAGAAAGCAGACTCCAGTGGATAGGGTGCTGAGCTTAAGAGACCCAGGCTCATTCTTGATCTTGCACATTTATTCCAAGCAAGCCACAGTCCCTGTGGCTGTTTCTTTCCTGAGGAATAAAGACACTGCCTTACTGAGGCAGTTGGAATTAACCCATTGCTTTGGTTGGTGCATTGCTGCAGAGTATTCTGTGGTATTGAATGTCTGCATGCTAGGATGAAGTTAAAATTAGCCTTTGCTTCAGTTGAAGTTATCTCGATTTATGAGTAACTACTTCTTGAAGCTTTCCCTCTGCAGAGCTTTTCCTCAGAGCTCTGCAGCTCTGCACTTATGCTTAAGTTAAGTGATTGTATCCCACCAGCTCTTTTGAGCAGGATAATTGGCAATTACTTATTTTTGACATATGCAGGAAATCTAGTAAAGCATAATTCAAATTCTGTTAGCAGTGATGAACTCCTTTTGCAGAACAGTGCATTACAGTGCTCATCTCCACTGCCAATATCCCTGGCAGTTTTAATTCAAATCTCAGAAGTATTATGTGCAGTACATTGTTTCTTATCTGCAGGGTCCACGCTAGAGAAATTCTTTTGTCCTGTAACCTTGAATCCTTTTCCTAAACTTTTTGAAACTTCTGCCACCCTTGACTGGTTAAAAAGAAAGCAGAACTGATTTTATCTTGTTCCTCTTTATTTCATGGCTTAAGCTTTCTGCATAAAGTGTATTAATTATCTCTTGCTCTTGTTATAAACAAATATATCTAGGCATGTAAATTGCCAAGCAGCAGCTCATCTTACTAAGACGATTTTTAATGAGAGTATGAACAAAACTGCCCACAGATATGCCTGGTGGAGCTCTACCCAGAAACCAGAGTAATAGGCTCATTACAAAAAGATTACACATTAGATATGCTGCTCCCTCAGTGTGAGTGTGGATTATCTGAGTGCATTTAGAAAAAAAAAATAATTTTATCACTGGTAAATTACACCTTAGGCCAGAGGATACAATGGGTGTGCAGCACATGCTTGTACTTTAGCTTCATCCAGAACTCGATGAATTATCTCGAGTGTCAAATCATGCAGTGACTGATTAAAAACTTGTTAATGGGTGTTTTACTCTCATAAAACAGAAGTTGGTTTAAAGACTGTGCAACAGAGGGAAAGCCTGGATAAAAATTTTACAATTCAGGTCTGTTTCCAGGTAGTAGGAGCATTCTTAGCTTTATTTCTTTCTGAAGAAGTTAAGAATAATTGAAAAGAAAGTATTGAGACTTACATTGGAAAGGTTTAAATTTTTCTACTTCTTCAAGTCCCTGCCTTAAAAACCTCTATCCATATTCAAATAAGATTTCTAGGGAGAAGCTGGCTCACAAACTCAAAAAAAATTCCACCCAACTCCAGCTGAAGACAAATAAGTAAGATTAAGTAGGGAAGACTTTGTCCTCAGTGCCATGTAAAGAGAGAATTTCACTCTTCACTAATATCAAGGCAACTTTTAGGAGTATATGCAGCACAAGATAGTACATACTTTATTTTAAAATAGAGCATCACATTTCTAACATTAATGTTTATTGAGAATTTCTGTACAATTTAATTATGTGGAGTGTGAAGTTATTGATCTGGTAGTTTAAACACTTTTTAAAAAATTCACTCTGTTATAAGCTATTGAATTTTGTAATGATGTCATTCTTAGAGCTTACCATTATCAGTGCAATAAAAGAGAAGCCATTTCTAATTAGATTTTCTTAATGTGATACTGTTCATTATGGATTGATTTTCTCTTTCCCTCTGCTATTTCTAAATGAGTTAGGTGAAGTTTCAGGTTTTTTGCGAGTAGAGGTTAATTTTCACTGGCAAAGAAGCAGAGAAATTGTACAAAAGGTTTATGAAAACCTCCTTAGGCGACTTTGTCAGCTCACCTCCGTGTTATGTTTCAGTACCATTAGCATTCAAGCCTCAAGCTCCAGCTCTAATAGATGCTGAAAGATTTGCAATATTACCCAAACTTGTGAAGAGGCTCAAACTTTTTTTCTGTAATGAACACAGATCGCACTCCAGCAAAGCTGTGCCACTCAGCAGCAGGGCTGCTGCCACCAGGTGATTCACAAACATAAATTGGCAGCTATTGCTGAAGTGATTTGCAGCAGGGATTATAGTGCTGGTAAGCACAGATAAATGAAGGACCTTTCATTGAGGGACCTTTGTGAGGTTACACTGGGAGGATAGGCAGGGTGGGAACCCTGTCTCCACAAACTCGGTGCTCCTCTTGGTTATTCATGGCTCAGTCTGGGAACAGAGAAACTCTGAGGAGTGAGGACTCCACTTGGTCGTCATTTTCAAATTTCAAATTAATCTTCCAAGTTGCAGGTGCTCAGCAAGTGCTAGTTGCTCAGCTGCCACCGGCTTTGGGTATGAGCCCTTCCAAACATTATGGTGTGAGATGGGGCAGCCAACAAGCATGTGGACTCTCATGGCCAAAGCACGGGGATAATGCCAGTGCATACAACAAACTGGTATGAACAGCACAATCCCAACAGCAGCTGGGCTCAGCCAACTTCCCCAATGCCATTTACATGAATGCCTGGTCGATTCAAACTGAGGCAAAATGTGGAGAGCTTTCCTTCCATTCAGATAAGTGCTCTTGAACACAATGTGCTGCCATCAAGAAGAGTTAAGCAAAGACTAAGGTCTTTTCTGATGTGATCTGAGACAAAAGTCAGTTTACCAAACACAGAAACTTGGGCACAAGCCACCCCTTTACCCTTACACAACTGATAAATGCTTTCCTTTGCTTTGTAGCTCTTATGTATCTCCAAATCAATGACACTATGACTTCCTTCACTTAGCTTGCTGAGATTGAATTAGTTCCATAAAACCACCTATATCCTATTTTTTTGGAAAAGTGTAGTGAAAGGCTTTGCAGTGAGTTTTGTTACCAATTTTCCTCTCAGCAAGGAAACATCTTCCCTGCTGTCACCAGGCACATGTGTCACACGTGGCAGGAACTAGGAGCAGAAGAAGAGCTGCTGCATCCTGGAGAGGCATCCTCTCTCTACCAGTCTATAACAAAGGGAAAGTCTTGAAGTTCAGATTACTGCTGGATTTTTCCCTGCGTTATTTAAACCATTTGATCATTTAAAAATACTCTTTTTGGACACCATGAACTCAGAGCCATGCAGAGAAGCATGTTTTAAGGCAGACTTCAGTGAAACCATAGGGATTATTGAACACATGATAAAGTGGAAACAATCCCACGTCTAAAGAGCAGAAGGGAAAGAAACAGAAAGGCAAAAGAAGGGAAAGTTGTGTTGGCATCACAGATTGATCCATTCCATTTAGCCAAGTCAATGTGCTGGAGGCCCCTGCCCTGCCCATGGTTCAAAGAGCAGTGGAAGAGGAGTATTGATAAAATTGCAGAGGAAGCTGGTGTGAAAACACATCCTGGTGGCATTCTGGCATGCATGGAAATGTAGAAGGGTTAAAGGTAAAGGCAACAGCTCTGGGCTAGAGGAGTTGCTAGGAGATGGTGTCCTGCCTTGACATCATTCATCAGCCTGTGACAAACTGCTCTAACAGCACAGTAATCTGATGAGTCACAGGTGCCTCCCATAAGAGTGGAGAAAACAGCCCTCACCCAAGGGTGAAGAATTCTCCAAGCCTTTTATGCATTTTCTTGGCTTAATTCTTGTTTTCAAAATAAGTAAGTGACTGTGGTTTTACAGAGGCCTCAGTAAGTTCTACAAAACCCAACAAAGTTATAGAGGTCATCTTTACTTACACAATAAGAGCAGTACTGATGCAGCACTCGTGGCAGTCTGGAGAACATCACTCTGAGCACGAGTCAGGGTTGGATCAAACCTGCTGGCAGAATTTCTGCTCTTGAAGTCAAAAAGAACAAAGGGATTCCAGGCAATAGAAGCCAGAAGCCATGAAAAATGAGTAACATATGGATTATTTACAGCAGTGCCTGCACTGTGTAAAGCAAGCCACCCTTTGAGAGAGCTGACAGAGTGAACAAGGTTGTGGCTGGGCAGAAGAGGGAAGGATGTGCTATACCACTGGGTTAGTCCTGTTAACTTTGCAATACTTGCTGCCATCTTAAAATAAAGTCAAACTGAATGGCTGCAGGTTGTACTGCTCCCACTGATGCTGGCAGGAAAAAGACTCCTGTGAAGAAACAGCAATGGAGGAGCCTAAAGAAACAAAATCACAATATTTGTGACCAATTGTGTTAAGAGAGGAAACATGGTCTTGTCATAATACATGACAAATCTGGGTGTTTTCTCTCAGTCCTGCTTTGCTACATTTGACAAATCACTTCTGTGATTGTGTCATTCATCCCTAAGGCAAGGATATTGATGTTTCCTCTCATATTCTTTCATCTTTTTAGATTATAAATTCTGCAAGGACGAAACCTTTATTTATCTTTATCATTAATGTAGTATGCCAGTGCTTTAAAAGCATTAATGGATTATACCTTCACTGCACCTCTCATGCTAAACACTAATAACAATAACCTCCTTTTGGGAGATGGATTGTTGAAACACAGCCCAAGCTGACTGATGCACCCAAGGTCACACAAGAAGACTGCAGCTGGGCCAAGGCTTTGACCCCGAGTTTGTGCCCTGCAATTAATCAGCAAAACCAGATAAAGCAGGTGTGAGAGAGCCTAGGAGAGGTTATTTTGTCTGACTCTCCTCCCAAAAACACTAAATTACCTCTCCCTAGGCCATTCCTGAAAGATGTTCCTCCAGGATGTCCTGTTACACCTGAAGCAGTGAGAATCCCACACTACTAAAAATTTATTCTATTCCCCCTTTGCTTAACATTGCCATTATTTCCTAATGTCTGATAACAATCACCCATTACCAAAGCCTGTAATATCTTGCCATAATCACAACAAACACATGATTTGTAAGACTTCTTTCTGACACTTTTAATTGAGGCCTCCTTACAGTGCCATTATTTCTCACATATTGCACAGTGGTTTAAACTAAATTCTACAGCAACTCATACATTTTTAACTGCTGTGTCCCTGTCCTGTCATCCTTTCAGCTGTGCACCTCCAAGAGGTGTTGAGTCTGGCTCTCCTCCAGGCTGGATAAAGCCCCTCAGCCTCTCTTCACACAGCCCCTTACCCAGCCCTTGACCACCCTGGTGGCCACCCCTGGACTTACTCCAGTTTATTGATGTCTTTATTTTTCTAGGGATCCTCAAACTGGACACAGTCCTCCAGATGAAGTCTCAGAAGTGGTGGACAAAGGGGAAAAACTAGATATCTTTATACAGAGAAATGGTCCAAAAATTAATGTTGTCCATTTTATCCATTGGTGGCCCAAGCTGCCCAGAGTATCCAGGAGATTTATTTTGAAATGGACATGACCAGAGCTGCTTTTGAATCCAAAAGAGACACCCATATTTAGTTCTGCCAAGATGAGAATATCAAGTTTAAAAGGTATTCCTCCCATGAAGCATTATAATGCCAATTATAAAAACATATTTTGGTTTTCACTTCAAAATATATAAATGCACTCCCCACCCTATGCACACCAAAAAAAGAAATCAGAGTGCCAAAGATTTTTTCTAAATCATATCTTTAAATAGTATTAGGCCACTAGAGTGTCAGTCTAGTTTTGCTGATGAATGCTTAATGGTTTTGGCTCATGATTGTGCCTCCATTGCCAGAATAAGTCAATAGGATTAGGTCCATTATGTCTCTCACATCTCTGTTCTGCACAGTTCAACTTCAATAAAATATATTTAAAGGATATTTACCTGTCTCTGAGGGGTGGTGTGAGGATAAATTCAGCACTATTCCCACACTAGACTGAAAACATATCTGAAATTTTCAAAGCCACCTAGCGGATTTTGATGTACCATTCCCATTAATGTCAGTGGGAAGTGTATATCTCAGGAATCTCAGCTGTAAAGCACTGCAATACATGAAGAATAATGGCAAACACAAAATTTAAGTAGGGAGCATAAGAAGATATACCTAAATCAGTGCTTCACATAGATGTTTTATTTCTAATTTTTATGTCTTTCTACGGGCTAAGAGAAATGAAATCAGTAAAATGTGAGTCATCTTTTCTAATTGCTCTGTTAAAATAAAAACTAATCAAATTATTTTTGGAGATGAAATGCTAGGATTGCCTCATTAATATTCTCTCCTTCCTCAGGATGACCACACTTACTTCATATTTTTATTAAATTAGGGGATTCTAGAACCAATTGCACAAATTGGCCTAATCCCCTTAGCAATGATTCTATACACTATATTTGGGACATTCTGCAATTTGCAACTTGACAGGAAAAAACTCCTGAAGACATTAAACTTGCTCTTTTTTGAGAAGTTTGGCTGATGTTTAGAATAACTTGGGGAGTTGAAACTCTTTGTTTCTGTAAAATATTTTCCCAGCAAGGAGAGCAGAAAACAAAAAAAGCAGCAAATGGGAGGGAAAATCCCCAACAAACCAAATACCAAAAAACAAACAAACAAACAAACAAACAAATCCATTTTGGTTTCAATATGAATAAATGTATAGCACACAAAAAGAGACTGTGAGAAGGCTCTGCTAATGGATTCCAGGGGTCAAGAACACAGCCCTTTTACTTCTTGGAATTACAGGAATTTCTAGGAAATTGCTTTCAAACCCCTGGAAGCCATGCATCATATGAGCCTTCAGCTCTTGCCACATAACTCCTTCTCCAGGAAAAAAAAAACTTATGGGGAAACATCAGATTGCAAGTGATGTGAAAGGAAAATTCTCATTTAGGAGTATTTCATTCTAAATCTTCTCTATTGTGAAAATAGAGAATGACTTGAGTCACAAGGTAAAGGAGAAACAGGTTTCTAAGGCAGAGCTTAAGCAGTAATCCTTAATGTATTCTACAGCACTTGGAAATATTTTGTAGACTCATAAGCATAAAGATTAAGTAATTTGGAAACAAGGCTCCCATTATCTTACAGATTAATTGAATAATGATATGTTTTAATGTGTGCTTATACCCTAATTCACAAAGTTTACAAAGATTTGGATTCCCTCCCAAGTTGTTCATCTCTCCACTCACTTAATTCCAGAGAGTTTAATGACTACACTCTGATGACTTTTAACCAATAATTCCCCTGGAAACTCAGAAAAGCTCTGAAATGGTAACATAAAAATCAAACAATCTTATTAAAAAAAATAAAGAAAGAAAAAAGCAAACAACATTTTATAACATTTTCAGAAGTAGAAATATCTTTTGCAATTTGTTCTGGTAAATACAACCCCTCTGAATGAATATAAATAAATCAACTGAACTATCAGAAGCAATAAAAATCTGTAACAAAAGAAAAGATAATGCAGTGGTAAAAGAGAACATTTTCAGCCCATCACTGAGAAACCATTAGCAAATTAAAAAATAATTAATGGAAGATTATTTTCAAGTAAGAAGCATTATTTTTAGCTCAATCAATGTTAACACACTCCCTGTTTTTCAACCACTCAAAAGCTTAATTCACAGGTGAGGCTAACCAGGGATCCTTAAGAATGGTGTAATGCTGCTGCTGGAAGCCTTTTGGCTTACATCAGACTAGGAGGTATGTGAATCCACACAAGAGGAATGGGAAACCTTTAACAAAAGACTAATAATTGAACCTGAATGGTTCCAAAAGAATATGAGTCCTGGTGGTCTGCATGAACTTGGGAAAATGTGCACTGCAAATCCTCTTTGGCTTTTAGTTGTATTCCAGACTGCTTCTTTTTTCAAAAACTAAGGAAAAGCAGATCTAAGTTAATTAAGATGAGAAAATTTGAATACAGATCCTAAAAATGTTCATCAACAGTAATTACTTTTTATTTATGAAACTTAAGACCAGATTCAGCTGAGGCTGGAGAACTCACAAAAATGCTCATAGGGCACTGAAAATAAATTAACAGTGTTGTGCAACTGGTTTACTGGATTATGTCTTGAGGTTTTTTTCTTTAGTCCCTTTTCTCAAATATTACATATTGATCATTGCCAAAAGCAAGATACAAGCTCAATAGTTGAACATGTTTTTAACAAGAACTATCAAACCAGGCACTAGTTGGGACTCAGGCTGGACTTGGAACGTGGATTTAGCTCGAGCAGAAGACAAAATTGCAAATGATGTCTGTTTTCCCCTGTGATTGAATTGCCAGGTATGAAATGGGTCACCCATCTACTCCAGCCCTCCTCAACAATAAGGTAAAGGTAGCCTGGAGTGCTGGTACCAAAACCAGTGAGGAAATATATGTAACGTACAGTATTAATTGCAATAATTACATTAATTACAATTTAATTACACAATTAAAGTGTTTCTTGTTGTTTGAGAGCAAGTTCCTTGATGGAGTAATGAGCAAAGGCATATGTATGGTTGGAGATATGACCTAAGGATCCAAATGGCTATGAAAATGTCAAAGCCACCAGACTAGAGTCATAATTATAAATTCCACATAAAAGGTAATCTCATTGATTTAGAAGATGGTTCCTGCTCCTGCCTCTGTTGTTAATTCAAGTACTTTGTGTCTGGTGCTTGCCTTCTAGGGTTACCTTTTTATTGCTGTCTCAGCTGAAATACCCATTTCCAGTGAAAAATCTCCCCAGTGTACCTGAGGGACAAGGATCTGCTACAGCAGGCACATTTTGATGATAGGAATTTTCAGTAAGATGAATGATGCTGTGGTCCCAAAGTGTTCAAATCCACAAAAGTCCACTTGACATCCCCAGGGCAGAGTTAGCACTGGCGAGTCTATAGGAAACTGCAGCAGTTTTTAAGTATTTCAACAGTTCCTCTGAATTCTGACCTTTGAGGGCAAAAACACACCCAATCTGGCTGTGCAAACCAGGAGTTTGAGAGCCATCCTACATCAAGATGTCTAGTAGAGAGGAGTTATAAATCTTATTAAAAACTTTGAGAGACTGACAGAGTCTGTTAGAGAAGAGCTCACGAAAAACTGACCATGAGCGATGCCAACGTGACTTCCATTGTTTCCAAGGATATGAGTAAACCATCCAAAGGGATTAGCCCTTCCTCACAGCCATAGTGCTGACATCTCTGAGGACTTCCAACAGTACAAACGGTCCCAGAGCATGAGTGAATGCCATTAACTCAGTTACTACTTGATGACAGGCACTTAAAACTCCAGACTGTGTGAAAACTGCTTGTTAATCATCGTAGCAATGCCTGGGTGGGGAAAGGTGTGCGGGAGCTGCTCACCCAAAGGATCTGGCAGGAGGTAGCTGGAGCCAGCTATTCTCCCATCTCCACATCATACAGAACCCTCTGTGTTTGCAGAGCCCTGCCTAAATGCCCTTGGCTCATTTATACTCTGAACAACAAGACTTCTGGGTGAAAAAAATATGGAGGTCCCTCCATCCTCTTTTCTTTTCTTTTCTTTTCTTTTCTTTTCTTTTCTTTTCTTTTCTTTTCTTTTCTTTTCTTTTCTTTTCTTTTCTTTTCTTTTCTTTTCTTTTCCCTTCCCTTTCCTTCCCTTTCCCTTTCCCTTTCCCTTTATTTAGGTCATCAGTTTGGTTACAGACTAGACATACTCAAGCACTCAAAACCTTTAACAATTTATTTTGTTTGGATTATAACTATAAATTCTATTTGTTCTCATTTAAGAACTTAACAAGCCCCCAGATGGACTCTGGGTATTATATTGAAGCTTCCATGTCAGATATTTAGGTTTTCACTGCTCTAAGGAACCTGCCACCCCTGCCAGCTCTTGATCAGCATACACAGCAGTGGCTCAGTGGCAGCGTGGTTTTGATGAGTTGAGTGATAGTTCCAAGGTATCAATTATCTTTAGATTTCTGAAGCAGAGCAGAGGAAAGATGATGAAGCAGACTGTACCAGCTCTTAATGCAGAACTACAGAATGCATAATTTAGCATTTATTTTATTGCCAGCATTTTCTATAGAATGTGTTAGTGCACAAAATAGCCTATCAAATGCATTAGCAAACAAAAGCTATATAAAGACTCCTATAACCAAAAGGCAGCTTATGAATAATTCACATTTCCATGCATTAGGAGTCATCCAGATAAAACACATAAAGTGCACTTAACTTGTCCCTATAAAAACCTATAAATTATATGAATAATTGCATATATATGATATATATAATATCAACATAATATTTCAGTTACCTGAAAGGATAAAGTTGCTTTCTTGGATGACTTTGAAGACAATTTGCAAGCTTGCTCAATTTATGCTGACAGAAATTGCTGCCTGATTTAGACAGAGGGGGGAAATGGATGCACTGAGCAAGTTACAGCAGCAGAAGGAAAGTTGCTGGGCTCCCTTTTGAGGTACCATTTGTAGTCATTGACAGGACTACTGCCAGATGTTCAATTATCTGTCCAGAATACTCCAGAATACACAGTGCTTTATTGGTGACTGTACTTAGACAGGAAAAACCCTACTTTTGACTCACATGGTACTTAGCAGTAGGTAAACACACATTTATCAGATTAACATGGGATTTGGGGGATATTTCAAAACCATGGTGACAGAAGAAATTATATGTTTAATGCCCAGAAATATAAAAGTTTTCAAGGAAATTACTGAGTTCTCAGATTCCACACATTTTTTAGTTCATTATCAATAAAAAAATAACATCAAACTATACCTACAAGTCTGCAAACACACAAACAAAATGTTTTGTGTGCTTACAGAATTAGCTGTACACATTCAATTTCAGAGGTTTTTGTTGCTTCCACACTGAAATCCACCCCTGCATTACCATTGGATAAATTAAGATGCAACAGCCACAATTCATGGCATTACTTCTGTGGGTTTCAAATTTTGCCAAGAAACCTTCAAGCAAGCACCAAGCTACAACAGTAAACCGTGACAGACATATCAAGTCATCAAAGCAAATGGAGGGAAATGAAATGGACAATTGTGGTTACAGGATTTAACATTATAACAGAGGCCTATAGAATAAATAAAGTTTCCCTAATTATGCTTTTTGTAGGATCCAGCTCTTGGAAGAAGTGTGAATCATGGCTGAAGATGTAAAAAGGGTCAGAAATTTGGTATTTATGCTCAGCTCTATACTGAGGCAGCATACAGCAAAGACTGAGGACTCTGGCATATCACACATCCCCCCAGACACATTCAGGACTGCAGGGCATTAACATGGTTTTAGGTAATCAGGAAATATTGCCTTCATTCTCAACTTTCTTCTTTGGGATTGCAGCTGAGTAATTACCACAAAATAATTTAGGAACAATTAAAGCATTTCTCAATGCTCGTTGTTTGAGAGCAAGTTCCTTGATGGAGTAACGAGCAAAGGCATACACTAATTACCCATTAACTGGCAGGGTGCTTGAACATCATTTCAGCTTGCTCTAGAAAGGGTTGTGTGCCTTTGGTAGACTCAAGGGTTGAAAGCTGCTGAAAATGGGATCCAAATCTCTGTTTAGTTAGAATCTCACATGATACAGCCTCATTTCCTTTTAACTGTAAATATTAGAGATTTATGCCTTCTCTTTCATCTCGTGGTTTTTGGGAAGTGTATTTGTGCTCTAGAATGAGTGTAACAAACAGAAATTTAAGATGTCACACACAGAAGTTACACAATTGACTTTGACACTGAATAGTCAAGAGAGATTTGCTATACCTATATCAATCTGCATTCTTTCCAGGATGAAACTTTGCTATGCTTTACCGAGGGGAGCCCAACAGGGACTAATTCTGCCCCATCTGCCCTCAGAGACAGCACGTTTGTAATTTAGAGAAGCAGATCTATTACCAAAGCCTGTAAAACCAAGTGTAGGGACAAAGTTTTCTTGTCCTCTCTTCATGTGACACCCCAGAACTCAGAAGGCACAGAGCGAAACAGGGAACACTTTGTGCATCTCCAGCTTTATGTCACCTTTCAGTTGCTCCCTGCTCAGAAGAGCTTTGCTCTGCCTTTCTCTTTGCCACTCTCCATCTCTCTGCACAGAGAATCTCTCACAGACAATCTTGAACAGTTTATGAATTGTTACCTACATCCCCTCTCGCTGCTCCTGTTTCTGACTGTGGTTGCAAACTTGGCTGAGACCCTGAAAAATATCATCATGTCCTCAATAGGATTCACAGAACTCCTCAATGGCTTCTTATTTTTAATCTGATTTTTTTAAATCCAGGCATCTAATGATTTTCTGATATGTTTTCTGACTATTTTTTATGTGTGTCCGCCCTGATCAATTTTGGACTTGTGGCTACTCAATAAAATTCGACAAAGTTCAGTAAATATATTAAAAGTCCCACAAGTTTTGTGCAAGTGGGCAGCCTGGTAGGGAGGATAGATGAGAATAAACCTCTGCACAAAATGAAGTGATAGATGACAAATGCAATCATGTTAGTAGGCACAGGAGAACTTACCCCAGACATCATCCACAGCACAGAGGATTCAGAAAAGTCCCTAACTACAGAACTACAGCTTGTAAATAAAGAAAACTCATTTTTACAAGGTTACTCAGATACACAAAACTTTTCAGGGAATATCTTTAATCCTCTGTTGCAAATAAAGTATGCACTTACCCTTTGCAGAAGACATCTCACTCGCCTCTAATTTTTTCTTTGCCAGTGAATTTGACTTTTAGTTAGCAGATCAATTTTATAAATTACATAACCAAAGAGTAAATGCTTGGTGCAGAAAATAAGACACAACTGGAGTGACTCTGAAATATTTCAGTGAGATTATTGGCAGAGGGTTTTTGGTTTTATGAAAAGTGCAGGATTTGGAAGACTGTGAAAGGCTCTAGGTCTCTAAAAGTAAAAACCACACATATATCACAGAATAATAGTAAAACCTATTTTTAAACCTCTGGTCAGTGTAGGAGCCTTCAGGGGAGTATTCATAGATAATTGGTAGGTATTGATAGGTATGAATACCATGGATAAGCCAAACATAAATTTATGCTGGATCCTAGAGGGTACATTTTTTTAAAAGCTACACTTCTTTCTGTTACTCCTGCAATTATTGACTTGGTACACGTAGGATAGGATTTATTTACATCTCTCTCTTGGTGACCCTAACAGAAATAACAGTGGGGCAAATGCTGTATTCTTTTCATAGCCCAAATTTCTGTGGAAATTCCTCCAGCCACCAAGTCCTAAAACTCTGATTTCCTTCATGTTTATGTAGAAAAAGTATCTCTATTGCACCCAGTGATTCAGCAGAGGAATTACAAGATTCCTCCAGATTATCATAACTTTTTATTCACCCAAAAAGACAAAAGGAGAACATTAGGCAAGTCAAATTTTCCTTTGAGGCAGAGATTTTTCAAGGGTGTTTCACCATCACTAATCTATGCACAAATTTAATCCTGATCACTTCTATGTCTAAACCTTTCTCCCACCTCAGTGGATATTATTTTCCCAGCTTCCTTGTGCATTGTGGAAGTGTTATTAGAGCAAAGGGACCTGTAGCCTGCTGGTGTGGAGAAATGGTCAGAGATCACAAAACTGTGCAAGAAGGTGCTGACAACTGCAGTGCAACCTCAAACCAAACACCTCAAGAATAGGCTCAAAACAGCAGTGACCTGTTTCTCTTGATTAGATTTTGCAAAAGCAAGACCAGACAGAATAGCAAATACAAAGGCATCTGTCAGGAAAATGAAGTCTCAGTATGGATTTCAGTGAGTCTGTAGCTGGAACAGGAGTTTTAAAATATTTATAGGACATTCACAATTCACGAGTTATAGGACATTCAACCAATCACGTCAAAATCTCCAAACAGATATTGGAGTGTGCCTTCTATTTTAGAAATACATAGCAATTGCTTTAGGGTAACAATTGAAGTATGAGGACACTGGGAAATAAAACCCTAACCACCCCAAAAACAAGCAAACAAACAAGACAAAAAACCCAACCAACCAACCAAAAAACCACACAGAAATGCAACCAAAAAAAAAAGCCCAAAACCATTAGGGGTTATTTTGTCCCTGCAGAAAAAAAATGCCAACCACAAGTGCTTAACAGTACCTCTGCCTTGCTGTTATTTTACTCTCTGCTCAGGCATCACTTCAGGTAAGCTGCCTGCCACCATCCTTTCATTTTGATCAGAATTTTCTGAAATCTGGCTTGTGACTGCGATGGAGAACAGCCTTGATTCAGCCCGAGACAAACCCCAGTCACAAGACTGGGTCTGCATAGCCTTGGGAAACACAGCCTTAGGTCTCAAGCACAGTCTTGGGGCTTTGAATGGGACCACTGCAAGTGCCTTGTGCCTGTGGAGATGGGAGTAGGGTGGTGCTGGACTCTTGGCCAAAGGGAAGGCAGAGGCCCAACTCTATTGCGAGAAATTTGCAAAACCAGAACAAGAGAGTTTCACTACCTTAACAGAAAAACAGAGGAAACCTTCATCTGGGTCAACTTCTCTTTCCAAGTTCCCTATGAATTTTGCCATGCTCATGTAACCCAAGCAGCGCCACTCACTCCTATCTGATCTCAGCTCACTGCAAAACCTCTCTTTGTGTCCCCAGGTTACAAAGGGTTTATTATCTCACCCTGTGCCAGCCCACCAGCTAAGCTGGTCGCCCCAATTCTGCATCCTGTAGCCCTTTTTCAGTGTCAGGGTGGTCTTGTGACATTGTGTTTGACAGGCAGCTCCTCGGGCATGAGCTGAGCCCTGACCCCAGGGCTGGAGAAACACGCAGCACAAAGAGAGAGCAACACACAGCAAAGGCTCCTGTTACACATCCACACTGATCAGAGCAGTGGGGATCCTTTATAGGCTTCTCATGGACAGGTGGTTTTCACACTTCAATCACCCCCTCACAACGTGCAGATTTTCACTGAAAGGTTTGGCAGCATTGAAAAAGGTTTTTCAACCTACACAGAGTTCATTTAAGTTAAAGGTGGTTCATCTTCCCCAAGTTTGTACTGCTGGAATGGCTTTGCTGCTACATCATTCAAAGTTCTCTCCAAACACCTTTTGGTGAAGCAATACAGCTCTGCTCCCTGGGGAGGACTGCTGCACCTGCACATCCACAGCCAGGCATAGTGTCACTGTGGGGAACTCCTGTCTGAGTGTGCAGGACATAGATTGATGCCTCTGTGTGTGTATATATATATATACACACAGAATTTAAATATTTAGGAAATCCACTTCTAATTCTTCTGAATTACATTTGACACCGAGAACTCCAGATCTATCTCAAACTGCTATTTGTATTGAAGTGTGCCAATTCTTTGCCTTTTTTCCTATTCCTCCTCCTGCGCCCTGTATCAGTTTGTCAGCAGAAGAGGAATCCTTGCCCCCAGCTCTGGGCTTGCAAGTGAGGGGATTTTGCTGTTTATGAAAATGTCTATTGCACGAGCCAGGGTTTGGCTGAGTCCCAGACAGGCTGGAGCTGCAGCTCCCTTCCTCTGCAGGGAGGCCAGAGGACAGATTAGGGTTGTTGAGTGAGTAATGGACTTTGATACTGTGTCAAGCCGTGTAAGAAAGTTATCTGAGCATGCCAGGAGCTTATAAATGAAAGAACCACTTCAGAGATGTGGGAAAAAGAGACCTGTGAGACTTAATGATTCAAAGAAAATCCATCTTCCAGTTAGGAGATGAATCCTTAGATGACTGACCTAAATCCCAAATAATTCCGAACAACGGCAGAAAGAGTGAGCTAAGTGCAGTCCTATCATTTAATCTTAAGTCTTTCTGTAGTACTGTATGTCTTACTGAGCAAAAGATAATGCAAGGAACAACAATCAGATATCCAGAATAATGTAACAATACATGAAGGAGCTTAGCATAGGCAAGTAATAGCTGTTGGCTTAATTTGCTCTGTTTAGTTATGTTAATAGAAAATAAAGATTTCCAGAAAAGATTAGAAGCAAAGACATTCAAAAGAAGTGGCCTGGAGCTTTCCATAGGCAGAAGTCAGAAATCCAGCTGAGTTACAAATCAATGAATAAATTTATTCACTACCTTACAGAGACAAAAATCATATTAGCAGTACAGGCATTTGTTTACCGTGCTTGTATTAAGATAATTTAATAATACCATATTTAGCTGCCCTAGAGAAATTAAGCTAACTTCATGCAAGTTTTAGAAAATAAAAGGCAGATTGGTTTGTACCAAGGTGGTGTTCCTCAGCACTGAGCCTGCTTCACATCAGCAGATGGCCTAAAACCTCTCATGAATCTTAACACAGAGCTCTGAACTGAGGTAAGCCAGAAAGGTTTTCTCCACTATTAAGTTACCTGCCTCTCACTGTTCTTTTTCTGTTCTGATTTTAACAAACTCTCTTCTTTTTTACATTTATTTTCTTTATCACTGCCTATCCCCATAATCACACATTCATATATTCTGTGTGGCTGTGATGCATGTATCTGCCACATCATCTCTGTATGCCCTTCTACTAAGTATGTAAAATTCAAAGTAAAATTATTCATATTTGCTAGTTCAAGACTTCCACTTCCCTTATGGGAACCTCATGGTTCCCAACTCATATTTGGAGTCTTCACAGCAAATTGCATCCTGGTGTGTTATCTTGACTGATAAAGGCACTTCCACACTGCAAACCACAGGCAGGTTCTGAGAGCCTTGCACGGGTCCATGCCTTTTCTCCCATTACAGCACACCTCCCCTCTGGGTGAAATCCACTCCAGGTAACTCTCAGTGCTAGCCCTCTGGGCAGGGACACACTGAGCCCCCAGGAGCTGCTGTGCCAGCCCCAGCACTGTGATGTTATTGTAATTCATGTTTTAATGCTGACTTTGCCCTCGGTTCTTTTGGGCTGGAGTGTAAAGGTGCAGTCTTCTAATCTAGAAGACTCCTGCAAGGCATCTAAGGCCACTTGTAGGCACTCAGGAACAAGCTGGATTTGAAAGCTGCTGAGTAACTCCAGAGCATACAGCAGTGAATATTCACAAACCTGGGAGGGCTTTACCATCTTTTCCGAGGAGCCTAGCCTGGAAAATGAGGCTTGTCTGCTTCAGGATTAATCTCTGCTTGTGTTGTCCTGAGAAATTTCCAAATGAGGAGCTGAGGAGTGAATTTTTGCCTTAGGTGGTCTAACAGATTGGTGTCTCTGGACCCATCCCGAGCACTCTGCACAGACACTGTTTCTGCTAGAGCAACATTAGCACTCCTTTATCAAAGCACTTCTGGTGCAAAAAGGAATTGAGAAACTTATTTTTTTTCCTAAGAGGCATCAAGCTAAAATATAACATAGTCTGCAAAGCAATTAGATGCAATACCATCACAGGCTCATGGAGGCTGGAATTCATTGCAGCAGTTGCTGTTTATCCTCACTGCAGAACACAACAAACTAGAAACTACATCTCTGAGATTGTTTGCCCTCTGCACCTCTTGTCAAATTCAAAGACTATTGGATCTTGGGAATTAGTGAGGGAAAACAGCCCCAGACACTCCATCATTCAGACTCCTTTTTTAGTGATGCAAGACTATTCTCCTGAATCAATATTTTAGCATTTCCTCTAGGTCAGTTGAAAATTTTTATATAATAGCAAAGGGATTTAGTTGCATCTCCTGTGAACTATTTTATAGTTGAAGAGATGTTATAGGCAGCACAATTTGCTTTATATTTAGCATACATTATTCCATTTAAAGTTCCATTCCATAAGTGTAAATTAAACTCCAACTTGTTATGACAAATATTTTCTTGTTTTTCTCATGTTTGCATCTTTCATAAATATGTAAACTGTTATAAACTCATATCCACATGACTTGTCATTAAATCAAAGCATTTTATACATATATTAATGTTCTTTCTTACACTAATTTTTCCAATCCTTTGATCATTTCTTTCACTCTGAGAATAATCCTATGAAAGAGTGTTGAAGGAGACAAAAAATATTCACAGCAGAAAGCAAAACAAAGAGGCAAACATGATTTCTGGGTTTGATATGGTAGGAAGAGACGCCAAGGGGATCTCTTCGAGATATTTTTAGAATCACTTTTATCACAAATCAAAAGGTAGAGTCCTCTTTACTTTGTGCTGCTGTACAACAGGAAGACAAGAAATTATGTGTGGAGAGAATGAGGAAGGAAAATAGATGAAGGGTATCAGCAGCAACAGAGCCACTCAGCATCCCCTGCAAGGCAGAAATCTTGGGCATCAGTCTGAGCCCAGAGCTGCTGCACCCTGAAAACTCCTGGTGGCCCCTGAGCACTCAGTGACAGGGAGGCAGGAGCAGAATCACCATCAGGGCAGTCCCAGAGGTCAAAGAAAGAGCCTGAGGGTTTTTAATAATGAATTGCACAGAGCTTAGTCTCTCTGCAAAACCTTCATGAGGTGTGCCTGGCTGCTTGGACATGGCCCTTGGAGCATCCCAGTGGTTTTAGAGCTCTTAGGAGCAGAAATATGAATGATGTTCCCTGTTTGTACTATTAGAAACAGAGAACTATTATTAGTGGGGAGATATCAAACAGAAGGAGGACTTTCCACAGAAACAAATAGCTGGCCTGAACCAAGAAAAAACAACAACAAAATAAAGCTAGTTCACATTCAAAAGACAAAAATTTATCAAAGAAGGATCCATAAAGAGTTTATGAGTCACCATGGTTGGTGAGAAAATACCCATGTGTCTTTAAAAAAATAAATCCCAGCTTCATTATATCATTTCTTTTAAAATAAGTTGAATTTTTTCTTGCTAATACATACCATTACCCTTTCATTTTCTGAGCAAACAAATGGTTCTGGCAGGTTTGACAGGGAACACAGCTACATCTGAGAGCTGGAAATCTCTGTGAAACATCTACTTAAAGCACCTCTGTGAAGTGTCAAAAAACTTCACCCTACAGTGTCTTTTAGTTGCAGCCATCTACCAGTGCTCAAATACTCCAGACAGGATTGCTCTTCACCAAGAGAAAGACAATGAGATGATTTGTCCTCCTGCAAGAAGACTTTTTGCCCCATCTATTGCTATATACAGCCTGAAGTTGTAGCAGATGTGGAGAGCAGTATCCCATCTCCTTATTGTCAGTCAAGTTACTTTTTCAGAGATACTCAGTTCTCAGGAACAGCCCCACAAAGGCAATAAAAACAGTGAAATGCAGAGAGCAAACATTAACCTGTTTCTTTCGCATGGTGCAGCAAGTGCTTGCTCCAAGATTTATGGGGAGCAGCAACAGGACAAGAGAAGAAATGGCAAGAAATACTCACTAGAAACCCTTTCCAAACTCTGCACAGGTCAGACCCTTCAAACCAAAAAGATCCTAAATTCTATCATGCTATTGACTCCTCAGCCCAGAGTCTGGCTGTATTCCCAAAGGCCTCCTTCCCTCCATGGATTCAGCTTTGTACAAGTCCAGAATCTAGATGGGAGTATGTTTGTGGGGTACACCAGAATGTCTCCTTCTTTGCCACTGCACCTCTTTATCCTCTGAGGACATCTGTGGGATGCAGCTCAGCTACTCTAATGCACTAACACAGCAGAGGTGTTCAAAAAAAATTGATACTTTTAATTATAGAGAGATTTCCACAACAAAAGATGGCTTTCCCAGATTGAAGAGACTGGGTCAACATATTAAAATAGACCTCAGTCTCTGAGGCTGACAGAATTAAGATACAGGCTCTCAGATGTACCCTAGCAGGTCTCCATCTAACCTCATGGTTAGAAATCTGTGCCCTCCTGGTCTTTTTACAAGCAGGAAGTTTCACCACTCAGCTCCAGATGTTGTCCTTTTCTTAGTGCAGAAAAAGGAAAGAGCATTTCCTTTTTTGTCAATGAGCAAGAATGATGAAATTAAGATTCACCTCAGAAGGGTGTAAGAAACCTCCCTTCTTCCCCCTTGTGGGTATCAGAAGAGAACAAAGTCAACACACGAAATATTTTCCCTGCTGGCCTCACATATGAGCTATTTGGAAGCCAATGGTAATAAAAGGAAATCATCACAGGAGAAAAATGGCCAGAAATTCAACACTGGTATGTCTGAAGTGAGGACAAAAGCAATTTAGGAGCTGCTCTGGTAGTGAAATGGAAAGGAAAAATCTTCTTGTTATTAACTTTGGAAAAACTCTCCAAAACTCACTGGAGGAGAAGGAGGTTACCACCCTCCTGACCAGTTCTCCAGATCAAAATACCTTCAGCCTAGGCTGGAGACCACTCTGATTTTCACCATATATGAGGGGTGGCAGCAGCCAGTCACCCTGCCTGAAGGCAGGAGCTGCTAAGCCCTTGCCACACAGCACCCAGTAAGGCAAAGGGAGTCAGTCCTTAGATTTCAGGAGACTCCAGAGTCTGCATAAACAAATCCTTTATGAACTGAAAGATGTGCCATTTTATTTACTGCCATCAGAAATCATTACTTTCACATGGCTTTTGCACTCACCAAATTTGTGCAATTATGCAAACTTCTGCATTTGCAGAGCCATTCTGAATTATTAGCCCAGCTTCTCTAATACATGCAATTTTTTTGCCAGAAGGACACCATACCATTAATTCTGTACCCTCTCTAAATGCAGCAATTATCTACCAAACAGTTATTCTGTGCCACGCTTCAAGGATACTTTCACCTTCCCACCCTCCAGTGCTGTTGCTGGGCAAAGGAGGAGAAGTCACCATTACCCTCTACAGAGAGAGGGTCAAGAGGAGTCCCAGGACAATTTAAACATTCTTTAAAACACAAAAAAACCAACACACACACAAGACCCAATAATAAATTATTATAAGTAGGTCTTTACTGACTCTGTTATTTGCCATTAAATCCTGTGCATTGGTTCCCAAGAGTGTAACCTATAAAATATTCAGATTAAATATTCAATTTAGCAGGGCACATGCAAATTAACTAGCAACAATGCTCCTCAGGTGCCAGCCTGGCCCAGGCTCCTGTGCTTTCTTGCTTATGTAAACTATTTGTGGGATCAAAGATGCAAGAGCTCTCGGATAATAAACACTTGCCCTCCACTCAGAGGAGGCAAATTCTAACTGAGCTGGGTAAGAAAGCCTCTGTAAGAAAGGCCTTTCTCGATGGAGATGCCAGAGAAAGGGACAGGGCTGCTCCCTGCTCAGCTTTTTGTGTTGGAGAGGGGTCCAGCTGTGGTGCCAGCAAGCTCTGTCACAACACAGCCCAGTTCCCACAGACCCACAGAGCACAGGGACCCCTCACCTCTCTGAGGGATGGGGAGGTAGCAGGTATCCCAAAAGAAGATCTGCCTTGTGCTGGGACCATGGCCCAGGGATGAGCAGGACCAGTCATCTCTCCCAGCAGGCCCTCAGAGGATCACAAAATTGCCAGCCAAGGGTCACTCAGAGACATCCCCACATCTCACCAGCAAGGGATGCATTGGTTGTGTTAAAAAGGTGTGAGACTGCAGCTTTCTTTTGACATCAGTGTTTTGTTAGTCCTTTAAATACAGGAAATAAAAAGCCCATATTTTTTGCATAAACAGATATTATTGCTAAATAGAAATACATTACATTCCACTTCTGCCCCATTGACACTTTTTGGAAGACAAACCTGTTCACCAGGTTTATTTGGGGTTTATTTGGGCTTTTTATTTTTTCTGCTTGGAAGAGGCTATGTCCTATTTAGGAACTTAAATTAGCAAGACTAGACTCAAACTCCTACATCCAATAGTGGCATACAGACCCTTCATTTCAATAAACCCCAAGCCTCTGTCAAGAAGACAATTGTGGCTGTAGAAAATGAATCAAAGGCCAAGTCCCAGCTCCCCATCATTGCTTTATTGGTGCTGAGAAGCTCAGTCCATGCAGTTTAGGATGTGCTGATGTAGAGAAGAAAGGAATATGAGACTGAGCTGTGGTGGTGTTACCACCCTGGAGGTAAATAATGATGATCTTTAGGGTCCCTTCCAACCCAAATCATTTTATGACTCCGTGAATGCAAAATCAGAGAAGCTGCTCATGTCATCTTTGAATAGGAGAGCTGAATTCTAGTGCCCTTTTCCCTCTCCTCATAATTTAAAAATAAATTATATCAATTACAGATATGTTGCATCTCACTGAAATAAGAACACAGTATTTGGAGCTACCTCTCTGTGCAAGCAATGTAGCTAAGTCCTCATGCCACACAGTTTGTTAAATCAGACACCTTCACCCAGAAGACCCTCAGCATCTAAGACTTCAGCTATGATAACTATTGGAGGTTTGCTTATGACTACAAGGATTTTACCCCAGGAATCTCAGATGTCAGCACTGACAGGGGAAGTGCTGGCTATAAAGGCTGCAGTAGATTTCACACAGCCTGCTGTCACTGTGGGCAGTGATTACAGACAGCCATCAGCACAGCATCAGTGCCTCATGAACAGATGCACAGTCAACTTCCTAGCATGGTCTATTGGGAAAGGAGGATCACAACTGAAAAGTGATTTACAAAAAAGAGTTAAGCTGGAAATATTCATTTTCATTTGCCTGCTCAAATTTCCATTTTAGCTTTAGGCTGCTGAAGTGTTTGAATTGCAGCACGATATTCTGAGAGCATAATTTCTTTTGTGAAAATTAGTTTAAAATGCTGCTTCTGTGCTACAGACATCCTGATGTCATCCCTGGTATAAAACAAGCAGCCTCTCTGATATCTTCAGATGAAATAACCTCAAGGGACCTTGCTAAGGCAGCCAAAATGTTGGGGGTGAAGTGCTTTTTAGTTCTGGGAGGGTCTCCTTTGCAGTTTTTTGCCAGGGTTTTGCATCCCTGGTGAGGGAGAGGAATCCAAGTCCATCAAGAGGAGCACCCTTAGGTCCCTGGTCTGTGTAACTGATGCCTTAGGTTTTAACTTTTATATTTTTCAAATCCTGTACTGCTAGTGTCACTCTGAAGTTTTCTGCAGCTTGTTAAGTGCTGTTCTCTATGCTAAGATAGACATAACAAAACCTCTAACTTGCTCTTCAAAGACACCCAGAAACAAGAATTGTAAACCATCATCTTAGGGAGAGGGGGACAAGCTTGGGGAAATTCCATCCTTGGCTGGGTTCTGGTTGGTGAATTTATGCTGATATAAAAGTGTGAAGCACTCGTGAGCTGTCATTGTCCATGTTGGGATGCACTGAGGCAGGACCTCCAGAGCCCAAAGTGTGCACCAAAAGGCCTTTCAAATAAATCCCTCCTTTTTTCCTTTATTCCTGTCTAGTCTCTCTTTCTAAGTAGCCACTTAAGGCATCATAGCTATGGCTCAGCTACATCCCAACCAGCTCTATCCAAAAACCTCACAACACTGCCAGGAAAGTGAACACCTAATGCCATTCATTTTCCAACAATTTATTAATTTTTTCTGATGGGGCAATAAACAGATATGTTTGTAGATATGTTACAGATATGTTTAATTTTATAGGCAGTTCCCACAGAAACCAAAAGAACTGCTGCCAGGAATGGAACCACTCACCTGAATAAAGGTTTGCAGGATCAGTGTATTAAGTTTCAATATTGTTTTTTATGCATTGGAGTTTGCAAAATTCAAATGGAAAGCAGAAGAAGCATTTTAAAATAGCATGTCCTACATTTGTATCTAATGTTGCAGTAGGATGTATTTGTAGATTGCTTTACCAGGTCCACTTAAAACCTTAAATCAGGCAATTTAAAGCCTGCTCACTGAGATTTGCAAGCATGTGCAAATTCTCTTATCCAGTTGACACTTCACAGCTTTACCACACTTGAGAGTCGCCTACTGACCTTGGGGATTGAGCAGTAAAAGACCTACCCCTTAAACATGCAGTGAATTTGGTTCCCATATTGAACCAAGACACCACATACTAACAGTTAACTGTAATTAGAAACCTTATAAGAGCTATAAAAGGAACAACACACAGCAAAATCTGTAATGCACATTTCTATCAATTTATAGGGTTTTTTCACTAGTTTAATGACACAAAGGACAGGCCCTGAGTAACTAAGACCAGTTTAAGCAAACTCATCTTTGTAAGGAAGACCTCTGTAGCAGTAATTGTTATGTCCAAGAACACAGTAAAATGCTATGTTCAAAAGTGTATTAAAATGTTTTCCCTTTTTATTTTAAATCAATGCAGTTTGTTTTCAGCCACCCTCACCAGCAAAGTGCATCACACAGAGAGCAACAAATGGCCAAATGCCTCTTCAAGGTGAATATCTGATCCCTTCAGTTTCATCAGCAAAAAGTTATCAGTGATTGATTCACATTTATGTGCAATTGGTTGTTTTTCAGCAGTTCTTGGTTCACTGTTCTGAACATTTTCCAAGTGAGCCCTCTGAGCATGGCTGAGTCCTGGCCCACAACAAGAATCTTCAAGGGGAGAATGGGGGAGCCTCCTGATTCAGCCATGAGAAGTCCTTAAAACTGGAGGACTTGAAGTGGACAAAAGGCCAAACTTTTCCCCAAACACAGGAACTAAAACTCACACAGAATCATGGAATCATTAAGGCTGGAGAAGTCCTCTAGAATCATTGAGTCCAACCATTAACCTGACACTGCCAAGCCCACCACTAAACTGTGTCTCTAAGCACCACATCTGCACATTTTTGAACACTTTCAGGGATGGTGACTCCACCACTTCCTTGGGCAGCCTGACAGCTTTTCTGGTGAAGAAATTTTTCCTAATATCCAACCTAAACCTCCCCTAGCATAACTATCTGTTTTCTCTTTTCCTGTTGCTTGTTACCTGTGAGAAAAGAGCTGACCCACGCCTGTCTGCAACCTTCTTTCACTATTGCTCCTCACCTGGGGACAAAGGAGTCTGAGGGATTGGAGCTGGCCCCAGAAGCAGTGGTGCTGTGAGTTTTTCCATCCAAATTCCTCTTTCCTCCTCCTTTTCTCCACCTGATCACAAAGCCATCAAAGGGAGAGAAGGAGAAAGCAAAGGGAGAACCCCAAAAGCAGAAATCTTGACCCCACTGTTGCCCTCTGCCAACACAATAAGCAGTTTCCCCAGCCTATCAGCCACCCCTGTAGCTCAGGTTTGGGGGGTGTCTGTCACCTCTGCTCCTCTCAGAGCCCATCCCTACCTGCCAGCACTAACCAGATCATCCTCAGGCAGGTCCCCGCTGCTCAGGTTGCCAGAGAGCTGCTCCACCTCTACCCGGGCAGGCACCCATGGGTGCTGCAGGCTCATCCTCTGCTGCAGCAAGGGAGGATGTGCTCAGCCAGGGGCTGGAGGCTGCCAAAGCCTTTCCCCACCTGCCTGTGCTGAGGGTCATCTGCAGACTTTCAGATGCCTCCTCCCCCTCTCCCACTGCTCTCCCAGTCATGCCTGCTCCATTAGTGCCTGCTGCAGAGGATGGGAGCAGCGTCCTTGAAAAGGGAAGGGGGGAGTGCACTAATTGATGGACTTTTGCACCCCCATTAGTCTCCTGTTAAAGGCTACTGGAGGGAGAGGCAGGAAAGAAACCACCAAGGAATGTTCTGAGATGCATGTGCCTCTCCTAAATCCATCTTTGCTCACTCAAACCTGGGGCCATCAGCTCTTACATCAGTTCTTGCTTAGGCAGAGCTGCTGCAGGATGCTCTGACACAGCCCAGCCCAGGAGAAGCTGTCCTGCAGACTACAAGGAAAAAATGAAATTCTCCAAAAAATGTTTAAATTGTTTAAATGTTTAAATTTAAATTTAAATGTTTAAAGCTGCACCATACTGATGGACAAGCTGGAACTTTCACTCATACCTGTTCTCAGCAGTGAAAGGGCAGATCACTGCCACTCAAAGGAGGGGGAAAGCCCTGAAAGTCTGGACACACATCCTGTTAACAGGTTAGAACACTTCAGCCTTGTTGCCTTTAAGTCTGGGGCTCAGGCTGTAATTATTTTCAAATATCATGTATTTTAACAGCACTGAAATAAGCCATTCTTTTTGCATCTCCGTCCCTACACGAGCAAACACAAGCTACCTAAAATAACATTTATCAAGATCTGTGTTTTAGAATCAGAGAGACTTTAAAATTGTCCCAGAATCAGTGGTTTTATACCAATTTACAGCCTGAAATGCAAAAATTATTAAGGGGGAAAGTAGAGCTCCCTGATGAAATCAGTCACAGTTCCAGGAGATGTTCCTGAAGAGAACAAATTGCTCCAGCCCACTACCATAAGCACTTTCCAGGGCTTATAGGGATTTTTAAATTATAGGGATTTTTAAAGAAGGCATATTTACTTCAAACACTTAGCCTGAAAGGCCATAATAAGGTTTTATAGCCATCATAGTCTATTGGGTCAAAAATGCATTAAAAAAACCCAGAGCTTAAACACTTACAGGTATGATGGATCACAATGGAGTGTCCTATTGAGTAAATAATGTCTGCTCCAGACATTTTCTAAATAAAGGTTTACATGAGAGTATCACTGGCTTTGAAGTAGCCATTATATACTTTCATATCAATTTTCATGTTTCTATGACAATTGCTTTACTTTTTTATTCCTAACAGAACTCAGCACAGTGTTTTTTTTCCAAGCTTGGGACAAGCATAAACCAGACATCTCTGCATCAGGGAGAACTATTACTAACAAGGTCTCAAAGCAGCCTAATACCTAAGGTAAATATTGTAACCTTCAGTCCTCACCACAGCCCAGCATTGCCATCAAATACCGTAATCCATAATTTGCTTTATGATGACTGTAGGCAGATTTTTTTGAGCAAATGCACTCAGAAATGAGTACAGAAAGATTGTTTGCTTATTGTTTCTGCTTTTTTGACCCTATATTTCATTTTTGTTTCTTTGCTTTTTTGTTTTTTTGGTTTGTTTTTTTTTTTCTGGTAAGTTTGGCTCTATGTCCTCACTGGGATGAGTTGGCTGTATCTTCAGGAGTGTATAGTCTCTTCTCCAGCAGGAGTGGATACCTGCTGGAAACTCTGGAAGATTTAACTGTCAGTGATATATTCCAACCCTTTGGAGATCGGCATGAAACACAGGCCCAATCAAGAATTAATTAAAAACAATGAGAGGCTTCCAATGGATGGCAGAAACCTCTGGAGAAACAGAAGTGAAGTTTCCCTGCCTTTTGCTGAAGGACATTCTATTTGGTGTGAAAAATGATGGATACTTTTCAAGCAGTGCTATCTTGGAGTGTATATAATATTTCAAAAATATCTTGAAAGCTTCATATTTTAATAAACAGTTCCTACATCCATTTTTTATTAATATGTTTTTAAAAGAGGAGCAGAAAATTAACAGTGTGAGTCAGATCGTCAAGAAGGCATAAATCATCACAGCTCCACTGGTTTCAATTTATACTGCTTGTGAAAAAGACTCTCTATACCTTTCTGGAATCACAGAGTGAATTCATCATCCCCAAATAATTAAGGATTTAATTTAATTATCTGTTAATCTCTTCATTTTATGACTGGATTCTGAAGGATGGCAAGAACTACAGAGAGCTATTGCAAGGGATGTTAATGATAAGTACTGTGTAAATCATCATTTGGATATATCCAGAAATACTGAGCAAGTTAGGGCTGAGAGTTAAGTGGAGGAAGGAGCTGTGTGCCATATCATAGCCATATAATCTCCTGCATAAATATATTATGGCTTATTATAAAAGCACACTCTGCACAATATAAGGTCTGACCCTTTTGGTTTAATCCCAAACATAAAAGCCCTCTCTCTGATTTTGATGTACTTCTACCCAGAATAGTTTGAAGCAGGAAAAAAGGAAACAGTAGTATTTAAAAGTGACACCTGATTCTGCAGAAATTTAATTTTGAGCTATATTACCCTGAAACACCAGGTACCACAATGAGGGAACAGGGAGAAACGCTTCAGGGAGAAGAGCAGAAAATGCATCAATTAAAGGATGCCTAATAGCCTGCAGCTAAACAGCTTTCACAAACAGGAGGTAAAGGACAAAGTGTTCAGCTGCACAACAACATACACAGCTATATGCAAATAAAATACTTCTATCCAAGAAGGACATTTTGTCTCTTACAACTAAAGCGCTCCCGGAGCCCATTTAAGCACTGTGCTTTGACTACAGTAATTATCTCATGTCACTTAATATGATATAATATCTACTTATGCTTAATGGATCTGTTTTAATTTCTAAGGAAACTGCCTGTTTGCACAAATGAAACTTGTATGATGATTAAAATATAATTTTCACTCAGGCAATAACACTTTTCAACAAACAAAACCATAAATAGAGATGTTACATCTATTTGAAGACAGACTTAAAATGCGAATATCCTCTGCTACTCAATGTCCTGACTATAAATTGCTGTATATTATGGAAATTAACCATCTCTCATCATTGACAGAATATCAAATCAAAGGGAATTTGGAGTAGTCAAATCAATGTTATCACTAAGCAAGTCAACTGAGCTTCAGATCAGGGAAAATACACATTATTTAACTAATAATGCAACATAATTTACATAATTACCTGATATCAGAGCCCCATCTTCTGAAAGCATCCAAACAAATGTATTTAAAGACTTTTATATTTCTTTATAAATGCCTGGAGTTTGCAGCAGATTTAACAATGAGAAAAACTAACCCCAAACTTTTCAAGGAAACCCAGCTCATGAGACATCAGAGAGATGCCAGTTTCACTTGTTGAACCAAATTAACTTCATGTTTTTTAAAGAATCATCTGTTTAACTTCTCTTATTTCCAACCTATAAGACACCTAATTGTTTATACAGTAAATATGCCAATCTATTATTATTTAATTTGGCCATCATGCTAGATTCCAATGCTGCAAAGGCTTTAACCATGTCCCTTTTGGTTCAACTCTACAGTATATCTCAGCCCTAAAATACAGCCTGAGGGGAAAAGAGGTTTTTTTTGTAATGCCTTTTTTATATTCATCCAACCTTAAATGGCATTTTTAAAGGCAACTAAGGAAAACAGTTTAGCTTAGTTTCCTCAAGAGCTCTTACAGTAAAAATGTTGTTGCTGCAAATTGTCTGAAACTTTTCTCAAAAGTCAAATAAAACTTGAATGTTTAATATCTCGAGAAATTTGCGAGCATGCAGCTAATATGCAAAAGAAAAAATAAGCATACAATCAAACCCTGCAACGAAAAGTCTGATCAAGTAACATGCATGCAGCCACTCAACTTGTCCACAAACACCAGAATTACTTGCTTCCAATTTATTTGTTACCATTGCAGTCTTTTTAATAGAATTAATGCATATTTTTCACTCACCCTCCATATTTTTTTAAATCTTTTCATTCTGGACAATTTGGTTTTGTTCCTCTTTGAGGTCTGCAGATCAAATACATATCCTATATAGCTGTAGACATATTTTACAACCAGTCTGGAGCCTAAAACAGCAGAGTGATAGATATTCTTGAAAACAGAGGCACTCCCTGGCTTTTAGTGCTGCTTCCAACAACCACACAGTTCCCAGCTCAGCATAAAGGAACCAATAGCTGAACATGGGCACAAAAAAAAAAAAAAAAAAGAAAGCCTAAATCCCTTCTTTGAGATGATATAGGGAGAAGTCTTGATCCATCCAATGCTTGATTTAGGTCAGTGAAAAAAAAAAGATGCTCTTATGTCAGCCATCCAACTTTAAGAGGACTTGTGAGCTGACAGTCATGGCACTTTAAAGCACCGTCATGATGAGTCTTTATGAAGAGATTGTTTTAATCCTATATGAAAATAAAAAGGAAAAAAAAAGAAAAAAAATGCCCAAGCTGCTTAAGGAGTATGAAAATCACATGATATTACAAAAATATCTGCAATGTGCTGCAAGGGAATTAAGATGAGAAACACTTCATGTAGTGCTTTCTACTTTATTTTTGTGGTTTCCTAAGGGTGGGAGATTTTTTATGATTGTGGGGACCTACAGACCTGTCATTCCTCCCAAATTATTTTTAACCCTTTGTCCCTCTTTAAATAAAAGTGAAATATAATATAAACACAGATATGGGGTTTTTTTTGTTTCCTGAAAATCAATCTATTACTCAGGAAATTGTACCAATTCTTATTCTAAAGGAAAGAGAGAATCTATCCAGGAGGAAATTCCCATAGAAAGTCCTTACCATGAAAATTTTGATCACAGTTCATGCTATCCAGCTCATAGGGCACTATAAGAGAAAAGGACCATTTGGTTTTATTGTTCATACATCTGCTCTTCTTACGTTCCCTTTTATAATTCCAGGAAATGGAAAAGAAAGCAGAAAGAGTGTGAAATATCCCTCTCTGGTAAAACATAAAACCTCCTACCATATCTCAAATCCATTTCTGGAATGAGCAAATAAGTTTGTTTGGCAAACACTGATTTATCACAGGCAGTTAGAGCTGTTAAAGCTGATCTGCTGCAGAGTGGTGGAGCACACCTCTCACCTCCACAGATGTGACTGTGCAGAGGACACCCTCTGGAAGTGCCAGCTCTGACTGAAAGCCTGGAGGTGTAACCCAGGTGCTGGAAGGAACTCGTGGAGTAGAGATACATAAAAGAGATTTGCTTTGCATAGCTGGTGTGCTGCCTGGCTGTCTCAGTAAGAAAAGGGGTGGCCACCACATTCTTACATGACTTCTTCCCTTGCCACATTGTGCTATCACACATCTCCATTTTTGTGTTAGAGCATCACAGAAAGCTCCTCTTCCCATCTGACAGCACAGTGCAGGTGTACTTGATCAGATTGCAATGGGTGTAAGACCACATTTGATATTCTGGTCAGTACTCACACAGCCCTTATGAAACCTTTCCTCTCCTTCTCTTCATGGAAAGGCAGAAGAGTTGTGAAAACTTCTTGTAGTGTTCCAGTTGTGCAAGGTGTCATTACTCACATGGTGCAGCAAGCCCATATGGGGATGAGCACTGACCAGCGATTTGGGACCTGACCCACACTTCCCAATGACTGTGAGATGTTTCACAAAATTCAGAGCTCCATTTCAAAAGTGGATACCAAATTTGCTTGACACCAAGAGCTGTTACATGTTAATTACAGAAAAGACAGACTGGTCCTGTGCATGTATTTGATTCTTTTATTCTCACATTTTGTATCCTAATGTTTTTTCTAGAGTCCTAATGTTTTTTCCGTGAGGAGCATTCCCATTTATTTTAATGGCAGTGGAATCTGACCTTTGTTCAACAAAGAATAAAAGTGACTCATCTCGTGTTTATCTGAAAGAACTAGCTATACCTCATTAACTTTCTTCATATCCCCTTAGTAATCAGCCTCTCCGTTATCTAACAGTATTCCAAACTTTTTCAGACCTGATTTTCTGTCACTCTGGCAATACACCCTTAATCTGACTGCCACTGAAGAGACGGAGAAGAATATTTCAATTTTCTTAGCATTTATCGTTAGCCAGATTAGTTAATGATTAGTTGGATGTAAGAGAATGTGTAGAAACACTTCTTGAGGTTATGCAATCACTATTGAGGCCCCAAGCCCTTCAGTCAAGCTCAGTGCAGACAAGTGCTGCTCTGGGAGCTCTGGCTGCAGGCACAGCTGCACGGAGCTGCTCCCCTGAGCCAAAGCAGAGTGACAGCTTCATGCTGACATGTGCCTGCCCACTGCGAGCTGGGTCACGATCTGAGGGCTATCCTCCTCTTTCCTGTCTTTGTTCATGCACCACTAGACACCCACAGCTGAAAGTGCACTTTCCTGGGCTCCAGTGATACCCGAAATGAAATGGAATCCCTCCCTGAAATGGTTCCTCTAAGCAGTAGAAGAATGTGGTTTTTTATATCCCTTTGTCCTCAAAAGATGGGATTGAGTTTCTGGCTTTCCATGCTGTAAGAAGTGAAATTGTTCAGCAGATTTCTTTTGCTCGCTGCAGCCAGAGCTTACAAACAACACAGCACATCCAGGCCAAGGTCAAGCCAAATGTGACTCTACTATGTAGATTTCTCCTTTGTGGTTTGAATATTATGGTTAGGAGTGAGCAAAAATATTTCTCCTGAATTAAACCCATTGCTTTCACCAAGTTAAGGGCTTTTGACATTGTAATATGCTGAAAAGTGGCTTTCAGCACATTTTTAACATGGTTTCACGATAAAATCCTAATTCAGAAATAAACTGCTGCAGTTCATTCACTATTCTCATCACTCTGACAGATGCACTTTGGGAGGGTAACTTCTCTCTAGACTCAGGAAGTCTGAAGCCCACAAATGTCAAAGCACTGGCATTTCCAAGGTCTTGCTGACAAGGTGAGGAGGTTTGAGGAGGTTGGAGTAGAGCCCAGCTACTAATGACCAAATCACTCTCTCATGTCCTTCAACTCCTTTCCATGAACTCTGACTTCTAAATAAACCTCCCTATGGCAAATGTAAGATGTAAGTCTAATCCCTGTTCTCTCTTAATTGAACCATAAAATTTCTCCTCCATGACCTTCCCTTTGCAAGAAACAGATGAAGAAAAAGAGTCAAACACAGGTACAAAAAAGTCACATTGTTGTTTTGGGAAAAAAAGCAACCACAACTGTCAAATTTCCCACAAGTTCTTAGAGATGATCCTTCAGTATTAACTTTCTGCATTTGGCTGCCTTGGTGGGTAACACATTTGTGCCATCCAGCAGTGATTGCTGCTGAGGGTTTTGCTGCTTTGCTTCCAGTAAGGTGAGATGCTCAGCTTTTACCCAGTAATTTTGTTAAACATAATGGAGTGAAATCATCCCAGAATATTTACTGCAAGCTCAAAATCCCACCTCAGCTGCATTTACTGAGAGCAATAACACTATGTGTGTTCCTGTAACTATGATTTGGTTCCTATAGCAGCTCTCAAATTAACAGAAGAGGAAGAAGATTTGATTGCAGTAATCGATCACAGGATTATAAACAGCTGGTGTGGAAGGCAGTGAAAACGAAATCTGCACTGCAAGGATTTACTGGGAAAGTCTTTGTTTTCCAGTAAATGCTGAGAAATATTAGGAAATCACAGAGTACTGCTGACACCTCATTTGGATAGTGGGTACAATTTTGGTCACTCATATTCATGAGAAATGAAAACAAAACTGGAGCAGATGCAAATTATGGCTGGAAGATGATTGGGGCAGTGGAGAACTGCCTTGTGACAGAAAACTTGTTCTGCCTTGACAGAAACTACAGGAGCCTAATTAAAGTAAGGCTGCCACCTATAAATACACTGGGAAAGGAAGCAGAAATGGGGAAGAGCTATTTAACCCCAAATTTAACACTGACTCAGGACAGATATGTATAAACCAGAAAGAACAAATGCAAGTGAAAAATTGGAAAATGGTTTGTGATCACCTAACTCTGGGGTATGTTCCCGATAAAAGTAGAAAGGAATAAATGTTGCACAAATCTAAGATCACTGTTAGTTGTTTATGAGTGGGACAGGATGACAGGATGCCTGCACTAAGAAATCATGAAAAGCTGCTACCAATTTCCTACCCCTCACATCACTCTCATGCCAGAATTAGGCAAACATCTTTGCAAGTTGGACCTGATGCTCAGCTGCGCTGTGAGCACCAGCTGTGACCCTTTTCTGCTCCCAGGGAGAAAACACTGCCCCATGAATTTGTTTTAGGACTGCTCTAGCTTTCTCCATTTACCTATGTAAGCCCATAGGTCCATTTTGCACCAGGGCATTGCCTGCTCACCAGGACATGATCTGCTCATACCCCTGCACTGGGAATCAGCCACAACAGCCAGATGCAGAATGTTCTGACAAGTAGAGAATATAAAAAATTCGAACAAACATAAAAAAGCTAACAAAGAAAAGCTACAAAAGAGGAAAAGATGGCAATCTGCAGTTCTCTTTGCCCATGAGGTCCTCAGGAGGGAAAGGAGCAGAATCACACTCTGATTCCCATCACAGGTCAATAACTGACTCTGGAAATGGATATGATACCCCAGAGCCACAGCCCAGACCGAAGAGGGGAAGTGGGATACTAAACCCATGGAGAAAAAACAGACCAAAAGAGCTCTCTGTATTATTGCAAGAGGAAGTAAAAGGAGCAGGACTGGACCACCCAGCTCTCCATTCCATGAAGATCTTATAATGGCTAAGGTTTGGACCTGTGCCACTATAGCTGAGCTGTAATGAAAACAGGTGCAAACACACAAGGCCATGGTGACAGGAAGATTCTGTGCCCAGCTCTGCCCACAGACAGTTTTGACTCATGGATAGAAGCTTGGAGAGAAAAAAAATTCACACCTCCAGCTTTGCCCTATCTCTCCAGCCTGAACTGCCCATTGTAGTCTCTGAAGACAACGTCAGCTTTTGGCCAAAATACAAAAACCTGATGTCTTCCACTGTTCCATTCCTCCAGGACTGGCTGTACTCATTCTGCCACTGACAGCACTGATTCTGCTGCATGCTCAGAAGCAGGGAATTGGATGCCAGCCTTTGTCAGTTTACAGCAGGGAGGTAAGTTACCCCCAAACAGTATTTTCCTGCTGACTGCCACCATCAGGAGACTAAGAACAACATGCCCATTGCTATCCCACACCACCCTGTCAGATGATGCCCATGTGAGCCACACAGATGTCAGAACATGAACTCCTGCTCCCTTTATGTCAGTAACAGACACACCCAGGAGATAGTTTTAATGAAGTTCCTCCCTTATGCACGTAGCACACTGCAGTGTGCGGCCACCTCGTGGATCAGAAAATCTATCTTTTTTCACCAGGTTACTTTCAGGGCAGGTCAGTTCACTTATCAGCACATTGATCTGGCTCCCAGCAGGCCTGTACAAGCCATTGTGTGGGCAGGCTGAGGGCAAGCAGCTCCCTTCTTTGGCATTGCCTTCCAGGCCCTCATGCTGGGAGCTTCAGTGAACTCCTGAGCCTGCCCCCTGCTCCTGGGAAGCACCAGCCCTCACAGGGCAAGGAATCAGCTGTTTGCAAGCAAAAAGCACTGGGGAGAAACCACAGTGCAGCAGTGTAAGAGTGCTGAAAGAAGAAATAATGTCTATTTAATGGTCTCTACTATTTGCATATATATTAACTCAAACAAATACTTCAGCCACATCCACGCACTGTGCTAGAGAAATATGAACGGGGGAAAAGTGACTTTTCTCATGTATAAGTGCACATAGACAGGCATGGAGCCTCTGCAAAATGCAGCACGTATTTCTGCTTAGTTATTCCAAGTCACACTCAGTGGCTGATTTCCAGTCTGCAGGAGATGGAGGAGAGAAGGCTTGAAATCAGCATGGGCTTTAGGTGGAACAAGATAATCTAAGACAACCTGCCATCTCCACTCTCTGTCACAGAAGGCCCCATTTGTTATAGATTTTATACTTTTTGCAAGCAGTGTCTTCATCAAACTCAGCTACACAGATTTTAGGGTCCCACTATGAGGTGTTTAACAGGTTCTCCTTCCCTCCACTGCATGTGTTCTGTGCCTCAGCTTGTATAAAAGCTGCAGAGAAGAAAAAGCAGATTGACCCATCTCCACCAGTGTGTTTAAACCATGGCATAAGGGCACCAAACATCTTCATGGAAATTCAGTGCCAAGAGGCAAAATCTTCTTACTCATATTGAAGGCAAAACCAGAAAGAAATTAAAGAGTTTTTTTCATTTTGATGTCTAAATCACCTATCTGAAAACACCCATTCTCACCTACATGGCAGATTTACAGCAACACCTACTTCTGATTTGCACCATTTCACAAACCACTGTGAGGTCTCAACTCCTTGACCAGCAGCACCAGTGACCATGACATCCTGTGCATTCAGGAGCCCAAAGCCTTGAACCTCTGGACTGCATCAAAAGAGACTTTAGGGTCTCCTGTCCTCTTAAAGGGACATTTAGATGAACCACTCTTCTTGCTTGGGAGCAAGTGGGCTAAGGAAGTGAGTAGGAGAGAGAAGTGGACAGACAGAAAAGCAAAAACCAAACAAACCAACCCTCCTGAAAGGCCAAATGTTTTACAAATTGTTAATTGTGAATATGAGTACACGAGAGACCTGGGATCCGTGGGAAGATGCACTGGTCAGAGTTACCAGATCTCTCTGAGCATCTCAGTTTTCCAGGCACCCAGGAAAGCTGAGCAGTAACTTTCAGGACAAGCAGCTCCAGGACTGTTCTCCACTGAATTTTGGTAGTTTGACAGCTCACTCTAAATCTGTTCTACATGTAACAAATTACAGTGAATTATATTACACCTTGTTGTAAGAAAGCCTTGATTCTCTGGAATTAAATTAAAATAAACCAATTTACAGAGCAGGAGTAAAGAGTTAATATCCTGTCAAGTATTTGTCCAACCCTGGTTTAGAAACCTCCACTGATGGAGATCTGGCAACCTTTGTGAGCAATCCACCCCCGCTGCTACAGCTGGAGAGTTAAATGTCCAAGCTCATTATTCTGTGCCATGCCTACATCAAGACCTAAGGATAGTTTTCCCCTTTGCAATTACTCTTTAGATAAATAAAAACTGTCACTGTGTGTCCTTGTGAGGGCAGGCTTTAAACAATATCTAGTTTTACACTTTAAAAATTAATTTTCCTTCCATGGTGTAGATTCATTCTCAGGCTTAATAGGAGTTATTTTATAGAGGCAGTTTCTATTTCTCTCCCTTATTAGCTACAGATAAAATTGTCTACATTGTATTTAATGGTGTGTTGCACTCTGGGTGTGTTTTGTCTTTCTAAATCATGTTGCTCTCTGACTTTGATTGGTGATACAACACTGTGCCTTGAAGATTTCTGCTTTTGTTTATCTATTCTGTGTATTCCTGTGTTGTTAGGAACAGTAATGGTTTACCAGCTCTGGTATTATTTTCAGTAGAGTTGCTCAGCCACCTAAAGTCAGCTTTCCTCCCAATCACTGGAGGCAAAAAATGATAAAATGAAAGGTCAACTAATTAGACTCAAAGAAAATACACAACCAGCTATTTTCTACCCCTAAGAAAGCAACCTATATTTTAGATAAACAAATATTGAATTATAAGCAACATGAAATATAAAACAATTAGGACAGACACAGATGTAGTGAGTTTGGAAGGTGCCAGGCATGGGGAGGACAAGTCACGCCCCACATCCAGTGCTTGTGCCACCATTCCCTCAGGGTTTTTCCTCATTTAAGGGACCAATTCTACAGGGGAAGTAAAACCCAATCCCTGCCCCTGTTTGGGCAGATTTTTCACCTGAAGTCCCTACCAAGGTGACCAATCAATGTTAATCCAGAGGGCATTTTGTGTGATCAACCATTAGCCATGCAATCAGCCCATTCATGGCCATCCACTGCCAACACATTTGGGTCATTATGAAGATGGATCATTTTCAGCTGCTAGTTAGAGGGAAAAAGCTCCTTATCCCACTCCCATAACCATCCAGACTGTGTTAGATGTAATTACTGCTGGGCGATAAGGGAGGCTAAGGAAAGGGACAGACTGAAATATGTCCTCAAGAGCCTTAACTGGTTTGGATCTTAAATTCCTTTAAGCCCCTTATCATTCTGAAAATATTAGCTTTGCCACCAAAGGTGGGACTCGTTTGGTGAAACATAGACATGTGAGGTCTGAGCAAAGCTGTCCTGGACACCTCTGGAAGTCAATGGAGCTCAAGTCTGTGAGTCACTGGCTCCTAAAGCAGGCATCTAAACCCAGAGAGAAGAGGCAGGACCTGGAACTGCCATTATTGCTCTTTTGATTATAAAGGGATTTTAAGGTGACTGGATCAGATGGGAATGTCTTTGGTTCATTAAAACAAACCCTGCCCCTCGAGCCTCCTGAGCAACTTTTCATCTCTGATGAAATCCTTCACATTGCAACCCTTGTGTATTTTTTGCACTTAAGAGTTAGATTTGTGTGTGCATCTGGATGCACGTGAGCACTCCAGGAGGGAGGAATGATAAATGTGCCCAGGGCTGGACACAGCAGACCCCAATGTCCCACAGGGAAGTGCATTTCTTTTCTCTGTTTACTAGGAAAGCAGAAATGCTGGCAGGCTCCTTCTGCCACTAGATTTCCAAGCAGCTGCCCAATGACCACGTTAGTGGCTGGTTAGGGCACTTATAGCATTCTCTAAATGTTTAATATTTTATTCCTCCCTTGAAGCATCTGGTGTAAGTCACTTCTGGAAACAGAATGCTGGACCAGATGGAGCATTAGTCTGTGACATTCTGATCTGGTAATTTCTATGTTAATTTTTATGACAGTTTAGATGGGCATTGGCCACAGGGCCCAATCTGAGTCAATTGATTATAGGAAATTTATTTTTTCTCCCTTTTCCTTTTCCATTGAAAAGCACTTTTTTTAAAGTGTTGATCTTCACAGTGCAGTACCTGGGGAGAAAAACGAGAGTTTGGAGATTTCAGGGGTTAAGAGGTGTGTTCCTACTGCTGCCTCAGATACAGAATAAAAAGGGGAACATTTTTCACATTAGTTATCTGCAGATTTGGCAGATGTCTTTTCAACTATTTAGGAGCTTAAGTACTGTGTGATATGCACCAGTAAATGCAGTGTTTAGTGGTATTACAGTCATCATCAGAAAGAGGCCTGAAGGTTCCCCTATGAACCCCAGTTGTGTTGGCTTAGAGGGATACAGAAAAAAGCCTATATTACAACATGCTACATTTTTAGAAATGATCAATAATCCTGAGCATATCAGAGTCCAAAAGGCCAGGCACAAGTGATTGTAAAGGGATCTGATTTTCACCACATTTCTGAATATAAGGGTTCTCTCCAGGTTACACTAAAGAGTAAAGGCATCCCAAACTATCAGGCACTATTGAAATGCCACTCTGAGATACAGAAGTCTGTTCTAAACTGCAGAAACATAGTCAGGTTATGCTGTGCCCCCAATTAAAGACAGTTTGATTGATCAAGGTCAGCTATGAATAATACTGGCAATTTTATAGCCACATAATTTTCTCTAATTAAACCTCCAGCTTCCATCTAGGTACTTGTCCCTTATGTTGTTTTTGCTTATACATCCTTGTGATGCCAAGCTGTGAAAAATTATATGGGTCATATAATCTTGTCACTGTTCTTCTCTTACATTAACATATTAATTCCAAAAACATAGAGCAAAAATATGAACAAAAAGATTCATGACTACACTTCAGTGTGGTTAGATGTGAGTCCTTGCAGGCATTTTAGAGATTAGCAGTGAAAAAATTATTAGTTCCTCTAAATATCTGGTTCTGGCTAAAGAAACTAATCATATAAAACTGAATCATTAGCCTTTGGCAAACTGCCTCAGTTCCTGATAGAACAGGCTGGTACAAGATGAGAAATTGAATGAGGTGGATTGGGTTTGGTTTTTTATTTTGTTTCCTTTTTAATAGCACAGGAATGTAGATAATTTTTGCCCGTTAATTTTTATGTACTGAATAAGGCCTGAAAACATCCAGTAAAAATAGATCTGTTGTTTTCCAGTTGGGTTCATGAAGGATTCCTTGCCTCTGTATAGCCATTCAAAATATAGACTGTGATTGCACTTAAAGGTTAATGGGAAAATTCATTTGCCATTTTTCGTCAGGGTTTTGTTCCCTTAAGTTGCAGTGATGAAATAGCAAGGTGGTGACTTTTCCAATGAGTTTCACAGGGCTGCACCAGCAATCACACACTCATCACTGCTTAAATGGAGTTCTCTGCATGAACTTACTCTGGGGTGGGTTTGTACCAATAAAGTGTTGCATGGAGTAGAGAGGACACAAGGCTGCAGCATCACTGGTGCCACCAGCCAGAGGTACAGCAGAGCACTCTGGGGTAGCCTAAAGCAAATGTTATCCTTGTTCATGACATCAGAGCCCAGAAAAGCCAAGATTTAGGGACGAGAGGGTCCTGCCATTTCTGCTCACCCTATGAAAGAAGGACTTGTTGCTCAGAGAGCTCAGACTGAGCACAATTTCTTGCTGAAATGCCTCTTTTTCTGCTCACCCCTCAAATCTGTGTGGCCTCTCTTCCACAACAAGACTTTGTCAGAATTGTTTTTCTGCTTCACAATAGAAACTAAACCCAGTCCTGTGAGAGTGCATCTGCACAGGCAGTCCTGAGAAGGGGAATGGCCTGGGAGAGACTATTTATCTCAAAAACATCACTTGGAGAATATTTTTCTGTTACCTGAGTAGCCAAGTGTCTGATTTATACTGAATTGAGTGTTTTGACTGCCTTTTTTCACTTAAAGAATTAAAGAGGCTTGAGATAAAGGCCTGAATGAATAAGTTCACAGACTCCACAGCAAGCCCCCACATCAGCAATGGAAGCACCTGGGGATGGGGAAGGGTCAGAGATGCAAAGATACACAGAGCTTGTATTTCAGACAATCACAGGATCATAGAATCTTTAAGGCTGGGAAAAAAACACGCAGTATCATCAAGCCCAGCCTTTGACCAAATAGCACCATGACCACCAAAGCAGAGCACAAAGTGCCATGTCCATTTGTGTTCTGAGCACTTCCAGGGATGGTGACTCCACTGGAGCCTGTCCCAACAGGCTCTTTCCATATCAGGGCACAGGGAAAATGCCCTGGGGAATTTTCTACAGGGAAGTAGAACCACGACAGCAGCACAAGGGTGCAGTGCCTGACGGCAGGAGACAACCTGCCAGGAGTGCTGCTCCTGGGGACATCAAAGTCCAGGCTGGGATGTGCTGGGCTCCTTCTGGAGGCACAGGATCCTCCAGCCTCCTCTGCCTGAGCCATCCCACAGAGCTGGAAGGGAGAGGAGGCTGAGAGAGAAGGAATTTCTAAGTAGGGATAGGAAGGTAAGCCTGGAGCTGAAAGATACAACATAAGAAAGATCCTCTTAGAGCACATCTGAAAAGATTGAAGGCCAGGGAAGAAAGAAAGGAAGAAAGAACCTCAAGGAAACCGTGATAAAGCAGCCTGGTGAGAAGGATGTGAAAAAGAGAAGGTTACAGGAGCAGGAGGTTGCTGAAAGGCAAAGAGAGGTGCCAAGAGGAAAGATACCTGGTCCTGACAAAGTGAGGACAGACAGAAGAAATGTTTTTATCTGGGGCAGAGTAGATCCCAGAATAGAATATGATCTTCTCCCCTATTTGGAGTAGGAAATGAAAATTCCTATCTATAGACATGTTTTAACAATTTCCACATTTTTTTCCTTTATTTCCCCCTGTTGCCTCCATCAAAACCTTCATCTGTCCGAAGTCACATTATGAAAGTTCTAATATTTACAGAGAAGATTCACCATTTGTGTGGGGGTAATGCACATTTGTGACATCACCTGCACGCTGGTGTGAGAGACACTTGTGTGAGATGAGATATAACCTCTGACCAGAAGTGCTTCTGAAGGTCATCAAAGTACAAGGAGCAACATATTAATTAGCAAGGCCTGGTTTGGAAGAGTTCTGGCTCTTTTGTAAAGACAGATGATTTTTCTCGACTGATTTCTGACAGGAATAAGCCTTTGAGAAAATCATTAATTCCATCCCTAATACAATGAACTATAAGGGGAAGAAAGGAAAAGCAGCATCCTGCTGAGTTCTCTGAAAAGGTATACATGTCATTTTTCTTAAAAATTACTATCAGAAGCATTGCTGGGCAGTTTTTACCAGTTCTGTTGATTTTTACGGTGTCTAAATTTGGATGCAATCTATACAATAAACAAGTAGGATGTTTAAAAACAAACTCCTTGTTGGATCTCCTGGCATGTTTGTTTCATTGAAGGTGCCTCTCTTCTGTTACTACTGGAATTAAGTGAACGAGTACAAGATTTTGGGAGCCTCTTGTGTGTCTATCAGAGAGAAAGTTGAGGTGGTATCACCAATCCAGGCAACTTTCAGCGAGGAAGAGGATCCTAAGAGAGATCAGTTTTGTCTTTGGGAACTCTATCCCACACTGCTCTCTCCCCATGAGCAGTGAATTTTGGAATGGCTAAAAAAAAGTGGGATATTTGTGCTGTGTTTAAGCATCTAATTTATAATGCATGCAAACTCTCAGACAAGCAAATTTGTGCTTTTTAGGTCTGGCTGCATCCACCCAACCCCAGTGATGACCTGAGGTAGCCATCACACCTGAAGGGCGTTTCCCATCCTTTGAGAGGGAGATAAAACTCTTCATTAAAATAGACTGATGAAGAAAATAACCTATTTTGAAAATATGGTCAGTCAAGAGGAAAATCAGGCCAAAAATATTCAGGTTTCTTCAAAAGAGCTGTGCTAATATAACACTTTCAGTAAAATTAAAAGAAGGGAAAATTTGACAGAGAAGCAAAACTTGATGAGCTGATATCAATGGCTCTAACTCTTGTAATGATCAGAGGGAACTGCCTAGACCAGGAGACCTATTAAGTCTTTGAGAATAAGCAATACCTCCTTGTGAGAGTGAGAGGTTCAATTAAATAATCTGAGTGAGTTTTTGGAAGTTTGGCCAAGTCATCTTATCTATAGGAAATGAGCCTCCGGGCCCCAGAGGAATGCCCTTGGCTAAAAGGTAGCAAATTCCATCAAAATCATTAATGATGTTCCTTTCTGAATTCTGGAGTGCAGAGGATAGCCCTGGGCTCAGGAGGGCCAGTGGTGAAACTAGCTGAAATAAAGTGCTGAGTCTGTCAGAACTCAGTCAAGCTACTAAAAATAGCACTCAATGTTTTATTCATTTGGGTGTATTACTTAATTTCAAGCCCCTTCACGGTGTTCAGCTTCCAGCAAGGCTGAGGTTGGCTTTCTGCCATACAAACAATCCTTGTCTTGACTCAAGCATGTGAGCCTCAGGAAGAAACCAGTGGGAAGCAGCTCTGAAGGGAAACTGAGGCACAAGGGACTGCAGACAGAGTGACAGCAGAGAGTGCAAAATAACCATTTGGTGTCCTTTCAACACTGACTCTTTAAAAACACTCATTTATTCTAAAAATAGGTAAATTTTTTTGAAAATTCCTGATTTAACCTTTCCTTTTTTTTTCCCTGGGACATTCAGGTATTAATTTCCTATATACTTGATGCATGAGCCAGATACATTTAAAAAGTGTTTTTTTTTTAATCTTCTTTTGAAGGTACATACACACATCCCCTGTCAACCTCTGTACATACATCCAGGAGCCCCTTATTTTCAGCTACTTACATATTTCACCTGGCCACTCAATAAAGCCAAATGCTAAAAATCAACTGGCAGATCATTGCAGACTTTGAAAAATTCTTACAAGTTTGATCAGAGGGAAGAATGTGAGAGCTCATTACATGTCCCAGGCTATAATCTGTTGGTTCTTTAATATTAGCTATAGCTCCTTGTGTTAATATTTATCCATTGCAGTGCAGTTTTTTTGGAAGTCTTTCCAATATTATTCACTAGGCCTTGACACACAAAAGATGCTTGGGGGACTATTTAAAAAAAAAAAAAAATTGACTTTTTGCTTTTAAACAACTGCATTTTGCCCTAGGAATTCCACTGTCATCAGGATGCTACTAAATTAGGGGCACTAGGGAATCTCTTTGAGTTTGATGTTTCAAAGGCCATCAACTCTGTGTTTATTTTTTGCCTTTGTTTCACTAATAGTTGCCAAAGTGTTCTACAGGTTTGATGAAAGAATGCACATTCTCCTATTTTCTTCAATAGCAGAGAAGCAATCATGTCAGTTGTTAAAATTTAACTAATTAATTTAGCGTTTAACTAATCATGTGATTAGTTAAAAACTAATCCCTCTTAATATGGGTTTAAGTCTTGGAAAAGGGTGAATACTCTGAAGAAGAATGGCTTAATAAAACCATTTTAAACTAAGGGAAGCACGAAAAAGGAATCAACCAACAGAAATGGGATAGAAGTAACCCTGGACCTTAACTCATCAGAGACAAAAATATTTCCATGGTAAGAATAACCAATATTTCAGGCTGAAGAACAACCTCCCAGTGCATTTCACACAAAACAACACTTCAAGATATTTACAACAGAACTGGACAAGACATTGCACAGCAGGGGATACAAAAACTGGGTAATCTAATAGATATTTTCCAATTCCAATGCCTGATGGTTTTGGAAGAGGAAAAAACCAATTGTTATAGCAAATATAATAAATCTCTTATAACATCAAGCAATAAAGCAGCAATTACTAAAGGTCATGACTGTAATTAAACAGCATTATTTATTTTATTGCCAGAGCCTCATTTTCTATTAAGTTAGATGCTAACCCAGTTAAGCTAACAGCCACATTTACCTCTAAATATTTTTTTAAAAATCTTTGAAAAACTTTAATGTGGGAGATTTGAGTCTCTTTTGCTCATGCAATGGTTAGAGTTGGCACCTTTGCATACAAATATAACCATACATAATAGAAAACATTTTCTTCAGTCTCAAGGTTAAAATTAATTGTTATGTTTGCCTTGTTGTATTTCTAGCTGTATTCATTCGTTTTTTCAGTGTAGGCTCACTCACCTGAATCCTACCTGCTTGGCAAATTCTCTAAGTCACATTTTGTTAATGCAGCTCATCCACTACTGAAAGTGCAGAACAATAACAAATTATGCTGTTTCCTTCTGTTTAAATTCCTTCATTTTAAAAATTGGGATGGGGACAGTTTTCTACTTGATGACATGTGAATAGTCACTAGTAGACTTTACTGTATTATTTTGTCAAATACTTCTTCTGGCAATCACTTTTGTGCTGCTATTCTTCAGTGTCTTGATTTCCAACTCCATGCTGTATTTTTTATCCTTTGTTTACATGAGGTTTACTTGCAGTTGTACCTGGAGCTTTCCCCCTACCGCTCCAAAGGTGATTTCAATGGATATGAAATTCACACCCTCAGCTTCCCATTAAAGGCTGATGAAGAGAAAAGTCATTAAAAATTCCCTGTGTAGAGAAGCCTGAGCTGCCATGGAAAATAAGAAGAAAAGGAGTGGAATGGCTGGAGGCTGTGAGTGCTGCAAGGTGGAACACACTGACCACACATGGCACCCACGGCTCTGCTCAGGCTTCAGAGAGGCTGTCCCAGGACTGCTCCTGCCCTGTCTTTGCCCCTGGCACCTTACTCAGTCTTCCCCCTGAATTCAGCCCAGAGTTATTTACAAGTGGAACTGATCCAAAGTGAGGATCACCAAGCAGTTCCTCACTCAGTTTGACATCCAGTGATGTGGATGCTGAGTGAGAACAGAGATTTCCTACAGACAGTACAGATCTCTCATCCCAGGATTGCAGTCCCGAGCCAACCTGTGGGGCACAGCTTGGCCTCCAAGGTCTTTTCCATGAAATACATATTTTAACTCCCCTCACAGTCATCCTGTTCAAAATGATTCCTAAGTGGTCTTCAGCCACAGGGGATTGTAGGCTTATAAACTCCATGTGTTAAAAGACATTATTCAGCACACTGAAACATGGGATTCTCAGGGACCTGGCTGCAGGGGGAGAAAGTTGTCATAGAGGAAGAGATCCAAAAATGCTAAATAAGGAGGGCAATGAGGCTGGAGAGGTGGCAGAAGCACACTCAGGCAGTGCAGCCTTGGAGTCAGACAAAGCTAGGGATGGAGTCACAGGTTACAGTTCTACTACAGCTTGTCAGGGTCACCTTAGAAAATTTTTTCTATTTATTTTGTGAGAAAGGAAAAAAAGATCCTACACTGGCATGGGTTTGGTGGGCACAAGGAGTGTAGCACCAAGCTGAGCAGCACCCCAGACATGAAACTGGGAATTCCTGGTAGCTGTGAGCTGGGCTCCTTCTGGGCCAGACAGGAGAATTGTTCAGTCCCCAGCACAGCAGAGATAGCAGCATTACACAGCTTTTAGTTACATCAAGAACTGCAAATATGATGAAAATTATTCTAAGCTATAGAAAAGCCTCCCTGATTTCAAACGTTTATCTCAGCTAAACAGAATGCTTTGAAGTCTTTGAATCCCTATTTCTCAGCTGAACTATGCAGACTTTCAAAGGCATCCATGGACTCAGGAAAGGGGAGAAAATGACAGATCTGGACCCCCACTCTGCTTTTTAACATTCACCCTGTGCAATAGGTTTAAACAAATTGCAGGATCCAGGACAGCTCAAGAGTTCAAGTTTTGCAACTTGAAATTCTGGTGCATTGTCCTTCTACCTCCTATCTGCATTTCAAATTGTATTTACCAAGTACTTCAAATTTTTCTTTATAACAGGTTATTAATCTGACACATGATTTTGCAATACTTGTGCATTCAAATCCCTGCATAGTTTAGCAGATACATCTGACCTTGCTATTATCCTTCCTTTAGGAGATTTATACAGCATTCCTGCTTTGGAAAGATCATTAATTAGCATGCCAATAGAAAAAATGAAATTGCCTGCCATCTCCTATGTAAATGCATTCCCATCTGTTCCTTTCTCATTTCCTCTGCACAGACTCAACCAAAGGTAGCTTTAGTTTTTATACTGCTCTTAGAAAATAGTGCATTCATTGTTTTGCAATTTAAATCTGTTAAATTGTGTTGCATTGTGAAATGTGGCTCTATTAAAGTAATATATGGATTCATGCAGTCTCTCGGAATCTGAGCAGACTTCCAGACAATTTTCTGGATGTCCCTTCCTAAATACCTATTAATTCAGCTTAAGGTCTAAACAATCAGCATTTTATATTTTTGCATACAAGACTGCTACTAATAATAATTGTTTAAAAAAATTTTACATTTATTAATTAATAACAACTTATAGCAATATTCCTGTAACAGCCCAGTGAACTCCACTGGGGTTTCCACATGGTCCTGTAACACATTCCACAGCTCTTAGTTTTGCTGTGACAAGAGAATTCTAGTCTGAGGTCCAAACCAATGGACTGTGAAGTCCTCCAGCATGCACAGAGCAATTGCCATTGTTATGCCCTCAAACCATGAGGAGCTCATGCAACCCTCAGAAGAGTTCCTTGCACAATGTAAAAGGCCAGAAGTGTCCATCCCTCTGCTAATTGCCATCCTCCACCAGAAAGAGAAGGAACCAACAAGGATCATCAAGTCCAACTCCTGCACCTGCACAGGACCATCCCCAAGAATCCCACCATACGACCAAGAGCATTGCCCAAACACTTCTTGAACTCTGTCAGGTTTGGTGCTGTGCCCACTGCCCTGGGGAGCCTGTTCAGTGCCCAGCCACCCTCTGGGTGAAGAACCTTTATCTAACATCCAAACTAAACCCCCCCTGACACAACTTCAGGCCATTCCCTTATTTCCATCACTGGTCACCAGAGAGAAGAGATCAGTGCCTGCCCCTCTGTGCCCCTCATGAGGAAGTTGTAACTGCAGTGAGCTCTCCCCTCAGTCTCCTCCAGCTGAACAGACCAAGTGCCCTCAGCTGCTGCTCACACAGCTTCCCCTCAATCAGTATTTTGTATTTGTTTTAGAAAACAGTCATATTTTTCAGAGGCATGGAAGAGAGAGGGCCAACCCAATATCATTACATTTTTAACTAGAACATAATTGTCAATGTTTCTGATTTGGAAGCTCAAGGTTTTATCTGACTGCTCGTCACTGCCCACCTGGGCAAGGAAGCTTTTCATCATCACCACTGCAGGGTGCAGTGTGATTGTGTGCTGTGTCTTCTATGCTTCCTCATTATTGCAGGTTGAAAACAGTTTCCCACTCACTTGTGTTCAACAAAGTTTTGCACCACATTTCCAATGAATTTTCTGGAGATGGAACTTTAAAAAGTAATTAGGCAAATATATTACTTAGTTGTCTTACTCATAAATACCAAATAGCAACATAAAAGAAGCATATGCCGTTGTGGTTCTCCAACTGGGTGCCAGATGGCAATACTAAGATTCAGACAGAATCTGTGCTAGAGTCAGTTGGGAATAAACCACCACTCAGATAACTTTTTCTTTGCAGTAGGAAACACAGTTTCCAGAAATATCAACATTTTCCACGACTCTTGTCGCTCACATATTTTAGTTTTCCACAACAGCACTAGGGAAAGAGAACATTATTGTTTGTCAAAATGAAGGCAAACACCTTTATTTGGGTTAACTACCCTGTGCTCTGTGCTCATCCTGGCACTTTGTCACAGGTCAGATGCCTGGTGTCCCCAATGTCATTGCAGACCTGGGTCCCAGGTGCCACAGTCTGCTCTGAGGCCGATCTGATAGAACACCCAGCAGGCAAAATCCCTGTCCTGGATGCACCAGGGGTGGGTCTGGGTGCAGGATAGAGCAGACCTGGCCTCTCAGCAGCATCTTCACAAACATACTTGAGTGCAATCAGTGCACCCATCATAACTCACTCAAGCATCTGAAACAAAGCTGGTTTAAGGGCACTGAGATATTTCCCTTCAGCCAAACAAAGTGTCTTGCATGTCACACCAGAAATATCAGAGATTCTGGTTTTCCAGCCAGGTGTACACCACTGCTGAGGAAATGGAAAGATTCTCTGGTGTTTATACCTCTAGATAAAACAGGATGTCTTCTTGGATGACAAATCACAAGAATTGCAGGGTCTGACCCAGAGAGAGGTGAATTAAAAAAAGGGAAAAAAAAAAAAGTTATATGATCCCTTGGTCTTTTGTGAATTTTAATCTCACAAAAAATAGGAACTTTTAAAGCACTGCACATCAAAATAAGCTAAAAACAGGAACCACAAATAACTTTCAAGGGAAGATGATATTTTTTAACAGGTTTACTAAGCTTATTCTAGGGTGACATGTGGAAATTCCAGTGACAAGGCTCCCAAGCTTTGATCATAAATGTGACACCTCCTGACAAGACAGCTTATCTTGCTGATCTTATCTGGTAGCTGGCTCATTAGGCTACTCACTATCACACAGTCTGAACCCAAATTTAAATTCTTAAAATTATTGGGAAAAGTTATGGATTTGGATTGTTTTGTAACTTCAGCACAGCATGATCTCTTGATGTATAAAAAAGAGTTCAATGACTTTGAGTTTCTTTCCATTTGGAACTTACTGCAGAGTTTGTACACTGCTTTATTTGCCTTTCCCTGTAAAATCTCTGCCTCTTTGTGCAGGTATCATCTTCCCAAAAGTTTAATATCTCATTCAAGTTCGTTTTTAACTTCTTTAAGGCTCTGCTTTTCCAGACTGTGGAGGGGAGCTCTGCCAGCTCCACACACAAACAATGTCACACCAGGCTTCTCCCCTTTCTTATCAGTGTTACAAGGAAGGTATTTCTGCTGCTGTTCATTGTCATTGCTTTCCTTGAGTGTTTAACCACTTCCATTTCTTTTTCTCCCCCACGCAGTGTTTTGTTTCGAATAAGAAAGCCCAGCAGTGAGTCTTCATTAATTCAAAAGCATCTCAAAAAAAGACCTTATATTTCAACTTCAGTCACTCTAGCCAAAGGCAACACTGGGAACTTCAAGGAAGAAGTACCTGTTTAAGTTCTTAAGAATAACATTCATCCAGCATTCCCTCCCATTTCTCCCTATCAAAGCAAAGAAGAAAACATTTTCCTTTTGCAGTGAAGAGATTATGTTTTTTATGATAAGCTCATTAGAAAATGAGTCTGCTCTTCTAGAATAGTTTTGTTCTGCATATCCTTGATTTCCTAAATTCCTCTACTTGGAGAATAGAGAAAATTTGATGTGTCAAACTATCTGAGCTGGCTGCAGCCGTGACATTCCACTGACTGTCATGCACACCATGGCAGTGAGCATTCATTCTGCATTCTGAGGTGCTAATGCATTGGGACATCACTCTTTAACACACCAATATAAATCTTCACTCTCCTTTTCACCCCCAAATACATGACCCTTCAGTAGCTTTGGACCCTGGAGTCCTCTATACCACAAAGCAGCCTACTTTCAACACCTTTCTCTCAACAAATAAAACGAAGAGGACTGGAGTTATGGAACTTTCTGTATTCTAAGCAGGAAACTGGTTACTCAGATGTGCCAAAGAACAGGGAACATGAAGTAATCTCAGATGGTGTTGACAGAGCCTCCAGAATATCTCCAGAATCCCAGCAGTGGCGATCACAACACATCATGTCTCATTCTGAGCCCATCCGTTCAGCTCTCAGGAGATACCAGAGTGGCCTGGAGGGAGACACAGGATTTGTGATGCTGCTACAGCAGAAGGAGGATGCTGTGGTTTGGACCATCTGCTCTGCTAGGTTGTTCTCTGCATGTCTCATGAAGACACAGCAAAGCATTCAAAGATACCAGAGTAGTATAATGTCACCTTTCCTTCAAAACTGCACAGTGATTTTGCAGAAGTCAGGGGTAAAAATGACTTTTCCTAGATCTTTTTATTCATATAAAAATAGCATTGTGTAGTGTCTCATACAAATAAATTGCATATTTTATATTTTATAGTTAGTTTCTTTCTTCTTTTAGCAAGTGTTTTCATTTGAAGAAAAATCTTGCATTTCCAGAGCAGCACAGCACAAGCACTGGCCCAAACTTTTCAGCTGAATGTGACTTCAGCACATAGAGACAAGAAAGCCAAAATCATTTGGGCTGCACCAGAGACTGAACTTCAGCCTCCAGGACCTGAAATCTTCCCTGGAGTTGATGCATGCTCTCCATGTAAGAGAACATCCTTCAACACGCTCACGTGTGTGGCTGGAGCACAGAGGAGGACACACTATCATCTCTGTCTCATCCAGAGCACAACACAGACACCAAAAAGTTTTCCTTCTGCAAAGGAAGTACAGGAGTGACTTGTGTGTCTCTGACCAAATTCTCCACACTGAAACATGTTGAGGAAAGAATAGGGATCATTTCTACTTTTATTTAACAGGCTGGGGATGTAGCCACATTGGCCAAGACATCAGTTTTCAGCCACGGCCAAAAGCCATAGCTGAGAAAGGAGACTGCAAGGGGCACTCCCTGCAGAGTCTGTAAAATCCAAGCACCAGGGGATGCCAGGCAATCCTAGATAACTGGAGGCATGCAGAGGGAATGCAGTGAAGAAAGGCAGGTTCCCACCCCAGATGCCAGTGGTCCCAGACCCTGGGTGCATCATCAGACTCTGCAAAACCTCGTCCCCACTCTGAAGGTTTGGGCATCTGAAGGTTTGGGCAGCCCCAGGCCAGCTCAGACGTGGCATGGCTACAGTCTGGGACCAGGCTCCTGGGAAAGGAGCTGTGTGAGACCATCTGGGAGAGGCTCCATCAGGGGCTGCCCTCTTCCCTTGGGAGAGCCTTGTGCTCCAGCCCTTGCCCCAGGTCCTGCCTGGGTGATGCTGTAGCTAAGCCTTAGCCCAGCCATGGGCTCTGTTGGTCCCAAACTGCTGATTTGAATTCTGGCTTGACTGTGGAGCTATCTTATCCTATAGATGTGTCTGAAGACCTATTCTGTTGGCAGAGCCTGGCTACCATCCCTGGGCCAGCTCTGCTTGCCTTGCTCTGGCCTGCCCACCCCATTGACTCCCCAAATCCTGGACTACTTTCCCCTGCTGAGCAAACCCACTTTGCCTTCTCCCCAACATGCCCCCTCTAGCAGAATCTCACAGCCACCTTAAAACAAGGGATGCATCACTTCAGGATGGATTCAGAAATTATCTAATAACGCATAAAAATGGCTTTTATATCTCAGAAGTGCATTTCTAGAATTCCCAAGCACCTACCAATTCAAATGGCCATTTACATAAGTACCAGGGGGTAGTGAGACATAAAACCACTCACAATTTTTTCCTGCATTCAAAACTACCTCAGAGGCTTTAGAAATTCACCTGCCTAACTCACATTCAAAGAAAATAATCTCACAGGTTTAAACATTGTATTTAAACTGAGCACTCAGTTTTATTTCCTCTTTGAATGGCAACAATAGATGCCAGAGGAAGGAGCATGTGAATGTCACATCACAAACCCTCCTCCTGCCTGCATTTCAAGCACAACCAGAAACAGCTTGGTCCCTTGCTGACCTCAATACTCACAGTCTGAAAAGAACTATCACAGCCTTCAAAGCAGACCAAATAGCTGAACAACAAAGAACCTTGAAAGTACAGAATCAAACTCTTTTTCATAATGGCCACATGCAAATCAAAAGTCTTTGATACTCATGGTGATGCTTAAATTCATTTAAGCATTGTAGAGATCAAATTTCAAGTTCCATGAGTGGGAAATACTAAAGAAAGTGTTCAGCATCACCTCAGTGTCCCTGAATCCTTGCATCTCACAAGATTCATTGTCCACTTCTTTGCAGAGCTACAATGAATATGAGATGAGGGGGCTCAATCCACCCCAAACCCACCTACAGAAAAGCTGCTGGTTTTAAACTGAACTGACTTCAGGAAAGAGTTTCACTTGAATCAACTGTGCCTAAGAAAAGTAAAGAAAGCAATACAGAACTGGCAGGGTCCTGCATTAACTACTGTATCCTTCAGATGCTCCAGGGCAGACACTTTTCCTGTTATTTACATTTTTTAATATGCAAATGTGCTATTATTTAGCAGACTGATAGTTCTGCAAACAAGCTACTCATCCAAAAAAATGCAATTACTTACAGAAGGGCTAATTAATGATCGTTATAATTTTGCCCAGAGCCCTTTCTGAAATTAGAGCCCGTGGACTAGTTGACATGTAAATATCTACCAGGAGGCACTATTTGCCATTAAGTCCTACCATTAAAATAAAATAAAAAAAGTCAGACAGAAGACTAAAGAAGAACAAAGGGACATGGAAAAAAGTGACTTCCCAAGGATAGTTGCAGAGCACATACATCCTGCAACATAAACCTTCATCTTCCCTGCATCCATCTCTCTCACCGTGTGTAAAAACAGACTCTGCATTTTGAGCAGTTGTTTCATTCTAACATCATTATTGGTAACTGTTGAGGAGCCCAGAGCACAATCTGTTCCTACTGAACTTTCCTTAATTATCACTAGATGTAGTCTTAATGGATTGCCTGGAAGTGTCAGTAAAAATGAGAGAAAGGACTGTGGTTCAATGAGGTTAAACTTAAATTAAAATCAGGGCCTTTATAAAGGATCTGAGAAAGACAGAAAGGTTCATTCTTTCCTGGTTTTACACTTTTTCATTAAACATTAAACATGGCTTGAAAAGCATCTTGCACCACCTTTGAGTTCCTCATTTGCTCACTCTTCAGGCTGAACTGGACCTGCAAGAGAGGCAGTGAACACAACAGAAAGTTGGTTTCCACTTACCAAGGCAATTTAAGGATGACCAGGAGTTTCCACTCTGTCCAAAAGCCTTCCAAGCCTCACAATAAATAAATAATAAAGTCTGAGAGGCAGCCACAACGATGCATGCCTGGAGCAGAGCTATGGCAGTGCCTGCTTCCTTGCAAAATGGGGGAAAAAAGGCGAAGAAAGAGGATTTCTGAGGAGAAGCAGAACTGTGACTAATGGAGGCTAAGAGATCCGAAAGTGCGGAGTGGTGCTGTGGAGTCAGTAATTCTCAATCATCTGCAGACGTTTTTATAGCCAGAAAAATACATCCTAAACAGGTTAAACTACCCACTGCGACAAAAGCAGGAGCTGCTTGGAACAGGGATGGCTCATTTTCGCTATTATACCTGTTACTTTCACTGGAGTCTAATCAGTATTTAATACTCTACCAAGCAGGGCAGAAATAATGCTTTCCAGTCTCGTGTCCCTAGGCAGAGCTGTGATCAGTGATGTTTTCAGGTTGCTGTCACATTTATTTCATTAGCATGAAATAGCGTTGCAGCTCTCCTTTGGAGGTGCTGTTTCTAGCTGCAAGGGCCATAAAAAACCCTAAAATATGTCATCTAAGCAAAACCACTGAATTCATCCTCAGTGTGGAAATGTCTGTGAGACAAGAGAGTGGGGGGAAGATCTGTTCTGGTCTCCCCAATAGATTCTCAGCTGTGAAATAAACTCTGAATGGGGACAATCACTTCATTAACTGTTTCGCTTTTGATGAATTTTAAATGAAAACAGCAAGTGTAATTATCATACAGTACCCAAATCCCTCACAGGCCTTTTTCAGGCCAAATGCCCTATTTATTGCCACGTCCACTATGACAATCTCCACAAGGCTCTAATGAACTGCATCTGCAGAGTCTCGTGAAATGCTAAAACCAGAAAAGGTAGTGAGGATTACACAGCATTTGGGGTGGGATTGGCCTTGCAGAGGTTGTGACCACACAAACCACATCTCCAGGTTCCCACTACAGACCATGGAGTGGGAATTAATTACAGTCAATGTAATTAATGAAATTCCAGGCAGAGTTCAGTTGATGAGACATAGATTTCTGTCTTAGGGTGATCTGAATTCTTCTGACTCCACTAATTTAATCAACAACCTCCACTATCATGGGAACTTAGGGGGCTGGCTCACGTTTAGGTGCTTACAGCTCAGATTTCATCCTTAGGGTGTGTTTCAGTTGCCTAAATGCAGGTAATGGCACCACCCAACAAAGTGTGAGGAGGGAGGGCAGAGCTCCAGCTGCCTCCTCTGAAGGGCTTGTGTTTTTGGAAGGTGGCCTTAGATATTCAATTGCACTGTTTAAGTACCTCATGACATTCCTAGTGCATTAGTATCAAACTCATCTTTCTGCTATTTAATTTTTTTAAAAAAAACCCTTTTCATCACTCCTGGGGCTGTAGTCAAATATTCTCCACTGGGTGGAGTAAAACCAAAATTTCTGCCCTCAAATTTTCAGTCTCATTTATCTCTGAAGTATAAGCCAGTGCCAGAGCAGGTCAATGAGCAGAATTACAACTTATTATGTAAAGATCTATGTAAGTGACTCTCAAACTATCATCTGAACCATGTAAATGTTCTGAAAGGTACCGTTACATTCCTCACCATAAAATCTCTCAATTTGGCAGATTTAAGGTTGTTGATAGGCTTCCCTTAGAGAAGTATGGTTTGCCAGTGATCACTAGGTTTGGAAAATTCTTAATTCTTATAGAAAATAAAGAAAAAAAAAGCCCTCTCTGCTATGTCTCTCCAGCAACTGAGGAAGACATTTGAGCTTCTTTAAAGATCTGGATTTCTATGAATACTGCTCTGCATCAAGAAAGACTCAGGTAATATGGTAACCTCGGTGTCCAAGGAAAATGCATGGATAAAATCTCACTGATCATGAATGTTAAAAAAGACAGGCTGATCAAAAGACCTATTGAGTGACTGTAGGAATAATACCCACCCACAGCACGGTGAGTATTCTGAGTTTTGCTGTTTTAACTCTATTCTCTAGGTAGTGCTCTAGTCTGGTTTTTCTTTAAATGTCTAAGGATAAAACACATTTTATCTCATAGCAATGACATTGCTGCACTTTATCTCTCTGCTTTGTCTGGAGGTGTGCCAAGGAAATGTCACTACATCATTTGCAATGATGCATGGTCACATAAACTCCAGTGTCCTGAAGCTTATCCTTTACAATCTTATGTGCAAACATTAAGGACTCATGAAAGAAACAGCAGAGTCAGTGCCTATGATTCTGAAAAACAGGAATCTTCTGCTGGGTATCCTATGGCTTTATTTGAACTTGTTACTTGGGCCTCAGAATCTGAGGTTATTTTAAAAGCCACTCTTGTTGTCTCACCAAAGAATAAGTAATGTTGTGCTTTCATTTGTTTGCTTAATCGAGGTGTGGAGATCAAATACACAAGGAATGGAAACACACATCTCCTTTTTCTAAGAAAACACATGGAGAAAAATTAAACCTCTGGAAAAAAATGAATAAAATTCAGATTTCTCAGCTATTGGGTTGATTTATGTTTACAGACCTATTGTCAAGGCCTGCTGCCTGTACATTATTTTTTTTGTCCTGATCATTGTCTAATTTCTTCTGTGGGATTTCCAAGATCAGAAGTTACCATCTGGGTGGAAGCAGGCTACAAACTCACACCGTTTGTAGCTGGTAGGGGCCAGAGTAACCTCAGTGTGTTCTACGTTACTCTATTGCATTAGGAATATGGAAAGTATTAGAAACTCACAGATCAGTATTTGTGTAAAGACATGCCACCAAAATATACTCCACCTGTAGCAGTGCAAACAAACTTTTAGGTTTGTTAGAGTTGTCACTTTGAAAAAGAACCTAGATGAAGGTGGTGCTGCAGGAGAAAATATCCTATATATCCTATCCTATTTCTATACCCTAACAAAGAGTCCCATCAAGAAGAGCCCATTGAGAAGAAAGGCATCACTTGAAAGAAGATGAAAGCATGATAAATAACTTTGCCTTTCTCATAAATTTTTTATGCTTAGTAAAGTACTGGAACTGTCACAAAAATATTTTGGAAAAGCATTATGTCAATTCGGTTTAGTTAATTAAACACCTAACCTAATTGAAAGAATTCACTGCCTAGTTCCAGATGGTATGTGAAATGTATTGACTTTTATATTAGAAAAAGTGGTTGTTAAAATATACTGGTTTTAATGAACCCTTCAGATACTTTTAAAATAGTATTGCTACTAATGTCACTTTTCTATAAAGAAAATCCAATTCACAGCATAAAAGAATAAAGTCAAAGGTTTACCAGCCTAAGAAAAACCACCAACCCAATCAAATACAGCAAACACAAATAAAAAGCTTAATCAGAGATTATTTTTCCTTTTAACCTCAGTTGAGGTGGTAACTCCTCAGAGAAAACAACTGAAGGAACAACTACTTCCCCCCAACCCCAGGGAAATGTTCTCTGATCTGACAAACCATGTGTGCAGTGTTTAGTTAGCTCTACATGGGAAGGCACTGGAAGTCAAGACTGAGTATTTCACAGCTAGAAAATTCCTGGCACGCTCTGGGAAGCCACGAAGTAACATTGAATTTGCTGCAAGGACAGTTTGATTCTTCATTTTCTCTCCTCTCCTCTGTGAAGAGGGAGTTGTTGTGTTACTAATACGATGCTGCCCTTGGTCTCCTGGCAATGTCACCTGTCCTGCTGCACCTCTTCTGGGGTGGGGAGCAAAGTTAATCAGTTTACTCATAAAGGGGAACAGGCTGGAGGAGCTGGCCAGACCCTCTGGTGAGGGCAGAGGTAAATAATGATCTGGGTTATTGGCAAGAGAAACAGCTCTGTGGCTGATGAAGGCAGAGAGTCAAAAGGGGAAAAGCTTGAGCTCTCCACCTCCTCATCCCTGATGTGATTGCTATGCTGTTCCCAGAGTCACAGCCTCCCTGAAGCTCCCTAAATGTGGCACCTGATACACACAGGGCAAATGCACAGACCCACAGGTTGGTACAGTGGGGTGGAAACAAGGTTAAAAATCCCCAGCATCTCCAGGAAATCTGTGCCTGGTTTTTAGGGATTGTCATCAGAAGGTTGTGGCACTCCAAGGGTGGACTTCAACTTGCAAATTAAAATACCTAAAATTAAGGATCTCTATCAACCTGAAAATCATCTCTATTTCTCTAGGCACAACTGGCTGTATTGGCTAAATATGCACAGGATGTAATGGCAGTTTAGACAGCCCTGCAGACTCTGACATTTATGTGTCTAAATCTGTGACTTTAACCCCCCCCAGAACTTAGTAATATTAACAAATGGGCTGATACATATGGCATGGAGTGACTTTCAGAGCAGGCATCCAGGAAGACTGCAATGAGCACAGAACTCCCCTATTTCCCAAATCCTGTTAATATTCCATAAGAATATAGGAAAAAATAATTTGTGTTTAAAAGAACAGTACATTTTTCATCTATCCACAACAGCATATTGGAAGGATACATGATCATATTTACAACTACAAACCAGACTTACCTACTTAGCATTTCTTTTTCTAAAACTTTAGCACTTAGGCCTCTGCAAAGGAGCTAAGCTGCATCTGTATTTTGATTCCTTAGTTTTGCTTTCCCCAGTATGTTTTAAAACCTGTGTTGGAAGTCATCGGGGTGAATACAAGGATGTCAGGTGGAAGTTTAATGACCTTTGCATGCAGGAATTCAGATAAGATAATCCTTTCTGCCCCTAACATCTATAAATGTGAGTATATTCATGGTGAATCCTATGGTCAGCTACAGCATGGAGAGGCTAAAAGCTGACACACTGTTTGTGACTTACAAAATCTCTTGACTTTGAGGTTACTTCTTTTATATGTAATTGGATCCAAGGTGTTCCCTCTTATCTTCCCAAATCCCTCTGTTTACTTTCAGTACAATCTACATCTGCAAGCTGCAAAAGGGATTTGATGCTGATGTACCATTTTTGACAGAAAATCTCCTGTCCCACTTCTCAGACATTCTTACAGAAATGTAAAACGAATATTCAGAGAATGCCTTAAGTCAACAGGATTAAGGAGTGTCAAGTGCACTGCTTAGTCCTATCTACGTGCTGAGGATTTTATTGTACTTTCATGAGAATATTTGCACTGGCAGTTAGGGATGTCTCCAGGGTTTAGCTTTTCTTTTTTTCTCTTTAATAATGTCTAGGGAGGTAAAAGAACTGTCAGTTGGGATAAGAAATTGAACTCCTGCCTCCCCAGCTCTCCACTGTCAGTTTAATTGAGTTCATTGCATAACCTTTAATCTGACACCCTTTACACTCAGCAGTGCATTATTTTACTAATTATCAGTGTGTACCAGTGCTGATGACTTGAACACCATGAGCAGGCATCAGAGTGCTCCCTGGGGAGAGCAGCACAGTGCAGGGAGATCTGTGACTTGGAGAGGCTGAAAGGGAAGGTGGGAAAGTGAAGCAGGGAAGGAACTTGACTTTTGGGGCTAGATGAGCCAAAGGAGGCAGTGGATATCAGGAGAGCAAAAGAGCATGGCAGCCACCAAGGAAGAATAAGCACTCAAAAAACTGGGCAGTGCTGGAAAAACAGGCAGAAAATAGGGAAAGATACAGAAAATATAGAAATCAGGAATAAAAGCTGATTTTAAAAAAAGCCTGACAGGCACAATCCTAGCCTTAACAAATCCTACCATGTTGGTGTGATAGAAATAGAGGGCAAAGGATACAGACTCTGCCCCAATAAAGTGAAAATCTGCATTTAATTCAGACACACATAGAGAAGTATGGGAAGCACCTTCTGCACTTTGATACTTTACAGCCCAAGAGTGAGTAGGGAATTAGGATTCAGTCTGCTGGAAAGATACATATTATAGTAAACTTGAAGCACATCAAAAGATAAAAAATAGAAAGAAAAATCAAAGAAAAAACATCCATGAAGGAGATTTAAAAACAATCGAATAAAATATTTCCAACAGAAGTAGTGGGGATTTTTTTTAAAAGATAATTTCTGTGTTAATATTTTAAACAAAAATCAAGATCTTAGAAGATATCACAGTGAATCAGAAAGTTTCCCTTTTTTCTACCCTTTTCCTAATCTTCCCCTTTATTCTGTCCTCCTTTCTTCCTCTCTTTCCCTCTTTTCCTATAAATCTGAAAAAAGAGAAAAAGGCACAAACCAAACTTTTCTCAACTCCAGAGAGGTGATGGCAGAGAGAAAGGAAAGCAGACCAGAACAGTGAAACAAAAACTCTGTGGTTAGTTTGGAAAAGGTATAAAACTTTATGGCCAACTCTAGCAGAAAGGAGAGGAAGGGGAGAGAAAGAGAGGGCATTTCTTCTCCACAGTAAAGGCCAAGTCACTTCCTTTATTTGTTTCCAGCCAAACAATTAGCCTATTTAGAGACAAAAATAAGGTCTCATTTATTAATAAAAGATAGCAAGTCTGCTAATATTATATCTGTGTTTTATCAACGTGAAGCAGTACAATTGCAGACCTTACAATTTACTCAACATCAAAGAGTAATTTTGAATAGTGGATTATATATCAACACTATCTACCTCCATCCAAAAGCCAGTTTATTCAAGGATGAGGAATAACACACCAGAAAATTGATAGAGCTTTTATGGGATGCAATAACAAGGAAAGATTGCATTGACTTGGCCCCATTCAGAATCTGAGTTTAAAAAGTAGGCTGGGCTTCCACTGGGCTGCAAAAGAACAGGAGAAAAATATTTTAAAGTATGAATCTCAGCTGAATGCTTCATACATATGGAGGAACCTCAGGGCAGGAGGATCTAACAAGGTCTCCTGGCCTGCCAGTGCTTATGTCCTAATCAGAGAAAACACAGAAAGTCACCAGGAGAAATGCAAGGTCTCAGAGTCCAGCTCTCCAGGGCACAGACCATCTGCCTGCTCTGGGTTTGTACAGAACCAAGCCTGGTGGAGTCTCTGTTGAAAAAGTTAAAAAAATGATATTGGCTTTTACCTGAAGGTAAAAGTGGAATTTTGGGAATACTGTTGGGTGAACAATGACCTTGACTGCTATATTAAGATACCATCCCCATGGACTAATGGTTCTGGCAGCCAAGATTTTCCTCTTCTGGAAATATATGCATTTAACCAAAGGACATGCCATTTACTGGGATTCTAATGCTCTGTAAGAATACAACCCAAAGCACAATGGTGTTATTTTCTTTTATAATTCTAATTAAATACCTCTGTCTTGCTTGACCATGAAACAATAGCACATTTCATCCTTCTCAGCAGTTACTACCAGAGGTGGAGAGAACTAGGAGAAAATCATCAAAGAAACAAGATCTGACATCTATAAACCAGACAAGAAAAACTGAAGTGTGGTATAGTGTGAGATGCCTTTATCTAGCTGCCAGCTTCTTTGATGAGTTCACTCAGAACATTTACACTGAACTGGGGCTGAAGGTTTTGTTTCTTAAACATCCCCTTCACTCAAATCTGATTGTCTCAGTGCAGTTTC